>CM028354.1:27245315-27680774 GCA_016618105.1 Dendrobium huoshanense | reverse complement strand
GCAGTGCCTTCAAATCTATCATTGGCTCAATAGGAGACTTCCACTTTACACCTGAAACTCCTTCAAGCTGCTTCAACATTTTTACAGTTTTCTTGGAGATCGCAGTCTCCCACTGTTCTTCTTTAATTGGCTTCTTTTCTTTTCTTCTTTCTTCAACCAGGGGTACGGAAGAGGACGTGACTACCCGAGCTGATTCCTTTTTAGTGGGGTGAGACAATACATTGTCGGACAATGTGATCTCTCCCTTCTGATATTTTCTTTCAAGCCAATCCTTGAAGATGTAACAATCTTCAATAGGATGACTCAGCACCCCGATGATATGGGCAGTAAATTGGGTCACCAGTGTGCTTCGACTCTTCGGGTCTCTTGCATTCGGCAGTTCTAGACCCGATTTCAACACTTGTCGAAATAATTTGGCGACACTCTCCCTTTTGAATGAATATTCTTATTCATTTTATCTTTGAGGGATTGGAACGTTCTATCACCAGTTCTATTGCTTGTCTCTGGCCTCCAGCTTGATAAGTCCGTGGCTTTCATTTCCCCTAGTATCAACTTTGGCTGGGGATTGGGGTTGTAGGCCTGTTTAGACTTTTCTTGATATTGCATCGGCTGTTTTCCCTTGTCTACGTTGTAAATCATTGCTTTTCCCTGTCAGCTCTAGAGAAGAACGTAGAGTCGGCATCACCTCTTCTAGCACCTGGGCCTTAGCCTTCTTGGGCTTATCAGAGTGATTTTCTGATTTGGAGAAATTTAGCTTTTCAAACTTAGCCACTCTATCGAGCAAGTCTTGAAATGTATTTATTGTAGCCATACACAGGAAGGGTTGCATCTTGTCATCAATGTTGCCCATTAACAACTGTACGGCATGCTCTTCTTCTAACTGCTGCTCACATTTCATGCTCAAATTTCGCCAGCGAGTGATATATTTAGTCACAGATTCTTCTCTTTTTCTCTTATCCAGAGCGAGATCAGCAATCGTGATCTTCTCAGTTGCACTAGCGAATCTCTTCACGAACATATTTTCTAATTCCGTGAAGGTTTTCACAGAATCATTCGGTAGTTCAGCATACCATTCGAAAGCAGTTGCTGTCAAACTGCTGACGAATTGTCGGAAGAGTAGGGCGTCATTTCCTCATGTGTTCCCACAGGTGGCTTTAAACTGTGCCAGGTGCTGTCTGGGGTTGTTATTACCGTTGAAAGTGTTGAACTTTGGGACCGAATACCCTTTCGGGTATGGTACTTGGTCGTACTCAGCAGGATACGGACGACCTTTGCCCACCAACTTTTCTGCTTGATCGACGGCTATAATAGCCCTGATCTTTTCTGTGATGATTCCTTCCAACTGTGCAGCAGTTACTGGTTCGGAAGTACTTGCAATATTTTGTGGGGTGGGCTGACGGATCACATTATGAGCCTCGTGACCATCTTCAGGAGTGCCCCGTACTCCTGAGACTTGAGGCATTTGAAAGTTTGGAGGATCCGGAGGAGGATTTGGCATGGCACCAACAGCAACAGTTCTCTGCATCATTTGCATCATTGCCCCCATCTGAGCCATCATCATCTCAGTCATTTTCTCATTTAACTGAGAGATTTCTCTAATCTTTGGCTCTCATCTGTCGCTTCATATGTCTCTGCATGTCTGCAAGCGTGATATTCTCATCAGCGAAGGGATTCTCCTCGGCTTCTTCTCCTTCTTCTTTCTGCTTGGGAGTGACCACCTCTGCCAGTGGTGGACCCAGCTTCACGACGACGGTGATAAACTCGCCTAATCGGGGGTTGTTGATCGCCTTCATCTTCACCCTCATCATAATAGGTTTCCTCATTAACATTGTGTGTCTCACCATATAGACAACTTCCATGTCCAGAGTATTATTTGTCTCTTGAATTTCTTCTTCTAAATTTTCATCTAGAAATTCATCAATGTTTTCTCCCTTCGAGGTATTCTTGTATGTTTTCGTCCTCTTCAAGGAATTTCTCTTCTTCAATGTTTTCTACCCCTTCCATATTTTCTTCTTTTTCTAGTATTCGGATCTCCGAGCGGCGCCGCCACTGGATTTCCGGTTCTTGATTAGGTATGGGGACTTCTTCAACCAGTGGACTGCGGTCGAAGTTAGTCTCTTTCTTGGAGGGGATGGAGGGGCGACAGGATCTCCTGGAGGATTCTCCAAGGTGTCTACCGTCTGGAATAGTGTCATTATGGGTCCTTTTGGGGCCCACTTCTGATGTTGTTCGTAGATTGGGGCGGATCTCCGGGAAGCCTCACCGGATGTCACGCCCAGATCAGTTCCTCTTTCTCTTCTTTCTTTTCATTTCTTCGAGGCTTTGGCCTCCAGACTTGTTTTCCTTTCCACCGGGACCTTTCAGCAGCGGATCCCTGAACATATGGTTCAGGTGTCACACCCCGATGTTCACCGCGTGGGATATATCTTCTTTCTCTTATTTCCGCCACAGCAGATAAATGTTCTTTTGGCGGAGTTCTCCTGGCCTTGATCATCAAAGGCTGTTGGAACTTCTTCTTTTTTTCAGACCTTTCTCCTTTACAGTCTTCAGGACCCGATAGACCCGGGCTGACATCGAGTTTCAGGTTCCTTTCTCCTTGGAGGAGCTGGGACCTCCTGTCGTTGCTCCCAGAAAGACTTCTTCAGCTCACCAGTGGAGCTATTCCTTTTTACCCATTTTAAATCAGAGAATTTGTTCCGGGTAGGAACGTTGGCTTCATGCTCTTGGGCCGACAGATTGGAAGGGTGAACAGGGAGTTGTTGTTGCTGAGCTCGAAGTTCAGCATTCATCTTTCTTCTTTGTCTTCTTGTAGGCCTACCTCCAGATGGGGAGGCTTCATCATTATACTCTCCAGGCACAGATAACCTGGTTGATAGAGTGGTGGTGTTTGCAGTCACCACGGAAACTCTCCCCCCATTCACAATTCTCTTGGTGGCTGGGACTTCTGATTGTGACAGTCGTTCAAACACAGAAACCCTCCTACGAGGATTTTCAACAGCAGGTCGTTGTGCTGGCAGATGCACACGACGGGTGACAGCTTCATCAGAATGGGACCTCCTGACAGGCCTTTCAGCATTCCCTCCATTCACAGGAATGGCAGCAGTCCTTGCAACGACTGCAGGAAAATTAACACTACCAAATTGGATGGTAGCTCCAGTGTTTCCGGTCTCAATAATAGCATTCGCCAGCTGAATCCTGGCTCCTTGTCCCAGTTGGACAGTCATCGGCGTGTTCTGTAGATCCATCTGCATAAATGAAAGGCAAGGGTTAGTAATCAGATTCTGATACATCACCCCGCACTTTCAAAATGCAGAGACTTACACAGAACACAAAAATAAGAGAAAATAACATTAGCAAGCAGTTCAAATAATATAAATCTAAAATACTGCTAAATATGTTATCTCAATGGAAAATTTTTTGAATGATCATTTTAGAAAATTCAGAGTTTTGAACTGTTAAAAGATCATTTTGATAGACTCAAAATTTTGAGTACGATTTGATATAACTGCTACTATAGCACTGAGACGACTAGCCAAAGATGGAAAGAGAAACCAAACCCCAGCGGAGTCGCCAGAAATCTGTGGGCTCCGAAAATTCGGCCCCCGGCCTCCGCTCGCGCTTTTCTTATATTCGGCGAGGGAGTTTTAACGAACTAAGTTCCGGGGTAAATCTTGGAAGGCAGATGGGTTTGTAGATAAGACACTACCCAGAGATTTCGCCCTCATTTTGTGAGGACTTTATGATCTGAGTTCTGGTTTCCTATAGGCGCAAGCCCCTATAGTTAATTACCCCTCTCGATCACGAGAGAGAACTTTCGATTAAGGCTAGTCATCAATCAGATACGTAGAGTATACGTGTTATCTGGCATATAGTAGCAGCAATGGATTTGAGATTGGAAAGATTGGATATTGGTAGAATTTGGATTTGAAAATTGGGTTTGGATTTGGGAATTTGGGAGATATTTGGAAAGTTTGGAAATAATTGAGAGTTTGGAAGTTTGATATTTAAAATAGAAATTTCACCATCTTGCACTTAAAGCGGATGGTGGGGGAATGGATGATAGACCCGATCAAGATCCCATGGTTCCGTCATCCCGGGCCATCGTGGTCCCTGGTCTACTTAGTTAGAGGAGGTAGTCGACCCAACCTGACAGAAGGATCCTTGTCGGCAGCCATGGGTTGCTTCGTCCAAGGGGACCTTGTAGACCGGGGTTGAATGTTTGTCTAAGGGGACAAATTTGAATCCACCTTAGCTAACAGAGGGCTTTGTGCCCTATCGATCATATCCTATTGATTCATATCTCAAGGATTTGATGCCAATAAGGGAACGTATTGGCTCTGGCCATAACCGGTATTTGTGGTGCCATTTGGCGGCAAAACCACTCGGTTCAGAGGGCCCCGGGTCATAACCGTTTACCTGCAGTGCCATTTGGCGGCGAAACTGCCGGTTAGAGGACACGTACCACGCCCTTACTGGCAAGAGATTGTTTGAGAATGGATCCTAGTGATATTTTCGACTAGGCATTTCGCTCTTTGTGAGCTGAAGTAATATTTCATATTTGTCCGCCTCGACAAACTTTTTGTGGAGGGCGGATGATTTTTGCTTTAAGTGCGTAATGGGTTTATTTCAATTTTAAATATTTTTGGGATTTTGGAATTTTGGGTGGAGCTTTGAAATATTTGAAATGAAGCTTTGAATATTTGGGAGATATTTGAAAATATTTGGGGGAACCCCTCCGGTTGAGATTTGCATTCAACACGGCCATCATCGGGGTGTTCGGGGGTCATTTCTTTTTATAGATTGAACCTTGTCAACTCTATTGGGCTGTCGATAGAGGATCGGGTTTCGTAGGCTTTATGCCCTTTAATAGTGAATTCTCATTGTTGTAGGCCTTGATGGCCTAATATGAATATTTTAAAGCAAATATATCGGTCGCCACAACTTTATATTTGCTTAATGGTTCGAACCCTATCGACTTCTATTGACCCGTATAGAAGGATCGGTTTCGAACCTGAATTCACTTGTCAACCCGCGCAGCATCCCTAGACGTCACGTGTGTACCAATAACACGCTCGCCGGGGCCCATGCGGGTGTTTGGGGGAATTTTATAATTGAACATTGTCCACTCCTTTTATCTTCTTAGGAGGATCGGGTTCAAATTTGATAACCCGCGCAGCATCCCTAGACGTCACGTGTGTACAATAACACGCTCGCCGGGGCCCATGTGGGTTTCATGATTGCTTTTACCCTCTTTTAGTGTACCTACGTGTATACAAACTACGGTGCACGTGCAGGGTATTTTAGAATGCCTTCTGTCCGCTTCCAAGAACGTCGCGGATCCGGTGGCATGGCGTAGCAGCTTCTAAATGGAGTTGTTCGCTGCTTCGTACAGGTAGACTGTCGTGCACTACTTGTTGATTTTTGTAGGCGGATCATAGTGCACTAACTAATCTCCTGCTTTGTTCATAGATGCTTGCATTCGTTGTAATTTGTTTGGCATTTGTTCGTAGATATCGAGTTGAATGTATAACGGGCCTCCTTTAGCAACTCGTAGGATTTGGTATTTATCGTAGCCCTTTTATATTTTGTTTGTGAATACCATGTTTGTCATACAATGGATCTTCTACGATAACTCGTAGGAGCCTATATCCACTGCATATCTTCAATCTTTGCTTGCAGTGGATCAGTGTATTTCATAACCATTGATTGCAAATGTGTTGTAGCATTTGTTATTCGTTGTTGATTGTCATTATTGCACATGCATATGTTTGCTATAATTGGTGTATTTGCTTGTGCATTCTTCAATTCTTCTAACAACTGTTGCATGTATCCTCAAGACACTACAAGCTTCTGTCAAATTCATTATTGTTGATAGAAGATTTGCACTTTTATTGGAGTAGCTTTCATGGGTCAACTACAACACCTATTGGAGCTCTTATACGATAATCATTCAATTGAGGGATGAATCATGTTTACAAATCAATTATCATGCTCCTTAGGCCCTCATGTAATGTCTTTGCAATCAAGCCATTCTTTCATGCTCTATTTTTTGTATTTGACTTGAGATGATTGTCATCTCTAATTTGATTCCCGCTCATAAATGAACCATGTTGAATGTGACAAATCTTTTGCTACCATATGAAGATGATTCAAGTCATGTGTGATAAGTTTGTCCAATGGCATTTGCCTCCCAATCGAAGTAATAATCTCTTAAAATCAATTGGAAGTCTTCTATAGCAAATTACAAGCATGCCATTACATTCTTCAATTAATCATTAATTGCATGATTAACGTTGTTGCTTCACTAAATTATAAATCTCATTTTAGGCATTGAATTTCATTCCATATTTTCCATTTAATTTTCAAATTCTAGTTCAATTCATAGTTGCTTATTCCATGTCAAATTCAATGTGCAAGTTCGATCCAAGTCTAACTTCAAATCGAGTTCTTTGTAGTTCAAAAGTCCAAAAATTTGGTTGCAAGTTCAAGTCCAATTCAGGCTTAAGATGAGCCTCTTCCCTTCATTTGAGTCCCCTGTGGTTCGAGTTCAAGTTCACTTTTGTTCGTTCACATTGTTCGAGTCATGTTCTAGTTCTTTGTTCAACTCATTTGAGTTCAAGTAGTCCCCTGCTGTCTTGTAGAGTTCAAGTTCGAATGCACAAGTTCAAGTTCAATCTCATTTTACTTGGGTTCAACTCTTTATTAAGTCATTTAGATTTTGTTCGAGAGTCCAAGTACAAGTAATATGTCGTTCTTGCATGTCATTCGAGTGCAACCAAGTTCGAGTGTAGCAAAATTTTCATCCGAAATTTCGGCAGCCTTCCGGCGTCTCCCCCGTTTAGGGGAAAAACTACGGAAAACTGGGCCTTTCCCACCACGCTAAGAAAAGCGTGCATGGTAGATGCCCTCTTTCGAGGACACCGTGGCCGCGTAATTTTTCGATCCCCCACCACGCTAAGAAAAGCGTGCATGGGTATTTTATTTGTAGAAAAGTATTTTTTATTTTTTTGAAAATATTTTGCAAGCAGAAAGGCAGTTATTTCCCCGCAAGCGGGTACTTAAGGGTATCCCCGCTTCGTCGCGCGCATCGCACCGGGATCCCTTCCCACCACGCTAAGAAAAGCGTGCATAGGCGGGGTTTCCAAGGCGATACGAACTTCGAAGGAGGAATTTGGTGATTACCCGCTTCGTCGCAAGCGTCGGGACGCACTCCCTCCCACCACGCTAAGAAAAGCATGCATGGGTGGTCGTTTTGTCTCGACGCATGCGTTGAAACAGGTTCTCGGAGTTTAGGGTTTAGAAAGATTATACCTTGGCTTTCGTCGGTGCAGATCGAGGGAGAAAGAGAGCACTTGTATGTGCTTTATCAATTATAATTAATTATAAATTATTATAATTAATTATAAATGACCTCAATTAATTATAAATAATTAATTTTAATTAATTTTAATTTAAAAATATACTAATTAATCATAATTAATTAATATTAACTTCAATTAAAATTAATCATAATTAGTTTAAGATTAATTATGATTAATTACTTAAAATTAATCATAATTAATAATAATAATTATAATTAAATTTAATGATTATAGTTAATTAAAATTAATTATGTTTAATTAAAATAATCTCAAATTAAAATTAATTCTAAATAATTATAATTAATTAAAATTAATAAAAATTAATTCTAATTAAAACTAATTAATATTAGTTTTAATTAAAATCAATTAACCTCCCATCCTCCCTCTTTCGACGGCATCATTGGATTTGGCCGAAGGAGAGCGCGTGAGAGGGAGATGTTACCTTCAAGATTCAAGTCAGCGAGCTCCTGTTCTTCCTACTGATCAAAATGTCGTAACTCTCAAAACGACAGGAAGGGAAAGTCGCTGAAGGTGTCAGCTAGGGCAGAGGCGTCGGGCTAGGTGGTTTTTGCGAACTGGACAAGGGAGACGGGTAGAGAGGAGGCTTCGGCGGCTAGGTAGGAGAACTCTTTCTTCCTCTCAATCTCTCTCTCTCTCTCTCTCTCTGGACGGAAGGTGGAGGCGACGGAAGGGGGGTTCGGGAGGAAGAAGGTCGGTCGGGATGGGTGCGGGACGTTGGCGTCGGCTTCGGAATTGAGAGGGAGAGTCGTGTGTGGAGCGAGGCAGAGGAGAGGTATCGGGAGTGAGAACGGGGCTTTGACGTCGGCTTGAGGTTCGGTTGTGGGAAGAGGTCGTGGAAGCAGAGGGTTGTCGTGGGAGAAGGATCGTGAGCAAGCAGCGACTGAAGGCTCCATCTGCTTGGTATTTAACGACGCGAAAGAGCTGCGATCGAGGTCGTCGTTGCGGGATTTGAGTTGAAATCCTGGGACGAGATGCGAGTCCAGCAGCTTTAGCGGGATTTCGGGCGGGATTCGCGAACTTGGACGGCTTCTCGACAGATACGAGGATTCCAACCGGGATTTCGGGCAGATTTGCGGCAGGATTCTGGGATCCGTCGGGCACAAGGTATGTACACGGGATTTTTGATTTTCTCTTTTGCTCTTTTGGATTTGATCCATAGGTCAACAGGTGTTTACAAATATTTCAAAATACCCCCCGCATATGCACCATAATTTGTATACACATAGGTATACCGAAGGGGTAAATACAATCGTAACCTGCATGAGCCCCGGCGAGCGTGTTAAGGGTACACATGCGCATGTTATTAAATTTAAACTTGATTCTCCTAAGCAAGTAAATAGAAGTTGACAAGGTCCAGTAAATAATTATAAAATGTTCCCAAACACCCGCATTGGCCTCGGCGAGCGTGTTATTGGTACAGACGTGATATTTATGAATGCTGTGCTGGTTAATAAGTGAATTCAAGTTCGAACCCGATCCTTCTATACGGATCAATAGGAGTCGACAGGGTTCGATCCATCAAATAAATATAAAGTTGTGGCGACCGATATATTTGTTTTGATACATTCATATTAGACATTCAAAGCCTATAATCAAGATTATTCACTAATAAATACATAAAGCCTACGAAACCCGATTCTCTGTCGACAGCTCGACAAGGTTTATTCAAAATGCAAATATTTTCAACTGGAAATGACCTCCATTCGCCCTGATGATGGCCGCGTTGAATGCAAATCTCAACCGAAGGAATCCATTCTAAGTAATCCAAAATGCCATCCCAAATACCCAAACATTCAAAATCCAAGACCATTCCAAATTCAAATATTTAAAATTGAAATTAAATCCATTACCACTTTAAGCAAAATCTATCCACCCTCCGCAACAGTTTGTCGACGTGGACAAATTGAAATGTACTTCAGCTCACAAAGAGCTAATGCCTAGTCGCAAATATCACTAGGATCCATTCTCAAACAATCTCCTACCAATAAGGACGTGGTACATGTCCTCCAACCGGCAGTTTTGCCGCCAAATGGCACCGCGGGATAAACGGTTATGACTCGGGGCCCTCTGAACCAAGTGGTTTTGCCGTCAAATGGCACCACGAAATACAGTTTATGGCCAAAGCCAATATGTTTCTTAGTAGCAGCAAATCCTTGAGATATGAATCAATAGGATATGATTGATAGGGCACAAAGCCCTCTGTTAGCTAAAGCGGATTCAAATTTGTCCCCTTAGACAAACACTCACCCCAGGTCTACAAGGTTCCCTTGCACAAAGCAGCCCATGGCTGCTGGCATGGATCCTTCTGTTAGGTTGGGTCTACTACCTCCTCTGACTAAGTAGACCAGGGACCATGATGGCCCGAGACGACGGAACCATGGGATCTTGATCGGGTCTATCATCCATTCCCCCACCATCCATTTTAAGTGCAAGATGATGAAATTTCTAATTTTAAATATGAAATCTTCCAACCCTTCAAACTTTCAATACTCATGCACATGTTGTTAAAATATGCCAGCTACTACGTATCTCTAAATATCTGATTGATGATTAGCCTTAATCGAAAGTTCTCTCTCGTTACCAGGAGGGGTAATTAACTATAGGGGCTTGCGCCTATCGGAAACCAGAACTCTGATCATAAAGTCCTCGCAAAATGAGGGCGAAATCTCTGGGTAGTGTCTTATCTACAAACTCATCTGCCTTCCAAAATTTACCCCGGAACTTAATTCCGTTAAAACTCCCTCAAAAAAAAAAAAAAAAAGACAAACCACAGTCGGGCGGAGGCCGGGGCCAAATTTTCAAAGCCCACATATATTTTGATAAAAATCTAATGAATGGAGGTAGGAGAGTGATGGTTCTCTAAATTGAAAAGATTTGAATGTCATATACAAAACTCTCCCTTTTATTTATTATACTAGGATTTTTTCAAAAAAATGCTACTAGATAGGACTTATTAAATCAGTGCCGGATATATTTTACAAAATTCTGAAATTTTCTCTCATGCTTTCTCGAATCTGCATACTTTTTCAATTAATATAACTTTTGGCAATATTTATTTATAAAGGTGCAGACTACTATTTTTTAATAAAATAGAGAAAGTTTCTAATAAGAGTTTATTTTAATTTTCGATCATTTACCATTCAAGGGACAAATCAACATCGCTCAAATTAATTTCTAATTTTCTGTGTATTTAAAATAGATCAAAAGTATTAAAAATACAAGTTCCCATCCAAGTTTATACCGATTACATATTGTCTTTTCCGGTATGAAGCGCTACTTTCTAGTTTTTCTTTTCATACCTACGGTATAAATGCTTATGTATTGTCAAATGACCTGAATTTCTTGCAAATAGGAAGAAGGCGTAGCAATAACAGTCAATTCACTTCACCCAGGGGGTATTTACAGCAATATCTGGCGGCATCATAGTTTCCTAAAGGGTAAGCAATATATTTCCTTCTTTACTAGTAGTTTCAGATGCTTCTCCTTAAAAAGGTGAGCTTATATCACAACTTCTAATTACAACCACTTGCCAAAATGGACCTTTTTTCAATTAAATTAACTGCATAAGATCAACTTCTAGAGCCATGGTTTTAAAAATCGGGTTAAATCAGCCTATTGACCGATTGAATTGTGAACCAGTCCGTCAGCCGATTCAGTCTAGTTCCAAGACCAATTTCACTAGCGGATTAACCAGCTAAGTTCATTTTTTATGAATTGATAAATGGCTAGAAATAAAAGTTTACATTAAATAATTACTTAAATATAATTACTATAATTTTAAGTTGAATGCCTTTTAAATATAGGAAGACAGGTTGGTGAAATTTTTTCTAATTTTATTTGTCATTGCTTTTTCAATCTAATGGCAGTCCTCCATATATTTTTGCAAGGACTTACATAATTCTACCTACATATAGGAAAAAACAATCAAAATATCTTGTCCTGAAATTTTAATTTTGAATCATGGTCAAAATATTCAATGATAAATAATTAAATATCCAGATTTATAATATTGTATGTTAATGGATTGGTGAAAATATTATAATTGCATCATATTAAAATAATTTTAATATTTATTAAGTCATTCAATTCAATCCTGATTGGACTTTAAACCTCTCTTTTGGATTAATATTCAATCCAATTTTCGAAAAAGCTTGGTTAGAAGCTTTTACCTATGGCGATAAGCAATACGAACGCTTATTTTTTTTCTTTGTAACAGCTTTGAGCAGGATGTACGTGTAATCATTACTCTATTGGAACTGGATTTGCTTTACTGATTCCTTTTCTTTGTTTTGTTTGGTTGCAGGTATCGCAGCTGCTTTTGGATTTTTATTACTAAAAAATGTTCATCAGGTTTGATGAGAACAGCTTTCTTAGATGATCATTTAGATTTTTTTTTTCTTTTAAATTCTTGATCAGGCTTCTCTGTTATTCTCTTAATAAAAAAAAATATAAAAGCAATTTTATATAAAATTGAGACTCAGGATATGTGATTCATGTTCAAGCTTTAAAATCTAACAAGTATGCTGAATTTATATTCCATTATTACAGCAAGTCTTTTTTTTTTGAAAGGGTGAGTATAACTTGAATAAAAATGGAAAATTCAAACCAAGTTGCACAACTATGCATGTTCCACATTTTCTGTAAAAGTCTGGTCATATTTTGATTAATTTGTTTCTTTTTTTCTTCTTTTTTTTTTTGCTTCCAAAAATCCAAACATATATTCATAATTGCAATGCTTATTTAAGATTCAGTCTCTAGACTTTTTTCCAGATTGTGAACCACATTGGCTTATGAACCGGAATGTAGTGACAAATTCAGATTCTAACTGGTTTGATTTGGCAAAACCAATTTTAATTGACTAAATGGAAGTTCGAGCGCTCTGTTCTATATGGGACTTTTGTATCGGTTCAATCAATCCAGTGAGCTAAAAGCATACACCTAGTTTTTGTAATTGATATCGTGTAATATTGTCGAAGCTAAATCAAATCAATCTTCACCTATTCAGCAACTAATATAAATCAAGTTATCATCTCTCTCTCTCTCTCTCTCTCTCTCTCTCTCTCTCTCTCTCTCTCTCTCTCTCTCTCTCTCTCTCTCTCTCTCTCTCTCAATTAATACACTAGCATAAGTTGATCACCTCCCTATCACTAGTGTTACTCATGAACCTAATAATAGTTCATAAAATATGTAGTTTTTTATATCCATTATGTAAATAAAAATTTCACTAAGTCATATTATGTGACATAATTTCACATAATATGAAGTAGTGAAATTTTATTTACATTGTGGATTTGAAAAATTATATATTTTTTGAATTATAATTAGGTTCATGAGTGACACTAGAAATAGGAGGTGACCAATATATATTAGGGGATTATTTGAGGAAAAAAGAGATGATAAATTGATTTATATTAGTTGCCGCTGATTTAGCTTTGACAATATTGAGGACAATTTGCAAGTAGGTGGTGGGTGAATATTATACAAGCAAATATTCATGCTCATCACACTTGATGTTTAATTTATAATTGTCCATGATATTACAAATTTGGATCCCATTCTTGTGATTTTGATGATAACAAAAATTATTGGTTATCTCTATGTCATCACATGTTATTATTATTATTGGATATTTTTTTCTTGTGCACTAACATTTCAGGTTCACTGTATACCATGCAAAGTGATAGTTAAGACTGGGTAGAATAGGTTTAAGGTTCTTTAAGAGTGTATTTTTACTTTTATTTAATTATACTTTTCTTGAGTCAAAGTCTTGTATTTGGTAGATATTAAACGGTGACCGTGCAAACACACAGTCTTGTATTTTTTTTAAACTAATCATAATGTACGATTTATAATATACTAGAAGATCATCTATTTTGAAAATCATTATAACAACTAATTAGCATAATTACTATTTATGTTTTAATCATATTGTATGATTAATATCGCAGAGGACGATCAATAGAAATCAAGGTCTCAATCGTCAATCATATTTTGAAATTCAAAATTTATACTAATCATGTTGTATGATATAATGAAATCTTGCCTAATCTAATCTTATAATTAGTGGATCAAATTTGGATTAATTGATCCAATCAAATCATATTGTATGATTGAACCAATCATATTGTACGACCCGATTGCTGCACGAGATGATAATTAATCGCCACCGATCGTACGGGACGATGATCCAATTCAATTGAACTAATTGTATTGGGTGATGCCTTTTATCGTGCTGGACGTTTAGCTTAAATACTTTAACTGGTCGTATAACATCTTATTCTTCATACAGTACTAACATGGCTATTTGAACTAATCGTACTGTACGATCAGTGTTGACAGAATTGAATTAATAGGTTTTTTGTGAAACCTTGTATTTAAGCTCTCTTAATAGACTTGTTCCAAGTCTTTTGGATGTTGGGTTTTTTGAAGAGAGAGCTTTGAGAGATATCTTAGAGAGCTTTGGGAAGGAGAAAGGAGCAACCGTGTGGAATATCCTCACACTTCGAGCAAGCTTCTGTCTTGTTTCCTCCGAGTGTCTTACTTTGTTTCTTGGGTAGATCTAGGAATAAGAACTTCAACCCGAAAATCGTCGAGG
Organism: Dendrobium huoshanense; assembly: GCA_016618105.1. Classification (NCBI taxonomy): domain Eukaryota; kingdom Viridiplantae; phylum Streptophyta; class Magnoliopsida; order Asparagales; family Orchidaceae; genus Dendrobium; species Dendrobium huoshanense. The sequence goes on along the minus strand of CM028354.1, from coordinate 27,666,797 downwards.
CTCTCTGCCTTCACCAGGAGGGTGAAAAATGATTGCGAGGTTCTTTGCCTTCACCATGACGGTGAAAAAGGATTGCAAGGTTCTCTGTCTTCAACATGAGGATGAAAAAGGAGGTCAAGATTCTCTACTGCACTGGTTGGTGAAAAGATTGTAAGGGCTTCTCCGCCTAGCTATGGAGGTTAAAGGAGAGACACTAAAGCTTTAGTGCAATACACGGAGAAAACTCCATAGAGTGGATGTAGGTCATTGTTCGACCAAACCACTATAAAATTATGGTGTGTTCATTTTGATTTTTACTTTTTGCATTTTACTTTTCTGCGATTTATTTTTCCTAAAAATTGCATGTTGAAAATTTTTTGTTTGATGATATATTGATTTGAATAACTCATCTTCACCGTTGTTATATTTTTATTTCCTTAATTTGCTTCTGCATCAGGTGATAATATTGTTTGTTTTAAGTTATTGAAAAATCTCAAAAAATTGTTTTATGTTAAAGAAATTTTTAAAACAACCAATTCAACCCCCGACCACTCTTGGTGTGCCTATGGATAGTTTGATGAGATCTTACAACCTCCAGTGAACTTTCACATGAATCACACCAAATTATGCTTAGAATATTAAGAAAAAAGAGAGCAAAGAAATTTGAGAGAGAAAGAATTTTATTAGTTTTTGGTCTAATTTGTATGTTAGTTTCAGTTTTATTGTTTTGCCTCTTTAGGTTGTTTTGGTATAAATAGGGTTGAGAAATAATAATATTTTGAGAGTTTTGTTTTTTCTTCCAAAATCTATGTGCTCTCTTCCCCATCTTCTCTCCCTTGGTGTTGTTGTCCAAGAACAAGAAGAATTGGTGGTGGATTCAATTCCTTCAATTTTTAGAGTACTCTTCCTCCAAGAATTCACAGCAATTGGTATCAGAGCTTGGTGGAGGTGATTAAGGAGGAAGTCTCTTGTAATCAAGAACAGTCCACTGGACGGGAGTTGTGCGTGGGTGTCAGAACACGAGCACGAGTCACTCCTCGTCGAAGGCATGTGTTGTGCACGGAAGTCAGGCGGACGGACATCGGGATTGCAACAGGTAAGCGCGGGGTTAAGTCGTGTGTATAGGGGGCGAAGGTAGGTCAACCATGCGGGAGGCGGACTCACGAGATCGGAAGCGGGGTCATGCAGATAGACTCATGCGGGATCGAAAGCAGAGCCAAGACGTCACAGAAGGCGTGGGTTTGAGCCAATATGTGGAGGATAAGCAAATCGCTCGATGGTGGACTTTCTTGGTTGTTCTTTGTGGACAACAGGTGAAAGAAGAAGAGGAAATCAGTGAGGAAATCATTTATTGGGTTGTTCTTTGTAAACAATGGGTGGAGCGGAAGAAGCTACTGCTCCAAATAATGTCGATACAAAGATTTGATATCGACAAATTCAATGGTGAGAATTATTTTAGCTTGTGGAGAATAAAGATTAAGGCTCTTCTAGTTCACCATGGATTTTCTGATGCGATTTTGCTGGAAAGTCTAGCGGCTATAGGAAACAAAGCAAACACAAGGGAAATTCAGTTGAAAGCTCATAGTGTGATACTTCTTTCGCTTGGCGATGAAGTATTAAGTGAAGTGGCGGAGGAAGATTCAGCGGTGGAGGTCTGGGAGAAGCTTGAAGAGATCACTTGCTAATCGACTATTCTTGAAGAAGTAGTTGTACATGATGCAAATGGATGAGTCTAAGGATCTGAGGAAGCACGTGAATGATTTTAATAAGATCATTCTAGATCTTAAGTGCGCAGATATGAAGATTGAAGAGGAAGACTAAAGAATTATTTTTCTAAGTTCCTTGCCAAAGTCTTATGAAGGTATAGTGGATACGATGATATATGGAAAGCAGATCTAGACAATGACAGCGGTAAAATTAGTGCTGATGTCAAAACAAATTTAGCGCAAATCTGAATTCAAGGAGGAGAGGAATGGAGATATCCTATTCGTAAGAGGAAGAGAAGATCAAAGATGTAATAAAAGCTATTATGGACGATCTCAAATGAAGTCGGAGACATCCAAGAAGTGTTATCATTGCCATAAAGATGGGCATTTCAAGAGGAATTTCCTGGATAGAGTGAAATTACTGGAATTGGGCTCAAAGAAGACGCAAACTTAGAAATGGCAGCAGATTCAAATGGATATGATTCAACATATGTGTTGGTTGCATCAACAACACATTTAGGAGATGAATGGATATAGATTCAATGCTATTGTAAGGGTCACATTTTTTTTTTTCTATTAATACTTTGTAAAATTGAACCAAGGTGGAGATTGCTAGTATTTTGTCCAATTTGTATGTTAGTTTTAGTTTTATTGTTTTGCCCATTTAGGTAGTTTTTTGTTATAAATAGGGGTGAGAAGCAATAATATTTTGAGAGTTATGTTTTTCTTCCAAAATCCGTGTGCTCTCTATTCTCCCTCTGTTCTCTCCCTCGGTGTTGTTGTCCAAGAACAAGAAGAATTGGTTGTGGATTCAATTCCTTCAATTTCTAGAATACTCTTCCTCCAAGAATTCACAACAAATTCTTAACTAAAAAACTCATAGATTTATGAAAAATGAGGTTGAGCATAAAAAAGCGTGTAACTGAGCTCACATTTTAATCCCCTATTTATAGATTTGGGTCAAGTTTTTGCATTACAGAATTAGCTTCATACATGACTATTCATAAAATAAAAGAAATATTTAAGTATTGAGGACTATTTGCAAGTAGGTGGTGGGCAAACATTTACAAGCAAATATTCATGCTCACCGCACTTGATGTTTAATTCAAAATTGTCAATAAATAACGCCAAATTTTGCTGAGAATATTAAGAAGAAAGAGAGCAGAGAAATAGAGAGAGAAAGAATTCTTAACTAAAAAACTCAAAAGATATATGCAAAATGACCTTGAGTATAGAAAATTGTGTAAACTAAACTCATATTTTAATTCCCTATTTATAGATTTAGGCTGGGCTTGTGCATTACAGATTCGGCTTTATATATAACTATTCATAAAATAAGAGGAAAAAACCAAGTATTGTATACCCCAATTAGAATGTATAATTTGAAGAAGTCAGAAGTTGTTGGCTTGGTGAATATAGGTGGACAAATAGCTCAATAGCCAATCAACAAATTCTCATATGAACAAAGTCGTAGTCGCTAAGGTCGCCTTTATAGGTCATATTCGCTAGGGTTGACTAGATAAGCAATACTTGCCTACTAGGGACAAGTTCATAGATCGTAAATCGCCTATTTTGGTGCAAGTTCATTTGTAGACTTTGTGAGTTCCTTTTGGGTTGATACCAAGTTGGCTTAACTTGAACCAGACCACCTTTAGCTATACAGAAATGACAGTGTTTCTTTTTATTTTATTGCAGGGGGCAGCAACAACTTGTTATGTGGCTCTGCATCCTCAAGTAAAGGGAGTCAGTGGTAAATATTTTGAAGATTGTAATTCAGCAAAGCTCAACACTATTGCTACAGACAGAGAAATGGCGAAAAAGCTTTGGGATTTCAGTGTCAACATCATCAATGGATATAATTATGATACTCTCAATAGATGCGAAAATCCATAAGTGAGGCAAACGAACGTTCAGGCTTTCGGTTTGGCTTGCATTGGTCCATCTCTTACTGTGCTTTACCAAATACAAATAGCATTTTGGATATTGATGATCTGTCTATCAGCAGAAGTGTGGAAAGTCTGTAATGTTAAATATTAGAAAAATAAATTCTGAATGATTTGCTTATTATTTGAAAGGCTCCCCTAAAAATCACTATAATTTGTTTATGTACATGGAATTGTAGTTTTGTTGTAGAAAAGAAAATTTATTGGAAATTCTGACGTTAGGAATAAGGCCTTCAATTCTAGAGAGATTATTCTGCACAGACACTGGATAGAGAGAACCGTTCAGTTTTTTTTGTATATAGTAAAAGTGTAGCTCACTTCATTTTTACAGTAGACAGAGAGAACTGATATCCGGATTTCAAATTTCCAGTAGTATTGTACACTACATTCTTATCAAGAATTCAGTACAAATATTCGACTGATTTTGACAATTTAAATTCAAAAAGGGTGCGACCCTTCAATGAATTGAACTAAACCAATCATATTTAGATCAATAAGCATGGATTATTGCTTCATTACAAACCACTTATATACGATTTCAACTAACAAAGCATAAGTAAAAACCACAACTTACTAATCAGAAGGGCAAAGCTAACAAGCTACATATATAACACAACTGCATGATATCTTCTAATGAAAAATCTATCCTCTAATGAGAGGGAGGCCGATGGCGGTGACAATGAGCGTCGACGGGAGCCCGAAATAAAGGTGCTTCCAAAATGTGAGATTGTATCCGTGTTGTTCGGACCGTCGAGCCTGTTCGCAGACGATCAAATTGGCAGCTGAGCCCAGCAGAGAGAAATTTCCAGCTACAGTGCTCACCCAAGCAAGTATAAGCCAAGCCTTGTCTACATCTGATGCAGAAACTGCTGCAGCTGATTTGGCCACCTGAGCTCCCAGCAAGAGAACTGCAGGTGATGTTGAGCATAGGCGATTAACATTGGATAAAAGCAAGAAATTTGTCATTCGTTCATTGATGCATTGAGATTTATAAATGCGCGCAAATAGATATGGGTGCATGTAAATATTTCAGTAGGTTGGTGGGCTGTTCTATGACCAAGAAGCCCTCATTTAAACCAATAAAAAATGTTAATTATGTAGAGACAGTTCTTGGTCCTATCTTTAAGGCATCTCCAACGAAAAAACTTACTTTTCACTTCAAAATACTGTAAGGACGTATCAAATAGTAATTTATTTTCAACTGAACTCCATTTCTAACATTAAAAGAGAATATTATGTGTATATTTTTTCTCTATTTTTTCAAGCGTTTGTAAATAGTGCGATGCCAATATTAGTATCGCACTGTTGAAAACCTGAATGGAGATTTTCAAGGATTTGGTTAAACTATATTTGTTGGTTATGAATAGTTTTGTTAATTTTAAGAATACCTGTAAAATTCTCACATAAAACCAATTTATTCAAATTCCATTATTTGATACCATTCAAAATAGAACAATAGAATAAAGGGTCTGATATATTATAAATATAAATAAATAGAGAGAAAATAAGTGAGAGAGGTTAGTAGGGCTACCATCTGAGAGAGAAGGGAATAGTTTTTAGGTGTTTGCAGGAGGGATGTCTTTTACCTCTTCAATCAGATGTGCTACATCATCTAATGCACTGTGCATTGAGTGATGTAGCGCATCCGGATTGGACTCCTGGCATGGCCGGACATCACACGTAATATTTTTTTCTCATTTGGACTCTAGCAATAGAAAAAAAGATGAGAGTAATAACAACAACATTTTTCATTTTACATTTAACACTCATCTTCCACCATGAGACTATGTTCCCTCCCAATCACGGCATAAAAAATGACATTTTTCTCTTTATATTCAAATTTGTAAGTGAAAAATTGTTATTGTTTCCCTCTTTTGAAGTTCAGTGGAGTATTTGACATTTGTGTGGGTGTAAATATATGATAATAACACTAAACATCATAAACATAAGTATTTTGTATTTATAATATCTAGTGTGCTTATTCTCTTAACTTTATTTAGTTTTTACTCAATTTTTTATCACTATCCTAACAACTAGCATCATAGATTTAGTCTTGAAAGCTTTTAGATTCGAACAAAAAGATTATTAAGATCAAATAAACAAGTTTGATGGTCAAAAGTTGATGCACATTAAGGCTTCGTTTGGGACGGCTTTTTTGCTGCTTTCTAAAACAGAGTTTTAGTACAAAATTTTTTATTTTTGTACTAAAACTCCGTTTTAGAAAGCAATAAAAAAACCGTCCCAAATGAAGCCTAAGATATATGAGGATAATTGAACCAAGGGAAGACATCAAAGAAAATAGATGGATATAAAAAGTGAAAAATAAATAGATAGAAACCAAAAAATACAGGACAGGATTTTTTGTGCAAGGATTCTAATAGAAAAAAATAAAAACTTTATCGAGATATTCTTTCCTCTAGTTAAACTAATGTTATTAATTTGAGCCTCGTTTGGGACGGCTTTCTTACTGCTTCTTAAAGCAGCTTGTTAGTGCAAAAATTAAATTTTTTATAATTTTTGTACTAGAAAGCTTCTTTAAGAAGCAGTACTAAGAAAGCCGTCCCAAACAAAGCCTTAGTATTGAGCCTCATAGCGCCCAAAAAAAATACCTCAAATAAATGGATTTCAAGACAAATTTTCTTTATTGTGACATGAAGGAGTAATTATTGTGTCCGGATACTGAACGCATCCATAGGCCAATAAAAAAGCGCCACGTCGCTGGGCGCTCGGTACCGCGCTCGGTATCACTCGGTATGCTCAGTACCGAGTCCGGACACAATAATTTTTCGACATGAAGGCCTTATTAAACTTGAAAAAAATGCCTTATGTGCAAGCAAAATAGAAAGCTTAATGAATTGAAAAAGGCATCTCATTATCAAAAAATTATTGGTTTTATGCATAAAATTAAATTCTACAAATACAAAACTGATAATTGACTTTATGTCAAAGGAAAACATAATAAACAATATTATTCTATTACATAATTATGTAATATTCCTCATATTGTCAAGAGAGAGTAGAGAAGATTTGTCAATCAATATAGAAAGGGTGAGTTTTTAAGGTGCTTGCATGAGGGAAACCTTCTACTTCTTAAGTAGAAGAATGTGCTGCTAATTTTGGTTGCATCAAAAGGAGGAGTTTCCATTTATATCAGGGAGAAAATTTTGTTTAGACTCCTAAGACACCAAAGTTAGGAAATTAATAATAACAAAGACATCTTCTTCTTCATATTTAATTGATGGTTGTGCTCTATTTCAGCCATTATTCTAAAGAAAGTTGCATTTCTATCCTTATTTTCAACTTAGTATGAATAGAAATCTTTGAATTATCCATCTTTAAAAGTCCAGTGGATTCTGATATCAATGTGATTGTCGACATAAGTTGATCTCATCAAATCATGTAAACTTGTATGTCTTGTATTCATGATCTTAGTTGTATTTATTCTCTTTTTTTGGGAACTGGGTATCCACCTGCTGCAACCTCCGAAAAGGCGCATGGCGACGTGACTAATCGTCGGCTGACCTAGAGGAGGCACTCATCCCATAAAATCTCATGACCCGCACTTGATTGAGCCCCACTAAAAAGGCGTTGTCGCTCGAAGGGAATCGAGTACGGGTTGGGAACCTCCAACCTTACTCGCCCACCAACCAAACTAAGCAACAGTGTGTTCTTTTTTTTCATTTGAATTGTGCTTGAAGTTTTTATCCTTGCACCAGTACAATTGTACAAAGCACATTTAATTACATTATTATCTATGGCTCTATGCAATAAAATCTTACCAGTGGGAACATTGGATGCAAAGTTTGAGAGAAGAAGAATAACAATGGAGAGCAAAGCAACTCCACTTGCTCGATTAACCCTCGCTGAAGGCTCCATTAGATCCCAAAATGCACTCGGTATGCCAGTTTTGTTGAACCCATCCACAGTGATGAACATCCCACAGAAGAATATAAGCAAGGAATACGACACCTAAAATTAAATTTAAATAAGATTAGTATATTACTATATTCTCTCATAAAAGAAATGTTTACAGAGACTTAAATAACAATTAGAATGATTAATTAGTTAATTAGTTACCTTCTCCAAGCAAGGCCCGGCATCTCTGAAATCAATCACGACCAGCAAAATGGCCGCCGTAATCGCCGTCCAGGACATATCCAAGCCCGACAATAACGCCGCCAACATCCCAACGGTCACCACATAGACACTCCCCTTCAAAAACAACGCCCTCTTCCTCCCCTTCCTCTCCTTCTCCTCCGCCACCTCATCAATTACAGCCGGCACCGCTCCCAATTTGCCCACTTTCTCCACGTCGCCAATCATGCTGCCCTCCGGCCCCAACTCCACCGGCGGGTGCGACATCATCGCAGGCGAAAACCTATGCGAGCCTTCTCCATCATCCACCACCTCCGGTGTCGACATGTGAGACATTTTCGCCGGCGAGAATTTATGTGAAGACATCTCTGCCGCCGCCTCCGCTGGCGGCGTCGGAGAAGGCTTCAATGATTCCACGTCTTTGCTTGGGGATGACAAGCTTGCCAGAACATGCAGAGGATGATAACTGTGTTGACGACGATACCTACGATAAGTTTGCAACTAAAGTACTTTAGCTCGAAGATCACTTGATTTAATTTATTGCTTATCTATCTTGAAAATTAGCCGATTCAGGAGATCAGCTTGAAGAAACTCAAAAATATAAAAGCTTCAACTTCAAAACGAGCAGATTAAAATAGAACCTTTTTTTCTCGGATTTGGAGACAGTCGGATTTTTATCACTCTAAAGCTGGAGACGGGATGGATTAATAACCATACCTACAAGCATCGCCGGAAGTATGCCGAGAAGGAATTTGCCGAAGTGAATCTTGCTCTGGATGGCGATGACGAGATTCTGCGGATTGCCGATGGGCGTGGCCGAGGACCCAATATTGGCGCTGGAGGCGAGAGCCAGAAGAAAAGGTAATGGAGGTAAGTTATGCTGCTTCGTGAACTTGAGAACGAATTCGGTGAGAACAATGCAGGTAGTGTCGTTGGTGAAGAGGGCGCTCGCGAGGGCGGAGATGAGGCATACGCGGACGAGAAGGTCGCGGCCGCCAAAGGATTTCCAGGAGAGAAGCCTGCCGAGGTAGCGGAACATGTGGGCTTTCTCAAGGTAGATGGAGACCACCATGGTGCCGAATAGAAGACACAGGATGGGGAGGTCGATGGCCGCGTAGGCTTGCGACGGAGTTATCACCTGTGAAAACCACAGGGAAGGTTGCATTCAACGGTATTTACACTGCGCTCAAAATTATCTAATTTGTATATTTCACATTTGGTCTTCATTATTTATGCCATTGGTGGTCAGTGGTCTTAAGTTTCTTTGGAGCAACTTTTTTAATATTTTTAAAAAATAAATTTTTAGTTAAAATATTTTTAATACAAAAAATGTTTATATTAAATAATTATTTTATTAAACAATAAAAAAATTTATTCCATATTATTTTTAACAACAGCTTTTAAATAAAAAATTTTACACTTTAAAGTTAGCTTCGAAAAATTATAAGAAGTCGTTCTTTGGGATAGCTTTCTTACTGTTTCTTAAAACAGTTTTCAGTACAAAGATTACAAATTTTAAACTAGAAAGTTGTTTTAAGAAGTAATAAGAAAGTCATCCCAAACTAAGCTTTGGGACTACTTTCTTGTTGCTGGTTAAAGCAGCTTTTTAGTATAAAAATGTTATTTTTTGTACTAAAAAGCCGCTTTAAGAAGCAACAAAAAAATCATCCCAAATAAAGCCTTAGTCTATCTTGTTAGAGCTCACGGGCAAGGCCATTGAGGAGATGAAGAGGAGCTTGCAAGTATATGGGGAATGAGATCGGTGGGCTAGGCGGAGCTCGTTGGCAAATGTCGATTGGGCATTGTGGGCAGTAGGACCTATGACTCATCAAGGTAGTTAGGCTTTAATGGGAGAGGTATTACTTCGAGTTTAGTATGTTGTTTTGGTGTTATATATGTAAATAATAAATTTAAGATGTGAAATAATTTCTTAATTAAGATTGTTGAGATTTATTCCATAAGGATATGTATTATAGGGGGATTTACATACATATCATAAAGTTTTAATATATTATTATATCTATTATCTAAATTATTTTATTTACATATATCAAAACATATGAAAATAAAAAATATTTTTAAAAAAATAAGTTAATATTAACAATAATTTTCATGTGATTTAATTATTTGAATATTATGTAAATAAATATAAAATTAAATATTAAATATATAAATAAATAAAGCTACTGATAAAAAAAATTTAATTATTTATGTATTTACTAGAGTTTTTCTTATTCGTTATAAACATACGTACTTGAACTTGCTTGTTATCATCTGATCCTTACCTGAAAGACGATCATGAGGAGGGCGCCGAGGAGAGAGCCGGCGGTGCGGCCGATTGGGAGGAAGGGAACGGCGGGGAAGACGGCCATGACCCAGAAGACACCAAAGGCGATGGAGCCGAGCACCACCTTGCCGATTCCCGCAAGCTCCATCTTTTCCTAAAAGGTGTTCGACGAAAGTTCTCTTACTAATTATCTGAAGATGAGGAGTTCTGTGGGTAGAGAAGAGGATATCAGATGGCATTATATAGGCTTTTCCGACCCTTTTGGCTGCCGGAGAGCCAATAAGAACGGAGAACTTTGATATTTTTTTGGCACCGAGTGTTTCTGCAAGTGGTGTTTATATATAATAGAATGGGGCATGAGCTTTAGTATTTTTAGGGGCATATATTAAGTCAAACGGGCACGTGAGCTGGTTCTAGCTCGGTTCAATAAACGGTTGATGAGCTAATGAGTCAGGTTTGAGCTAGTCTCAATTTATCACATTTGCTCACGAGCTATCTTGTTTAAAAAATAAGGGGATTTACAAATATATCTCTTTATTTCATTCTATTTACATATCTAATACCTTAAATTTTAATATTACATTAAAATTTTTTTAGTGCAGTTCGTCTGTACGATCGTCTGTACGAACTGGATTTAGTACAGGACGAACTGAAGAAATTTGTGAAGAATCTGTCATTTTCGTCTGTACGAACCTGGAGCAGTCGGGACGATCGTCTGGACGAAAATTTTCCAGAGCCCCTTCGTCTGAGGACGATATTAAATTTTCGTCTGAACGAAATTTTCTGAGCATGGATCGTCCGGGACGAAGTGAGATCGTCCGGGACGATCAGTCTGGATATATATTGGATTTGAGATATTTTTGGATTTATTTTTGAAGAGAGAGATAAGGCAGGAGAGAGAAAGAGAAGGAAAGAGAAGAGGAAGCTTGGTTTTGGAGCCCGCGGAGCGCTTTTCGTCCGACGACGCAGTTGGAGGATTTGCTTATCTCGCAGTAAGGACTCTGAACCCTATTTCTGTTTTCGAAGATTTTGTATTTTGATCGAGTTGTGCACTGTTTTGTGTTTTTGTAGTCGAACTTTTGACCTGATTTTGTATTGACACGACTTTCACCGCACAACTTTTAATATGTTATAGATATGAATATTGTACACGATTTGAGTATTTTCTACGATGATTTTACAGGTCGGAATTGGTTCTACGCGATTTTAATTGAATAGAAAAATATCAAGATGTTTATTGATATTGATTCAGTAGAAGAATAGTCTTATATTGTTGTCGTGAACGTTCTATTGTAATTTGGTGAATTGTGATTTTTGCAGGATTTTTGTGTAAATTTGATAGACTGCCGTTACTCTGCCCGATTTTCGTAGTTTTTCTGATTTGTCTGAGATTGATAGATTGAATAGATATGAATGTGCATATTGATATGATTGCTTTATTATTGACTATTGAATTGATTATTGATTGATTATTGATACTGAAACACGTATAACCTGGTTGAACATTGGTTGGAGATGATACCTGTACAGGATGGTGGGCCGACGGGCTTTCCTTTAAATCATTGATCATGGATCATGGATATAATGATGGGAGTCATAAGGAGATTATATGCCGACGGGCGGCCGACGGGCAATAGAGTGACGACTCTTTTCATAGAACCAATGTATGGATATCTACAACAACAATATGGATTCTACAACAGCAACATAGTCATTGATTGTACTTGTTCAGTATTATTGAATTGCATGTTTACTGTATTGACGTACGGATTTATTACTTTATCGATTTCTGCTTTATTGAACTGATCGGGATCAGAATTACTGTATTGTACGATTTCATTGATTTCATCGATTGATTACTGAGCATTGATACTATTGAGCATTGATATGGACATGGATGGATATAGATATTGTATTGATAGCATGGATATTGACTACTGCCTACCGATTCATTGATACTGCTGCCTATAGATTTTATGGATTCGCTGTTGCTACTGTTCTACACCGTATTGACTGTTGTATAGATTTCTTGTCAGAATGGATTGAGATTTATCGTATTGCTTTCCTCGATTGATTTCATTGAATAGATCGTATTGATTAGACAGCACGGATTTGATTGACGATTATTGATTGATTGAGTTGATTTATCGATCTGCCTGCCGCTGCATTGACTGGTTTTATTGACTATTGATTTCCGGATTGCATTGACTCATTGACCATTGACTGATACAGATTTGATTGACTGACATGCATATTGATAGCATCGCCGTGCTTTGATTTCAATTATAGGTATTAGGTGACCTGCTGGGCTTTGTAAAGCTCATTATATGTGGTTGATATTTTCATGTCAGGGCAAGGGAGCAGAAGATAGGAATTGATCCGGTTCTACAGGTTTTCAGTTCTTTTGACGATTTTGATACTTTTGTACTCAGGACAGGATAGATTTCAGTATCTATGGTTTTAGCATAGTTCCTGAGTATTGTATATGATGTTTTGAGATATGTATCGACTGGTATATTGATGTTTTAAATTTTATAGATATTTGATAGATTGTTAATTGAAGATTTTAGATAGCTCTGGTAAATTATTTGAGTAATTGATTGACATTCTTTCCAAGTTAGATCTTGGGGCACCACAGTTGGTATCAGAGCAGTGTTATTGGAAGAATGGATTGTTACCAGAGTTATAGGTTTCGATTGAGAGTTGGGTAGAATGGGTAGCTTTAAGAGCATCATTGGCATACATCGTTGCATGTGTGTATTATTTGTTCTGAATTGTGCAGGTGAAAAGATATGGACCCTCCAGCGGAATCAAGTATACCAAATGAGCAACACAGCGCAGCTCAAGTACATTCAGAGAGTATAATGCAGTTGGCTACTGCGATTACACATGTAATGGGGGATGCTCAGAGCAAAATGAGTGGTAGCAAAGAGGAAGACGTGGATAGACATATGCAGATGTTTCATAAACTGAAGCCTCCGTTATTTAAAGGAGCTGTGGGACCACAGGCTGCTGAGGATTGGCTCCTGAGAGTGGAAAAGATTTTTGATAGCATGCAGTGTCCGGGGAATAGAAAGGTACCGTTGGCTGTGTTCCTGTTTGAGGGTGAGGTGGAGAGATGGTGGATCGGACAGCAGAGAGAGAAATTCCAGGGGAAGACCAATGCTGAGATTACCTGGGATGAGTTCACTGCAGTGTTCAGGATGTGGTTTGTACCACCGTCAGCTCAACGACAGATGCAGGAAGCTTTCATGAGATTGGAGCAAGGCCGCAAGTCAGTGATGCAGTACGAGGCCGAGTTTACTGCACTTGCGAGGTATGCTGCTCATTTGATTCCTACTGCCGAGGAAAAGTGTTATAGATTTCTGCACGGATTGAACAGAGAGCTGAGGCATCCACTAGTACCTTTTCGGATACATGAGTTTTCTGAACTGGTGGAGCGGGCCCGATTGATAGAGATTGACTTGGCAACACCGGTATCGAGGTACGAGGATACCAGGAGGAGGAGAGATGAGGTACAATGAGATGATTCTGGTAGAGATAGAGATAGAGAGAAGAGAAGCAGGTACGAGGGCTCGAAGGGATCTGCATCGCGATCTGCATCGGTAGTATCGTCTAGTGGTTCTGGCGAGTGCATTCATTGTGGTAAACGACATGCAGGTCGGTGTTACCTGTTGACGGGGCAGTGTTTTTACTGTGGACAGCAAGGGTACAGAGCAGCAGATTGTCCTCAGAAAAGACTGGGTGGAAGGACTGATTCTAGCACAGGTACAGGACAGCAGAGGACTGTTGGCTCGAGGGCCTACAGTGAGAGATCAGGGAACTGGATGGATGATAGGACTGTCAGAGATCAGAGGGAGACAGTTGCGCCACGACCTCCTGCACTTCCTCCAGTGGTGCCACGCATCTACAGTCTACAGAGTTTACAGCATCGTGAGGATCAACAACGACCAGAAGGTTTGTAAGATTGATTTGACTAACCGATTGATATTGACATTTGATCATGCATATTGACATGTGATTGATTGCATTGTTTGTTTTGTATGGATTCCGATGAGTTTTGATTTGACTTTGATTTGAAATTTGATTGGACGGATTTGCTTTGTATCGATTTTGCATTCGATCCCTTAAGTGAAATGTCGAGGACGACATTTTTTTAAGGTGGGTAGATTGTAAAACCCTTAAAAAGCTGATTTTTTTAGTGCAGTTCGTCTGTACGATCGTCTGTACGAACTGGATTTAGTACAGGACGAACTGAAGAAATTTGTGAAGAATCTGTCATTTTCGTCTGTACGAACCTGGAGCAGTCGGGACGATCGTCTGGACGAAAATTTTCCAGAGCCCCTTCGTCTGAGGACGATATTAAATTTTCGTCTGGATGAAATTTTCTGAGCATGGATCGTCCGGGACGAAGTGAGATCGTCCGGGACGATCAGTCTGGATATATATTGGATTTGAGATATTTTTGGATTTATTTTTGAAGAGAGAGATAAGGCAGGAGAGAGAAAGAGAAGGAAAGAGAAGAGGAAGCTTGGTTTTGGAGCCCGCGGAGCGCTTTTCGTCCGACGACGCAGTTGGAGGATTTGCTTATCTCGCAGTAAGGACTCCGAACCCTATTTCTGTTTTTGAAGATTTTGTATTTTGATCGAGTTGTGCACTGTTTTGTGTTTTTGTAGTCGAACTTTTGACCTGATTTTGTATTGACACGACTTTCACCGCACAACTTTTAATATGTTATAGATATGAATATTGTACACGATTTGAGTATTTTCTACGATGATTTTACCGGTCGGAATTGGTTCTACGCGATTTTAATCGAATAGAAAAATATCAGGATGTTTATTGATATTGATTCAGTAGAAGAATAGTCTTATATTGTTGTCGTGAACGTTCTATTGTAATTTGGTGAATTGTGATTTTTGCAGGATTTTTGTGTAAATTTGATAGACTGCCGTTACTCTGCCCGATTTTCGTAGTTTTTCTGATTTGTCTGAGATTGATAGATTGAATAGATATGAATGTGCATATTGATATGATTGCTTTATTATTGACTATTGAATTGATTATTGATTGATTATTGATACTGAAATACGTATAACCTGGTTGAACATTGGTTGGAGATGATACCTGTACAGGATGGTGGGCCGACGGACTTTCCTTTAAATCATTGATCATGGATCATAGATATAATAATGGGAGTCATAAGGAGATTATATGCCGACGGGCGGCCGACGGGCAATAGAGTGACGACTCTTTTCATATAACCAATGTATGGATATCTACAACAGCAATATGGATTCTATAACAGCAACATAGCCATTGATTGTACTTGTTCAGTATTATTGAATTGCATGTTTACTGTATTGACGTACGGATTTATTGCTTTATCGATTTCTGCTTTATTGAACTGATCGGGATCAGAATTACTGTATTGTACGATTTCATTGATTTCATCGATTGATTACTGAGCATTGATACTATTGAGCATTGATATGGACATGGATGGATATAGATATTGTATTGATAGCATGGATATTGACTACTGCCTACCGATTCATTGATACTGCTGCCTATAGATTTTATGGATTCGCTGTTGCTACTGTTCTACACCGTATTGACTGTTGTATAGATTTCTTATCAGAATGGATTGAGATTTATCGTATTGCTTTCCTCGATTGATTTCATTGAATAGATCGTATTGATTAGACAGCACGGATTTGATTGACGATTATTGATTGATTGAGTTGATTTATCGATCTGTCTGCCGCTGTATTGACTGGTTTTATTGACTATTGATTTCCGGATTGCATTAACTCATTGACCATTGACTGATACAGATTTGATTGACTGACATGCATATTGATAGCATCGCCGTGCTTTGATTTCAGTTATAGGTATTAGGTGACCTGCTGGGCTTTGTAAAGCTCATTATATGTGGTTGATATTTTCAGGTCAGGGCAAGGGAGCAGAAGATAGGAATTGATCCGGTTCTACAGGTTTTTAGTTCTTTTGACGATTTTGATACTTTTGTACTCAGGACAGGATAGATTTCAGTATCTTTTGACGATTTTTATAAATATTTGATAGATTGTTAATTGAAGATTTTAGATAGCTCTGGTAAATTATTTGAGTAATTGATTGACATTCTTTCCAAGTTAGATCTTGGGGCACCACAAGGCCTTAGCTTGATGTACATCTTATTGAGTACATTACATGGCGAGAATACAAAGAATTATTGTTGACGTGTTTGTTTGGTCAAAAGGATCATAGTCTGGTGACATAGGTCAGAAGAACCATAGTCAGCGGGCGACGGAGGTCATAAAGATCGTTGTCTGGCGACGGAGGTCGAAAAGACTATAGTCAGCGGGCGACGTAAGTTAGGAGGATCGTAGTCGGCTGGCGACGGAGGTCAGAAGGGCTGTAGTCGATGGGCGACGTAAGTCAGAATGACCGTAGTTGGCGGGCTGCAGAGGTCAGAATGACTGTTGTCTGACGACGAAGATCAGAAGGACGGCGTCAGGTAGAAGTCCAACAATAGAAAGAAATCCAGCATTAGATAGATGTCTGGCAAAAGTCCGACAACCGGTAGAAGTCTGACGTCGGGTAGAAACTTGGCGACGAGCTGAGGTCCGACATCGGGTAGAAGTCCGACGTTAGTTGGCGGTCAAGGAGAACTCTGGCGTCACTTGGAGTTTAGGTGAAAGTCTGACATCACTTGGAGGTCGGGCAAAATTTTGGCATCACTTGGAGGTCAGGCAGAATTCCGGCGTCACTTGGAGGTCGGGCAATTCCTGCGTCACTAGGAGACCATGCGGAATTCCGGCGTCCCGTGGAAGTCAGGCAAAATCCCAGCGGTGGTCAAGGAGGAGTTTCTTCCCTCCTACTCTTCTTCTTCTTGCTTGGGTCCCCTATCATGAGAAATCAGATGTATATTTATAGATTTCTAAAGTGGCATGGCCTGTAAATAGGCGAGAGATCAAGGGTAAATTGGGAGTGGTTGGATGGACGGCCGATATTGAATCCCTTGATCGTGTACTGTTCGTCAACATTTGAAGGTTTTAATGATGTCAAAATTCGGCTATCTTGGGCTCGTTGGATTCCCCTCGTCAAGCCGCTCGATTCAACTATAAGCACTTCATGTTTCGAAACTGTTTGGTAAGTCAATTTGTGGTTCAAACTTTTCAATAGTGCTTCGGGTTCTTGATTTAGACTCATTTGGGCTCGGATTGAGTCGAATTTGGTGTTGTTGGGTTTGTTTTCCGAGGCAATCAATACGACTGTAAGTTTGCTAAAATCAGAGGGTGATCCCATATTTAATTTTTGAAATTTTTAGCTTAATTTTTGCCTCGAGATTCATGCCCGATCAAGATAATTTTGTGATGACATATCACTATATATATAATCTTTTTATAGTTTCTTTTCTAGATTTTCATTTATAATGGGAATAAATTATTTTTATATGACTAAATCTAGTATTTTTTAAGACTAGCTAGCTAGCTTTGAGACCATAATATTTTGTATTTTTTATGAAACATATTAATTTATAATTTCATCATAAAATATTTTTAATAAGGTTTTAAAAGTTAATTTTGAATTCAATTTGGGATCTATAAGATAAGATTTATGAGCTGTTTGGCTGTAAGTACGATTTATCAAATTTGTTGCTCTAATAAAGTAGATTTTAAAGTATGAAGTTGATGAGCATAATTAACTTTCTTCAAACATTCTCAGAGCCAAGAAACTTAGGATTTGTTTAGGAAGTCTTTCTTTTTGCTTATTAAAGCAGAAGCTGCTTTAATAAGCAATAAGAAAGTCATCCCAAACAAATCCTTAGTTATTTGATTATGTAACAATCTTCAAGCCAAATAACCTTTTTGTTTTCTTTATCCTGTCTATGCTCTTCCTAAATCAGTAGGCTTGTCTAGGACTTGCTTATTCTTCATCGCCATTTTTCTTCTTTGTTGCTGCTTCGGCTTTGCGTGTAGTCGTCTTTGAAAGAGTAGCTAAAGAAGTTTCATCGCCTACTTCAACGACATTATTTATGTCGGATCAAAAGTCACAAGTGAAGCTTTCCGCAAAGCTATTTGCTCATTCGTTAAATCCTGATAAATTCATTGAACTACAGGATTTAGTAAATCCCGTATTTACGAACATGTTCGGGATATTGTGAAGGTTAGAACTGCTAATAAAATTATCGCTTCGATCTCTCTTTCCCAGCAATTACAAAACTACTAAGTAAGATTTTTGCAGCGAACAACAATTACAATAGTGCTACAATTATTTTTGTGACCATTAAAATCGAAGCCATAGGTTAAATTAAGTGATGCAAAAGTCCTATTTTTTTGTATATGATATTTTGTTTATAATCACATTTGTTTTAAATTTTGATTGCTATTTTTTTAATTTTACAAAAATAAAAATTATTTTAAAATACTATTAAATTCAAAATAAATTATTTTGTAATACATTTCAAATTCTAAAAATACTTTTACAAATAGATAAAGTATAAAATGCTAATGTTTATAATTTGAACAATTGCATTATTAAATATTAAAAGTCTACTGATGTAGAAATATTAGTTTGTATTATTAGCATGGAACTAACAAAAAAAATAAAAAAAAAACAAAAAAAAAACTAAATATTAGTAGTAGGGGGAAGAAGTTTTAGCTTAATATTTAATGCAATTTCATTGAGATTTAGGCTTCATTTGGACGGCTTTTTTACTGCACAGTAAAAAGGTCGTCCCAAACGAAGCCCTAGGCTTCATTTGGGACTGCTTTCTTAGTACTTCTTAAAGCAACTTTCTAGTATAAAAGTTATAATTTTTGTACTAAAAAACTGCTTTAAGAAGTAGTAAAAAAACTGTACCAAATGAAATCACTTTGTCCTTCTTGAAAACATATTGATTGCTTTCTATTATGAAAAAAATTGGGCATCAATCAATTCTCATTAAAATAATATTGTTTTGATAAAAATTTTGAGCTTCATTTTGGACAGCTTTCTTACATTTAAATCAACTTTTTAGCACAAATATTTCTTGAACTTGAAATTTTTTTATAATAATTATAAGAAATTTTCAATTAAAACTTTGGGTGGCCGAAAAAGTCAAACTCTGCTAGTTTTTAGGAGAAATGCTTATATGTCAACAAAAAGTCCCATGTTGCAAGCACTTAGAAAATTTTATGGTTCTAAGTGTTCTCCGACAAATCTATTATATATATTATAATATATATGGAAGCAGATCCAAATCTCTATAAGAAATCAAATCTATTCTTGACTTCTCAAATATTATTGTTGCGTCCAGGAGTATTCGTGGCGGTAGAGAAATATAAAGTTTAACGTCTCAGTGTTATACGAAAATCCAGCACGCAATCAGATAAGAGGAGGGGTCTTGCATTAAAGGAGACACCAATATTTTTACGTGGAAAACTCCTAAAAAGGTGGAAAAATCACGGGGCCTAGCCCAGTTCGAATGAATCCACTAGCATAGCAGTTGATTACAAATGAGACCCTTTCTTGGGGGGAAGCCTGGGCTTGATGTACATTATATGAAGTACATTACATGTTGGGAATACAAAGAGTCACTGTTGATGTATTTGCTTTGTTGGAAGGACTGTAGTCGGTGGGCGACGTAAGTCAGGAGGACCGTAGTTAGTTGGCGACGGAGGCTGGAAGGATTGTTGTCTTGCAAACGGAGGCTGGAAGGATTGTGTCTGACAATCGATGAAGATCAGAAGGACGACGTCAGGTAGAAGTCCAACAATGGAAAGAAATTCATCTTAGGGTAGACGTCCAGCGAAAGTCTGATAACCAATAGAAGTCCGACGTCGGGTAGAAACTTGGCGAAGAGTGAAGGTCCGGCGTTGGGTAGAAGTCCGACGTCTGTTGGTGGCCGAGGAGAACTCCGACATCACTTGGACGGAGTTTCGGCGTCAGGAGGGAACTCTGTCGTTATTTGGGAAGAATTTCAGCATCCCATGGGAGTTGGGCAGAATTCTGACGTCCCATGGAAGTCGGGAAGAATTCCGGCATCATTTGGAGTTCGGGCGGAACTCTAGCGGTGGTCGATGAGGAGTTTCTTCCCTCCTCTTTTTCTCCTCCTTCTTGCTTGGGGGTCCCCCCCTCATTAGAAATGAGGGATCTATTTATAGATTTTCTATAGTGGCATGACTCGTAAATAGATGAGAGATCGGGGGCAAATAGGGAGTGGTCGAATGGACGACCGATATTGAATCCCTTGATCGTGCATCGTTTATCAGACATTTTAAGGTGTTAATGACTTCGGAATTCACCGATCTTGAGCTCGTTGGATTTGTCTCGTCGAACCGTTCGATTCGACTATAAGCTAGTTAAAATCAGAGACTGTTTGGTAACTCAAATTGTGGTTCGAACCTCCCAAATGTGCTTCGGGTCTTCGATTTGGACTCATATGGGCTCGGATTGACTCAAATTTTGTGTCGTTGGGTTCGTATTTCTGAGACACTCAGTTTGACTGTAAGTTTACTGAAATCAGAGTTCATGTGATTCCAAATTTAATTTTTGAAGTTTCTGGCTTAATTTTACCTCGAGATTCATGCCCGATCAAAATAATTTTATGATGACGTATCAATTATAAGTATTAATATGTCAATATATCATCAAAAAATTATCTTGATCAAGCACAAATCTCAAAGCAAAATTAAGTTTTAAGCTTCCAAAATTAAATATGGGATCATCCAAACTCCAATTGCAGCAAATTTATAGTCAAACTGATCATTCCAAAAAGACGAACCCAACAACACTAAAACTAGCCAGATCCGACCCAATTGAGCCCAAAGCAAGGGTTTATAGCATATTTGAACCGTTCAAAGCTTAATTTGGAATACCAAACAAACACTAAACGTAACATGATTATAATCAAATCCAGCGGCTCGACGAGAAGAATCCAACGAGCCTAAGATCACTGAATTCTAACATCATTAATGCATTCAAATAACCAGTAAACGGTCAACGACGAAGGGATTCAATGTCGGTTATCCATTCAAATCACTCCCATTTTTACCTTGATCCTCCACATATTTACAAGTCATGCAACTCTCAAAAAACTATAAATAACCCCCACTCTTTTCATGAGAGATGGAGGAAGAAAAACAAGGAAGAGAAGGGAGGAATTTGAGAGCTCTTTTGACACCGACCATAGCCGGAGTTCCTCCTGACAATCGTCGGAATACTTCCTGACCATCGCTCGAGTTCAATCTGTTGTAATTCCAACATCTCCAAGTAAAGGAGAGAATCAAACTTTTTAATCCATCCAAACTTAGTAGAATTTTCTCATCTAGGCCATGCCCCGTTGTTTTACCCTTTCTTGGTTTTCCACATAAAAAGGTTCCTGATGTTTCTCTCTCTTAATTATCTGTTGGTGAGCCAGTTATACGTACATTGCTAAGATGCTATATTTTTTACTTTACTGCTGTGTATATTCTCTTCCGTAACAAGTAGTTTAATATATCATAATTAAAATACTTTGAAGTTATTTGAATGAATGTAAAATACATGCATAT
This sequence comes from Dendrobium huoshanense, assembly GCA_016618105.1. Classification (NCBI taxonomy): domain Eukaryota; kingdom Viridiplantae; phylum Streptophyta; class Magnoliopsida; order Asparagales; family Orchidaceae; genus Dendrobium; species Dendrobium huoshanense. The sequence continues at coordinate 27,645,247 of CM028354.1, read as the reverse complement.
GATTATTATTATTATTATTTTACTTGAAGTAAATGTAGTATCTAGTCTAAAGGTGGAGAGATTATTAGGTGCAGAGTGCGGACGGAGAGAATCGTCCGCACAAGCATTTGGTACCTAGTGGTACCGGCACTCGGTACCCAGTGCTTGTGCAGACAGTGCGCACTCCGCACCTAATATTTTTTTCCTAAAGATGATGGTGATTAGTGGACAACACTAACGGTGGTGACTGACACCAGTGGCCAATAGTGGCGACCAATAGAGAAGTGATGATGGTCTTGGTGTTGGCTGAAGATAGTAGATGGCAGCAGTGACCGTGGAGGTCGTCGGTGATGGTCAGCTTCGGTCGATGGTAGCTGCCAGCGAAAATGGGTAGTTGCAATGGGCGGCAGTGGCGGCTGGTGGTGCTGGCAAAGGTATCGGACGAATTCCAAGTATACCAAATTTACATTGGAAAGTGCATTATACATACGCTAATATTTTACAATGCATTTATTTTATTCCAAAATAAATATTAATAGTTTCAAAATTTTTATATTTGAAATACTTTACACCCATTTTATTTCAGGCCAAACAATATAGAAAATTACAAAGTCTATTTCAAATACACGTTTAAAACCAATAAACTAGTCTTAATCGAGTAGAAGCTTAAGGAGCTATTAGAGAGAGCATATCCACCTGTTACTATCATTAAAGTCATAAAACCAATAATTTAGCGTTAATTACTCTTACTTAGCTCATCTTCTTGTCTCAAAGGTTGCTTTTAATGACAATTAAAACAAAGAAGAGCATCTAATGGTGGTAGCATATGCTTTTTCTTATATTAATTATAACCTAATCCACATATAGTTAAACAAATCACACCATCTTTATTATATTATTGCCAACTAGCGCATGAATCTAGTACATTTAGGTTTTGTTTGGGATAACTTTCTTACTGCTTCTTAAAGCAGCTTTCTAGTACAAAAAATTGCTTGGGCTAGAAAGCTTCAAGCAGTAAGAAATTCGTCCCAAACAAAACCTTTAATTTTCATTATTACCATAATTTGCTTGGGCAATTGGTCTAACCTAATTCAAGCAATTGATTACAAGTCTCACTTTTTATTTTATTTTAGGATCTATTGGAACAATTTTAATTTTTTATAAAATTAGTTGTGAAGTTGTAATGGAAAAAACAAATTAACTATTCTTATTGTAAGAAACAGTTTTTCAGTTGTGTAATTTTTAAGAAACAATGATAAATTACAAGAAATAGTAACCAAACAAAACATCAATTATAGGCACAAAAAAGAATGATATTTGTGGTACACATTAACACTAAAGCATTTAAATTTGAGTACAATTAGGAGGGTGTAAAAATCTGAGTACATTGAATATGAGTTATGGTAAGATCATCAACCTGATTGATAAATCGAGCACGTGAACTCACCAATACGAGAGATTATTTTGTGCGGACGGTGAACTGCGACATTCGGAGACAAATTAGAATGCGTCATGTCAGCGGTACCGAGCGGTATCGAACCGCGGGATCAAGCAGTACCGAGCAAGGAGCGACGCGGCGCATTCTGATTAGTTTATGGATGACGTTCAACATCCGCACATAATAATTTCACCACCAACACTCATTTCATTGAGGCTTAGAGTAATTAGTTATGGCTATACTAAGGTTTCGTTTGGAACGGTTTTCTTATTGTTTTTTTAAACAACTTTTTAGTATGAAAATTTTTTTGAACTGAAATTTTTTTGAATTAAAAAGCTGCTTCGTGAAATATTAAGAAAATCGTCCAAAACCTGAGATCCAAAAAATTTAGATGGCATTACAATCTATTGCTTGCATCATGTAAGTGAGGAACTTGGCATCAATTTTTATTCAAAATGAACAGTAATTAAATATTGGAAATTATTGTATACATTAAGGAACTTGCGTCACACTCGATGGAATTCTTTTTTTTTTTTCTTAACAAAAAGAAAATTTTATTCCAACATAAAATGAAGTAAAACGGGAAGAGATACGAAACAAGATACGGTTACAAAAGGGACGAAGTCATAAAAACTCACCGGGCTCAGTAATAAGCCGAGACATCCACTACTTTGAAATCCGGCACGGACCATCCAGAGGAGTGTGAGAGCAGTAATCCATCAAGAAGCCAACCAAACAACGACAACAAGTAGAGTCCCAACCGAGCAAAGAAGATGCACCCACCAATGGTTGTCGCGAGTCAAAGCCCAAAGTAGTGAGCCCGAGCCACATCATTGCCCAAATAAATAAAATATAGCCACAGGACCAACAACACCCAACACATATATAAAAAAAAAAAAAACACCATCAATTTAAAATCCACAACACCAAAACAGCAACCACCACAGGTGTTGACAATAACGAGATAGCCTTTCAACCAATGCTGCTAGGGGTGTCAATTTCGGGTCACGGGTCAGGTTCGGGTCGAACCCGAATGACCTGGGTTCAAACGGATCGACCCTAACCCGACCTGGGTAGATAAATGGGTCGGAAATCCGAACCCGGACCCTACCTGGCGGGTTGGCGGTTGACCCGACCCGACACGGGAAGGAGACCAGCGTCGCAGCGCAGACGGGTCGCGGTCAAGAGCGGACGCGGGCTTGCTGGGGCGGTGGGTGCGAGGGATGCGAGCGGGAGCGGGGATGCGCGGACGCGCGGGTGCACAGTTGGCTGGGTGCGCGGGCGCGCGGGTGCGACGCTGGCCGGGTGCGCAAACTCGCGGGTAGTCATTTTAAACAGGTTTCCGGGTTGACCCGGCAACCCGTCGGGTCAACCCGAACCCAACCCGTTTGAACGATTTTCTAGGTCGGGTCTGGGTCGGATTTTCTTGTCGTGTCAAATATTAACACCCCTAAATGCTGCCAACAAGTTGCACCCAAGAGGAAGAAAACATAACAAGGATCAGCCCAACCAACCAACAATGTTATAGATGTTTTGATTACTCTGCTAATTTGAAAAATTATTCAATGATTCTTAGGTCTAAATGCATACGAATATCTTCTCTTAATCAAATTTCACGTTGAACTCTTTGGTGTCTAAAAACAAAAAGTATTGCCCTAAAATCAGAATCCTGCTTTTACGGTAAGATGTAAAAGGGTGTATATGAGTCGAGCCAAATCAAACTCGACTAAATAATGAGCTCACAAGTCAAACTCTTCGATCCTAGAGCTGGATAAGACCCGACTCTTGACCTTGCGAGCTAGCTCGCAATAGCTATTAAATTTAAAAAATAATAATAATTAATCTTTTCCCTGTTTACTCGAAAAAAAAAAATGCTGTAGTAACTGAAGTCACAGCTTCAAAGTAAATGAGCAAAAGTAAATAAAGGAGCCTCGAGTTGACCTCGTGATTTGGCTCACAAGCCTAACTCGAATTAGATATGACTCGAACTCGGCTCGACTCGACTCGACTCGTTTACACCTTTTACATACACATTGAGTTACGTGAGAATCTTTTCTACTTGATAAATAATCTCACATACCTTATGGACTAGAAAGTCCTGAGCTGCAAGTCTTGATTATATTACTTTTCTATATTATTTAATGTGGGTAATGCATAACTCCTAAGTTGTTCAATTTCCCCTGAGAATTTTTGCACTTGATAGAATGATTATAAAATTTCCTTTTTCCAAACCAATATAGAAAGATTTGGTAGCCGACTATGATATTTCTAATAAGCCGGTTCAATTAAATCACCCAAGCATGTCATGCATTTCTGGGATATCTTTTTTAATCACCGACAAAGTCACAAAAATCGCCTATATATATAAATTATCGCTGTGTTATCACTAATACAAGACCCCCATGCATTGATGATAACGCCAACTGATCAAGACAGTTACTCTTAGACAGTTAAGCACTATATATATGCACGCAAAGTCTTTAAGAAACATCAATTGCCATCCAATTATACGACAAATTATTGTGTGTGGAGATGGGACGCATAATGTCGTTTGGAGACCAATCAGTGGCATCGAGCCGCAGTACTGCGCAGTACCGAGCCACGGTGCCAAGCACAGAGGGTGACGTGGTGCATTCTAGTTGGTCTCCGGACGGCATTCGACGTCTGCACAGAATAATTAATCCAAGTATACAGATTTGTAGGGAAGAAAGTAGCTCAAAGTCAAACTTATTCTCAATAAGTTGTTCTGGATGGGTTCTTAGCTCTTACCTCGTATATTGTCAAAGTATCTGAGGAATAGTTGGCTAAAAAGGGAACACATTGTATTTAAAATGCTTTAGAGTTATTTAAATGACTGAAAATAAATGTAGTGTAAAGTCCAAAAATGATGATGACAGCGGGCGGTGGGGGAGGTGATGGCTGAAGGTGGCGATAGATTGTGGCGATGGGTGGTTATGGTAGTTGCAGGCAGCCACCTGTGACAAAGATGACAGTGGTAGCCGAAGGTGAATGTTAATGGTAGTTGGTGTTGGTCATTGGTGACAGTCGAGGCAATGATGGCGCTGGAGGCGGGCGACTGTAATTGTGATGAATTTATGATGTATTTGAAAATTGTCCCAAATACACCAAATTTATACTGAAGATGATATTCCACATACATTTAAAATTAAGTTATATAGAATATTACTAAAAGTCTTTTCAAATACACCATTCAGACCAATAAACTAGTCTTGATCGAGTAGAAGTTTAAGGAGCTATTAGAGAGTGCTTATCAACCTGTTAATATCATTAAAGTCATTAAACCAATTAATTAACGTTAATTACTCTTACTTTGCTCATCTTCTTGTCACAAAGATAGCTTTTAATGATAATTAAAACAAAGAAGAGCATCTAATGGTGGTAGCATATGTGTTTTCTTATATTAATTATAACCTAATCCACATCTAGTTAAACAAATCACACCATCTTTATTATATTATTGCCAACTAGCGCATGAATCTACTACATTTAATTTGCATGATTACCTTAATTTGCTTAGGCAATGGTCTAACCTAATTCAAGCAATTGATTACAAGCCTCACTTTTCATTTTCTTATAGCTTTACATAAGCATCCATTTTGGTCTTCATTTGAATTTAGTTTCCTTTGTTATTTTTCAAAATATGGAACTAAAACATTTTATAATTTCAGAAACATTACAATAATGTGCATCCAAATATTTTAAGAGTTTGATTCAAGCAAAGTCAACTCGGTCTAGGGCAACTTGAAAAAATATGAAGAATGAAGATGATGAACTCACCAGGCTCATAATGAATCCGCCAAGTTCATATAGTAAACCATATTTAATCCAAAGCTTAACTCGAGCCAAAAAGTTATGAGAACACACTACATTCAGTTTGCCAAAGACTTATCTCTTCAATTCAATAGTCTCACTAACTTTAACCATCAAGATGATGACTTTATCGAATGACTATCTACATAATTTTTATACTTTGGGTTATACGCATCATATATTTTGATGTATTTTCTTATATTTATATAACTTTTCTTGAAGAACCAAAATAAAACCCAGAGCCTATAAATAGAAGGTTTATGGAGGATTTTGAATACATAAAATCTTGTTGGGCACACAATTTCATAAATTTGGCCATTTATTAAAATCCCAAGCTTTGCTCTTGATTTCTCTCTCTCTCTCTCCCTCTCTCTCTCTCTCTCTTTGTGAGTAACATTTTAGTGTTATTCATTTGTAAATTTGGAATAAAATCTTGAAAGGGGCAATGAGTGTAGATTGATGTAAAAAACCATTAGCTAAGCACTACGATAAGCAAATAAGGAAAAAAAAAAGGCTCATGAAACATGGATAACCAAACATTCATGATAAAAATAATAATAATAAAGATAGAAGAATAATCACAAGGATGATCCATGAATCTTTGGAGCTTATCCCTATAATAGCTCCAAAAAGTGTTAATTATTTTGTTATTAAAAAATACCTCTAAGTTGATTCTTGTGCCTTCCAGTAAGAGCAATAACATTGCTCTTGAGGTCAAAAGAATATTCATCAATCCATTTATTAGAGATCAGAAGCCATTGAAAATATTACTAGCTTTATTGACAATCAAACAAAATCCCAAAAGCCATTGCAAACATTTACCACTCACTCACAACATGAAATGTAAAGTGTGAAACATGTAGAACTCACTATCACCCATGACACATTAATACATGGACCAAAAGAATGTCTTTCATTTACGCACTAAGACTAAAACAACTAAGGCTTCATTTAGGATGGCTTACTTAATGCTTCTTAAAGCAGCTTTCTAACTTTTTTGTACTAGAAAGCTGCTTTAAGAAGCAGTAAACAAACGAAACCTAAATTTGTTGGAAAAATGTTGAAAATCACCAATAACTACATAAACAAACAAGAGTACAATTAGGAGGGGTATCAAAATCTCAATACATTGAGTATTGGAGCTCACAGAAAAAGAGATAATTGAAAAAAAATATATGAAAAGTAAAACTTTTTACCGATTAATTTCCCTAACAAACTAATGTGGCTAATGCATAACACTTCTCACATAAATTAAATATTTTAATTCTTCAATTTCTCTTGAGAATTTTGCACTTAAGAGTTAATTATATATGAAATGATTATAAAAATCTCTTTTTCCAATTTATCAATATAGAAAGATTTGGAAGTCGACTATGATGTTTCTAATAAGCCGGTTCCGTTAAATCACAAAAGCATGTCATGCAAAAAAAAATCTAAATTATTGTTATGTTATCACTAATAGAAGACTCTTATCAATGATAAAGCCAGTCTGTTCAAGACATTCGCTCTTTCACAATTAAGCCCTATATATATATATATATATATATATATATATATATATAAGACATTACTATCTAGTTGGTGATCAATAATTATCTCTTTATATTTTTTGTTGCAATCAAACACAATGATAGCTTATGAAAAGGATAGTTTGAGAACCCTCACACATTGCCATTGAACTATGTTAGAATATAGTTCAAATAAATATAAAAAGAACATAGTCTTTAATATCTTGAACCATATTTGATCATGATTTGAACAAAGTCCAAACATAATTTATGCACGTGTTTTAAAATACACTCTTTGATTATCTATCCATCTCTGTTTTAGATCTCCATAAAAATTACTCAATCTATAATACACAATGGAAATTCGAAAAAAATGGTACCCATGCATGCTTAAGTCACTAACAAACAAAAAAATATGTTATATTCACTCACATGGTCGCTCCTATGCGAAGAAACTTAGAGCGAAAAATTGATGATGAGAGCAATGAGAAAAGATGATCCGGAAAGGGTGAAATGTTGTCCCTTCTATATAACAATATATAGGATAACAAGGGATATTTTTATCTAAACTAAACTTTTGAGTATATTTTTTCACTTTCAAACAACATTCAATCATATATATGATTTGTCTCATCCAATAATTTAAAATCCATGCTGATAAAAAAATTCAATTCGGATATATCCTAGACTAGGGGGTGTAAACGAGTCTTGTTTGAGTCGGGAGTCACTCAAGCTCAACTCTCCAATTCAATGCTAGGCCCAAATGCGAGCTCAAACTCGACTTGTTTGAATGACATTAGATTTGAGCTTGACTCATGAGCACGATCAATAGGAAGTTGCGAGTCTTGCGACTGTGGCTCATTAGAGAGTGCAATAAGGGTGAGACTAATGCTATTGACGAATCTTGCAACTGCATTTCATTGGAAACAACAACTAAGGGACTAACACCATCGGGGAAAATGTGGTTGGAGCACTTTGGACAAGGTAGCTACAGGATCATATGCATACACAATGAGAGCTTGTTAGAAAAGGTAACGATGGAACCAATACCATTGTCGGGGAAGACTCAAAGAGATTTTAATTTAATCAAATGACAATTGAAGTTTGTGAGGATGTGGTGATTAGTATGCGAGCAAACTGTGCTCCACACAGAACAAAAAAAAAAAAAGAAAGGACCTTGATTTAATTGAGCCTTCTCACGAGCTAATAAGTCGAACCGTGTTTATAATTAATGAGCTGTATTTGAGTTTGTCCTTAAACTCGAGGCCCGTTAAATTAGATTGAGATTTTATTTTGAACAATTTTTTACTATTTAAAAAAATGTTAATACAAAATTTTTAAATTAAAAAAAAAATCTATTAAAAATTTTCTTAAGAAAATAATAGAAATGCTTTCGAAAAAAGAAAGCTCACAAACTTGTTAATAAGCTAAATTTGAGGCAGCTCGCGAGTCTGGTTGGCTCACTTTACGCCCACGCAATTTTTTTTTCCAGGTTGTGGTCGGAGACTCGAAGCGGTTCCGCACTTCGCCCTTCCATCTGTGGGCGATCTGCCTGGAAACGTTCTCAATTTGGTCCCAGCTGACTATAAAACCAAAAACCTAAAGAAGGAGAGAGTGAGTCGCCACCGTCGCAATGATCAGCATCCTAGCCCAGGTCGTTAGTAGTCTCCGATATGTATCCATTGCCTTCGCTTTTGTTTTTTATTTTGCCCTGATTTTTGTTCCCTTTGAACTTTCAATTTATGTTTGAAATTGATGCAGAAAGATAACTCTTTTCTTGTCTCCTTTGTATCAAATTGTATTCTTTTGATGATGACTCTATGTCCTTCTGTAGGAAAGAGAGAAAAAAGGATAAATTTTACTAAACGTAATCTCATGAACATCAGTGTTTATGATGGCAGGAACGGCTTCTCGGTGCGGCTTTGGGCTTCGCATTTGTGGGAACAATCGTCTTTGAGCAACGGAGAGGGATATATGGCTCGATTGCGGATGATAAATCTGTTCAAATTGAAAAATATGAGGTAAATCTGATATGAAGTCTTATCTATGTTTGATTTGTTTGGCTGTAATTTATTTATATGACTAAATCAGTTACCTCTGCTAAATATTTTGATTTCTAACTATCAATAACAACATCAAGCCTATGTGGGCTCGCTACATGAATCATTTTTTTCATTGTGTCTAGTTAAGAGTTAAATTCTCATTTAAATCTAATAAAGAAAGGTTATTTCCAATATTTTCTAACAAGTACTTTTAGGTCTACCTCTACCTTTCTTAACATATGTCAAATCTAATACATCTATTTTCCTAACCGGGTCATCAGAAGGCCGCCATTTTATATGACCAAACTATCTAAGATGACTCTCTCTATTCTTATCTTTCATTGGATCTACTCCAACCTGTTCACGTATATGCTCATTTCGTATCATGTCTCTAAGAGTAAAGCCACTCATCCATCTGAGCATCCTCATCTCTACAACACTTAACATAATATTATGCTTATATTTGAATGGTCAATATTCTGCACCATAAAGCATTGTAGGTCTATCCACAATCTTATAGAATTTTCCCTTAAGTTTGAGGGGGGCTTTTCTTTTGATTTCTAACTATACAACAACAACATCAAGCTTTTATCCCACTACGTGGGGTCGGCTACATGAATCTTTTTTCTCCATTGTGTCCTATTAAAGGTCAAATTCTCGTTTAAATCTAATAAAGAAAGGTCATTCCTAATATTTTCTAACCAGGTCTTTTTAGGTCTGCCTCTACCTTTCTTAACATAAGTCAAATCTAATACCTCTACTCTCCTAACCGGGTCATTGGAAGGCCGCCGTTTTATGTGACCAAACCATCTAAGACGTCTCTCTCTAATCTTATCTTCTACTTGGGCTACTCCTACCTTTTCATCACGTATATGCTCATTTCATATCCTATCTCTAAGGGTAAAGCCACTCATCCACCTGAGCATCCTCATCTCTGCGACACTTAACTTAATATTATGCTTCTCTTTTAATGGCCAACATTCAGCACCATAAAGCATTGCAGGCCTCACTACCATCTTATGGAATTTTTCCTTAAGTTTGAGAGGTATTTTTCTATCACACAACAAGCCCGATGCATTCCTCCACTTCAACCATCCAACTTGAATTCTGCTGATAATATCCCCATCTATTTCACCATCACTCTGAATAATAGATCCAAGATATCTAAAATGTGTACTCTTATTAATGACTTGATCGTCCAAAGTCACAATCCTCTCACTAGGTCTATTACTACTAAAATTACACTCCATATATTTCGTTTTAGATCTACTCAAGCGAAAACCTTTAGTCTCTAATGTTAACCTCCATAATTCAAGTTTACTTTCAACTCCCTCTCTAGTCTTATCAATAAGAAGAATATCATCAGCAAAAAGCATACACCAAGGTACATCCTCTTGCAAATGTCTAGTGAGAACATCCATGACTAAAACAAAAAGATATGGGCTTAAGGCTGATCCTTGATGTAACCCAGCCGAAATAGGGAAATACTTGGTCAAACCACCTTATGTTTGAACACAAGTAATTGCTCCTGCATACATATCTTTAATGATTTGAATATAAGCATTATTAACTCCTTTCTTTTCAAGAACTCTCCATAGCACTTCTCTTGGAATTTTATCATATGCTTTTTCTAAATCAATAAATATCATATGTAGATCCTCCTTATTTTCTATATATTTCTCCATCAAACCTCTTAATAAATGTATGGCTTCCATAGTCGACCTACCCGGCATGAATCCAAATTGATTTTGAGAAACATTAGTATCACGCCGCAACCTTTGCTAACTATGAATAATTTTGTTCCTCCTTTTTAATATAACAAAAAGAGAAAGGAAAATGCTAAACCAGTTAAGTTTCATATTTTATGGATTGGGGTATTCATATTACAAATGTCCTTATATACACTCTCTCGCATGAGTTGAGGACCTATCATAAATTTTATGGTCTTCGTGCTACTTATTTTAGGAAAATTTGCCTTCAATGTTTTGCTCAATACAGCTAGTTGGTTGTTTGATGTTAGGTATAAATTATTTCATTGTTCAAGGGTTTTTTCTGGTTTGTTGCAAATATTTTGCAATGTTAAAAGAATCCTATGGTTGCATTTTCTTGATAGGGGTGTTGAGGTGGGAATGAACTAAAAACTGGGCTGATGTAAACTAAATTTAATTTTTTTGCAGCGAACCAAATACACAGACAATTATGTTTTTCTTCTATTTTGTTAACTTTACATCTATTTTATAACAGCCAACCACTCCAAGGTCCATATTGCTGGAAAGACATGCCATGCTACTTAAATTGGATTCAGATGTCTTGATTTTTTTTAAAATTAATTTACTCATTTTCTGCTATCTATGATCTTGTTGGACGGATAAGGAATGTAACAATCATCTACTAAGCTTTTTCATATTTCTTCATGATGGGAAGTCTCTTTACTTGACTTTAACTGGCTTTTGATCAATTAGGAGCCATCTATGGCTGGTTTGAAGTTGGAGACCTTGAATGAGAAGAGGAGAAAGTTTGTGGGCATAAGAATTAGAAGAAGAACAAACATTGTTTGTTTACAAGAAAATGGAAATGGGAAAAATCCAATAATATTGGGGAATGCTCTTAGTTATTGTATGTTGGAAATATTAATAATAGGAATGAGACTAGGTTAGTAGTGGATAGAGCATAAAGATATAAAATTATTGAGGTGAATAGGGTGTGTGATATAATGATTGTTATTAAGATAATTATTGGCTAGTGTATTATAAACATGATTAATGCTTGTGTTTATCAACTTGGATAAGAGATTTGTTCCAAATAATTAATTTTGGAAAGTGATAGATGAATTTCTACAATGTATGCATGAGGAAAAAATGATATTTATTGGAGGTGACTTAAATTGACATATATGTTTCTAGTAAGATCACTATAGGAAAGTCAGTTATTTTCGGCGTACAAATCCACTAGAAAACAGGCAAAATTCATCGCGAAAATACACGTCGGAAATTCATTTGTGTCGAGCGACGGATTTATGGCAAACGTATGACGGATTTTTAGTTCCAAAAATGACATTTTCGTTACAGTTATCCGCCTTAAATTGCGACTGATTAGCGACGACACGTCTGCCGTAGAACCACAATTCCCATGAAAATATGTCATATCATACTTTGCGGAGAAAATTCCGCCGCAACTGTACCATAAATAAAAAAGTGCCCTGTCAATTATTCAACTTTACAACAATCACTGTCCAAACAGTTTTTAAGTAATGGTTAAATATCTTAATATTTTAACAAATACTACTTACAACACTGCTACAATAAATATATTGTACAAATTGTTTATAATTGTTCTATAATAGTACAATATTGTTACAATAAACGTTACAATAAACATAATTATTATATATCGAAAAAAGCAAAATGCATTAAAAAATAAAGACAATCTAATTTGAATCTATATCCCCACTCTTTTACTCGACCAATGCAAGAGCAGGTTAATTTTTAGTAATCTGCACTTATATTCTCTGAAGCTCATCTAGTATCTGCATGTGCGTGTGTATTTGTGATTTTCGGACATGCTCTAGCTCTACTGTCAGGTTAGTCACATGTTGGCTATACAAATTCTCCTGACTATTTGCAGAGTAGATGGATGCAACATAGGATTGTTTCTCATTCACGTAAGCTTGCGAGCCTAATCCATAAACTCGTCCCTTCTGCATTCCGTCTATCGCCTACGACCAAATGTGAACCCCCAGAAATGTCTTATCAGCTGTAGTCTGACTCTCTCAATGCCGTGTATATTCATCCTACAAAACATAACATAAGATTAATCATCGTATAATCGTCACTTATATTATTTCTCTAAGTATTGTAAACTTATATACATACATAGTCCCTTCTCACTCGCTCGTCCATCAACTGTTGTTTCTCTTGAAGCTTGTGGGTGTGACTATGCATCTCAACAGCAGTGGGTTTTCTATCTGCAACTCCTATAATATACTTAGATTAGCATGCATAACCAAATAAATTATTAAAATCTTTTAAAATTCTAACCAATCGTCTTATGTGCTCACTGTGTGAAATTGAGGCCCCCGTATGGAGGGAGCTACTCAAGCCCTCAATGTCAAAAGCTTGATTATGTTTATTCTGCTCCCTCTTTATATAATCTGGGCTGCCCCAAGCAGTGTTGAGGCCGGCCCATACATTCTCTCCAATCTAGAGCGATCGCTTGCTTGTCCTCCTAATGCGTGTGAACATGTTTCACAAGCGAGTTGCTTCACATTTCTCAAAATTCATTTTGATATTTGTACCATGCTTCGACAAGTAGTAAAAATCTCTGTATATAATAATTAGAATATAGATTATTTTTTTTAGCTTAATAAACATGGATAGATATTACAAATATTGCTTTTTACTAACCTCAAATTCTCAAAATCACATGTCGCGCACATTCTTAGGTTTTTTTCCAAGAAACATATGGTGCATCAAACATGCTCCTTATGATGTCCCATATCCTGTGTGTGGGTTGCTTTAATGGATGAAACATGGACAAAATATTTGGTTGAAAATATTACTTCTCAAAATATATGAGTAATATAAAACATGCATTCCGTACATGTCACCCTCACCCTTAGGTTGAATCAACATGCGCCCATCTTTGGTCGATGTTGCTGTAGTCTGGGTGGAAGGGTTTGCTGCAATCCCGGTGGAAGATCTAGTTGCAGAGGGCTGAGAGGGTGGTGGGTAGTAGAATGGCGGGATGTATGATGGATAGGGATGACTGGAAGGGACTCCCTGTGAAGATGGTGGAGGGTAGTGCGCGTAGAAGGGAGCAATCTGCATAGGGTCTGGTGACAGAAAGCGGGGTCTTTGGAGTAAAATTGTGGACTCCTTATGGGAGGTGTAGGCAATTAAAGGCGGACTCGCCTAGGTATGGGTGACAAGATGTGAAGAAGAGGTTCTCTCAATACCTCCACCCCTACTGGATCGTCCAACAATATGCTTCTTGCGCCTAAAGATGTCATGATCGTGCAGGTGGGAAGAGGGGGGAGGGGGGGTGGTGCTCATGACCATCAGAAGCCATCTGCAAAAAATTAAAAAAAAAAATAGTTTACTTCTGTAAATAACTTTCACAATAAAATGCAGGAATTAAGTAATTGTTAAAATAACTTGTATAACTTACTGAAAATTGAAAAAACATACTTAGTGAAGTAATTATTGCTATGTTGTCAAAAAAGACATGCGTTTAATATGAACTGCATAAACCAGTTAATGCACCAAAATATGCATATAAGAAAGATTTTAATCCAAAAATGTACATTACCTTTTTACTATTAATCACTTAGTGATTAACTTCCATCTGACGAGACCCCATCCTCACTACTAACATCTTCTTCAATATTTTTTCAATGTCTAAGTCTACCTCCTTTAATTGCAACTCAGTCTCGTTAGTTGTAATTTGATTATCGTCATCATTAGCAGGCTCTTTAAAGTTTGACATACACTCTTCTTGATATGCTGCTAGTATTAATGTGGTATTCTCAATGACCTCCCTAGGTTTAGTCTTGATAACAACAAACTAATCTTGTTTACTTGCAATCTACCCCAGATAGTTAGCATAGAACACTTGGCTAGCCTAGCTTGCAATGACAAATGGATCATACTTTTTATATATTCTACCTCACTTTACTTCTGTAATATCATAAAGTGGAGGCACTCTTGGTCCTATGTTTTGTACTTGATCAAATCAATCACAATTAACAAGATAGAAGTTGTTCCCTTCACCAGTCATCACCCGTATGGTTGTTCCCTTGAACACATAAATCACAGTTTTCTATTTTCTGACCATCACACCAAGCTTTGCTTTGAAATATGTAATCATTGACAATAAAATTAGCCAACATTTTACTACTCTCATAGGTCCCCATGCTAGATCCACTGGTCCTTGATCTTGCACATCTCTGGCTTCAGTGTAGACCTAATTGGTGCAGGAAGTGTAGCTATGCTATTATCATGTTCGCTAAGTTAATTGATTTTGACATATAAGGTAGAAGTGATTTATCGAAATACATACCGCGTTTTTGAACCAATTTGAAAATTCAGATTCAACTCTCTTTTCCTCCTCTGTTGGTATTGATGTAGTCAAATCATTAACAAAATTCCTACAAAATTTTTGAATTTAGATTCTCTATGTCTGAGCCTATGAAATGTATAGAATGTTACCTCAAATGTACTCAAGATATGTCTCAACTTCAGCACAATTAAGTAGTGTGTACAACGTGATAACTCTCATCACCTTTTTTCTATCTAATAATGCACGGTGCAAGCCCCTGCTTGCTCGACACGTCTATTGAATACATATATATTACTGGTAGATTGACATATATTTGGATTATCCAAATTTTGAGATACTGTAGTCATTGTTGATTGTAACTCTGGGTCGAATTAGTATGGACAAAATTGGGTAGTCTCATATATTAGTCTCAAATAAATCACATCCCAAATGATTAATATGATGAGCCCCCTCCCGACAGTCAATTACGAACATCTTTAGACACAAGAAGCATATTAGTGGATGATCCAATAAGGGTGGAGGTACTGAGGGGACCTCTTTTTCACAGCTCGTCACCACCCATATTCAATCGAGCTCGTCTTTACATACACCTCCCATAGGGAGTCTTCAGTTTTACTCCTAAGATTCATGCTTTGCATCACAAGACCCTATACAGATTTCTCCCTTATAGCCGTACTACCCCTTACCATCTTCTCAGGGAGTCCCTTCCACTTATCATTATCCATCATATGTCCCACCATTCTACTACCCACCACCTGCTCAGCCCTTTGTAGACCTTCCATTGAGACTATAGTAGGACCTTCCACCCAGACTGCAAAGAGATTTTTATTGTTTGTAGGAGCATGGTATAAATATCAAAATAAATTTGAGAAACACTGAGCAACTCGCCTGCGAGACATGTCACAGGCATTAGGAGGACAAACGAGCGACCGTTCTGGATTGGAGAGAATATATGGGCCGACCTCGATAGCAGTTGGTGCATATCATATTATACAAAGACAAGGGAGAAAAATAAACATAATCAAGCTTCTGAAGTTGGAGGTTTGGGTAGCTCCCTCCATACGCGCAAGCGACGATTGATAAGAATTTAACATATGTTAATAATTTATTTGGTTATGCATGCTAATCTAGGTATATTGCAGAAGGAACTGCTGAGTAGAGAACCCATTGTTGTTGAGTTGCACAATCACATCCACAAGCATCAGAAGTATCAATAGTGGGTGGACGAGCAAGTGAGGAGGGCCTATGCAAGTATATAAGTTCACAATACTTAGAAAAATATTAAAAGTGACGATTATATGATGATTAATCTTTTGTTATATTTTGTATGATGGGTATACTTGACTTCAAGAGAGTCAGGTTGTAGCTTGTGAGACATCATCAGGGGGTTCAACAGATATTTCTGGTTATCGCATTTGATCTCATATGGTAGGCAGAATACAAAAGGGACGAGTTTATGGATTAAGCTTGCAGGCCTATGTGTATGAGGGACAGTCATCTGGTGCTTCTAGCTACTCTGGAAACAACCAGGAGAATTTGTATAACCAACAAATGGCTAACCCGACAGCATAGCTTAAGCATATCGAAAATCACAAGTGGACATGCACATGCATATACTAGATGAGCTTCAGAGAATGAGATATCAAATTAGTGAAAATTAGTCTACGCCTGCATCGGCTAAGCAGGAGAGTGAGGATACATATTCTAATTATATTGTCTTTACTTTTTGATGCATTTTATTTTTCTGATGTATAAGAACTATGTCTATTATAGTGTTTATTGTAGCAGTATTATATTATTATAAAATAGTTGTAAACAGTTTGTGCAATATGTTTATTATATCAGTATTGTAAGCAATGTTTGTTGAAATATTATCATATTTAACCATTACTTAAAAACTGCTTCGACTATAATTATTGTAAAGTTGAGTATTTGATATGATGTGCTTTTTTATATGGTACAAGTTTGCCGTAAAATATCCGCCGCAAAATATTATATGACAAATTTTTATGCGCCGTAAATTTACGACGGATAGGAAGTAAGCAAATGCAGCTCTGAGCTTCTAGCTTCTAGCTTCTTTGAGATGCAACTGTCTTCTGTGGAGGTCTTCTTGTTAAGGCTTATTATCGTTGCAAGTGATCATGAAAATCTTATGGCGGTTGTCAGGGCTCGGTTCAACTTTCAACAAGGAAGGAACACAGATGTAAATGATGGTGGGTGTAGTTCCGTGTATCTAAATGTTCTCTAAGCTTGTATGCGTTGCTCTTAGGGGTGATGTATTCCATGGAAAACTAACGATAGGCAGTCATCTTAGGAGTGATAAATTCTTCAGCAGATTTTGAATTGATTAAGTAGATAAGACCATTCTTGCTGCTTTTAGTGTAGTTTCTTTCAGCATTAACATGGTGAGGGAAGCTGAATATGAATGGCGTATAAACGATTCTATGGAGGAGACTACCTCCAATATTGTATAGATGACGGAGCATTTGGAGTTGTGCTTGGACCACCACCAACAGGCTATTTTCCATCTGAAATATGCATTTCTAGCGGATTTCTGACGGAAAATTTTTCTCGGGTAAATCACACATAGGAAAATATTTAGCAGCAAAAAAATCCGCCGGAAATGTTTCCGAGGGATTTTCAACAGAAAAGTCCCCCTTAACCGATGGAATATGCTCCGTCGGGATTTATGATGGACCGGCAAAAATTCCGCCGTTTTCTCTGTATAGAATTCGAACAATTCTATAGCAAATTCTATAAAAAATTTCCTACCTCTCTATTTGCATGAAAATCAATTACAATTCACAACAGATTATTCAACCACATTATAAGAAACTCATAACTCTAAATTAACATTGTAGGCTAACAATAATAAAGAAAAAACATTCATTAAAGTATTCTTACAAACAATTATGAAATTACAATTCTCGTAATGTGATTGTCAATTTAAATATAGAGTTCATTACATTTTACAATATATGTACAACATCTAATCGTGTTCAGTGTCTTCACTCTCCTCGGGCCCAGGCTCCTGAAAGTTCTTTCGATGTTGTTTAAATAGTTTATGCACTATACTTCTCTTTCTCAATGTTTAAAATTGCGTATTCGGGTATTGAGGCGTTTTTCATTCGTGAGGCGAGGCGTAAGCCTCAAGGCATTTTGAGGCGTAAGCCTCAAAATCGAAAGATTGCGTAAACATAAAATGATAAATTTTTTATATACTAATGAGTGAATAATATAAAACATAAAAAAGCATAAGATATGAAGTGAAATCAAAATATCTCAATAATAAGACAACATAAAATATAGTTCAACTCAAAATTCTATCTTTCTCAAATCACAATATTCTTTTCATTAACAAATAATTTCAATTTCCAAAAATAAATAGTAAAATAGCAATGACATATCACATAAGAACTCATAAGTCATCAGCACTGTCATCACTAAGGGGTTCTTCATTTGAATCATCATTATGGTGAACTGCTCTCTCCCCATCCTCCTCTCCTATAGAGTCCAATGTCGGGTATTTACTTCAAGATTTATGTAAGTTTTAATATATATATAGCGTGAGGCGAGGCGGGCCTCAACCAAATTGAGGCGTAAGCCTCATAAACAAAACTCGAGGCGTAAGCATCCAGGCGTTTTTTACTGGAATTGCGCAAAGGCGGGCCTCAAGGCGAGCCTCATATTGCGCAATTTTAAACCATACTCTTTCTCCACCATTAGTTCCTAATAATAGACATGTATTCTCAAAATATAATTCTTAAGATTTAATGATTTATAAACAATCTTAATGAATGATTTAAGTTTTATCCAAATCAAAATGCACTTTTAACAAATTTAAGGTGTATCCGTGTATGCCGGAGATTTAAAGTTAATATTGATAGACTAATAGCTAATCTTCATGCAATTAGTATATACCATAGTTTTATAGAAATGCATATAGTTATTACATAGATTTGTAGACATGCCTATAGTCACACTTATAACGTGCAATCACAAATTTCTTAGCCACATATCCATATTTACATGCGTGCACATACAGTTTGCATGGGTGAGGGAATAATATAAATTCATAAAATTGTAAATATCTTTTGATATCATTAAACATCTAGCATATTCAATATGACTGAAAATTATTTATTTTGATTTAATTTTTTTGCAGGATACAATCCTCTGTAGTATCTTGATAGTCTTGAAGATTCTCCTTCCAATTTCTCTGCATTTTATTTACCCCTATTCCAAAGAGCCGCAAGGGCTAGTAGTTATATTGATTTTTTTTCGGACATTTTTTATTTTTCTAGACTTCAAAATTCTCAAAATTTCAGCTAAAATTGAATTTAACACTAAAATGCTCTTCACCAGGGTCGAATCCCCCTTTGGCTAGGGGGGCAATTCCACTTAAAAAAAAAATCTTTATTATATGATTATATAGGTAATTTGTCTCTCTCCATCTATTTTTTAGTCTTTATTACAAGAGTTTTTAGGCAATTCCCCCCCACCCCCCCCTCCCCCCGCCCCCCTCTAAAAATTTGGGAATGATGAACCAAATCCAAAGAGAAATAGTAGAGAATTCATTATTTTATTTATTAATTTGAATTTCAAAAATAGTTTTACAACCAAATTTGTTTTCGAGGCGCGGTATAAACCTTGAACCCTCGACATATCTGCGAAGCATACGACGATCAAGTGTCGAGCTAAATTCAAGGCAACACCAACAATTACCTTTAAGTTTGCCCCTCCTGAAAATTAAGGCTGGTTCCGCCCCTGTTCTACACATAAGCGTTGAGACGATTCGCCTAGTAATTAAGATAGTCATGGTAAGGTTGATTATAGTGATGTTTATTATGACTATTGTTTTTATTGAAAGACATTCGCACTCATTCTTTCTTTGATCTAATAAAAATTAGGCATTATGCTTAATAAATGCACATTATTTCGGTGACATTTGGGTGATTCTTCCATCTTAAAATCAATGAGAAGACATTTAAAAAAAAAAATTACATGAGATTGCTTAAGTGCCTCTCCAATGATATAAGGAATAAGGCTGTCTAAGACTTCATTTGGTACAATTTTCTTATTGCTTTTTAAAAGCAACTTTTTTAGTACAAAATTTTCTTTTTTAAAAAAATTTTGTACTAAGAATCTGCTTTAAGAAGTAACAAGAAAGCCATCCCAAATGAAGTCTAAAACTATCTCACTCACTGGACTAACAGACGAGTTTATCTACATAATATATTCATGAAAATCTCTTCTGCCAAATTTTGCAGCCAAAGCAAATCGTTCCCTGGAAGAACTTCTCGTCGGAGCTTGCATTTGTCTGGAACAAAGCTATTGATGGATCGCTTGGGCAACTGGTTGCTTATCTCAGTTCACGCAGGTTGTAGCAGATCTATACTCTGCCTCAGTTACCGTTATTTATTTTATAAGAAGTAATTTTTGGCTATAACTTAGTATTCAAACATGTTATATTTATTATGAAATTACGAAGAAGACGTTATTATAATGTAATGCATTTCATTCTCAGATTCCATTTACAAATATTTCTTAAAGCAAATAAACTATGGAGCATTATCTCAAAAAGTTTAAATATTTCAGTTTTTATGTGGCTGTTGGTAGTTTCTTCCATGCAGCACTCCAGTGTTCAGTTCTCTCCAGTTGACGAGAAATTATTCTGTACAGAGTCGGAACGGGAAGAACCGTTCGGACATGTGAGTGTACACACTGTGTATATATTTCCACACAGTGTATATCAAATCTTGGTTGACATGCCCTCTCTAGACAGAACTTTTATTTTATCCAGTGAACGTACGCTCCTCTACGTTCGGTTCTAGGCAAAAAAAGCGCAATATCGAGTACCGAGTACCGAGTTGTACCGAGTTTTTTTAAAAAAACTCGGTATTGAGCTGTTTTGGTCTAAAACCGAACGTAGAGGAGCGTACGTTCACTGGATGTAATAAAAGTTCCTCTAGACAAGGCTTTTTCTTATTTTTGCTTGAGTGGAGCTGTTTGATTAGTTTGTCCACTACAAGAAATTCGTTGTTTACCAGCGATATTTCTGGCAGTCATTTGATCGCCGGAATTACCGGCTGTTTGACTGTCACTATTGACCAGCGGTTTAACTACCAGTATTTAATATAAAACAACCAGAAATTCCGGCAATCGAATGACCACAAGGTTGTTCTTTGGGCATCGATTGTTACTGACGGTTTGGCTGCTGGTTTTTGGCGATGTTCCTGTAGTGTTTTCTTGCTAAATACTATTTATGATTGAAATGTGTTTATTAAATTCCAATTGTGTAATTTGAAGATCC
Source organism: Dendrobium huoshanense (assembly GCA_016618105.1). Classification (NCBI taxonomy): domain Eukaryota; kingdom Viridiplantae; phylum Streptophyta; class Magnoliopsida; order Asparagales; family Orchidaceae; genus Dendrobium; species Dendrobium huoshanense. The sequence continues at coordinate 27,624,079 of CM028354.1, read as the reverse complement.
TAATTGATTTTAATCTTGTTAATTAATATTTAAATTAGTTAATTAAATCTTAACTATAAAAATTCTATCAAAAAATGGTATATGTAGGTTTATTTCTTTAGCCAATAAAAAATATGAGTAGTTTACACTGTTTTTTTATTGTACTTAACCATTAGCAAGGGGCTCAACGCCTCCCAAAAAAAACTTGCCAAATTCGGGGAGCAAGGAAACGCTTGTACATTGGAATAAAGTTGCAAGTCAGGAAGAAGAAACTGAAAGGCAAAGTTGGAATAAAGTAGTAACTTGTAAACTTGGATATCAATTCATCAAATATCTAAGCAAGGAGAGTGGCAAACTTCAAGAACTTTTTCTTTAAAGACACTTAGGTTTCGAAGCTCTGTGCACAGCACTTCTGTTTGTTTTCTTGTTCCAAAAGTACTTCACTATTTGTTTCCTAAAGCTGCAGTATCCAACAATGACTAAGGCTTCGTTGGGGATGATTTTTTTACTTATTCTTCAAGCAGCTTTCTAGTACAAAAAATTTAATTTTTATACTAAAAAGCTGCTTCAAAAAGCAGGAAAAAAGCTGTCCCAAATGAAGACTAAGGCTTCAATTGGGACAGCTTTCTTGTTGCTTCTTAAAAAAACTTTTTAGTTCAATAATTAAATTAGAAAGTTGTTTTAAGAAGCAACAATAAAGTCGTTCCAAACAAAGATTGAGTATATATATCTGCAAGAAAATTAAGAATGACAAAGTTCAGTGAAAGAATCTACTATGAATTTGTCTTACATGTGGAATATTTCAAGATTAATTCTTTTGTGGTTTGTTTGGCTTAGCTTATGCAAGCTCTTGTGAGTCTAGAAGTCTTAAGATAGAGTTGATTGGGTGTGAGATCATTTGGACTTCATAAGCTCAGTGTAAGGCCTTTATGCTTATGGATTTGATATATTTGTTTTAGGGAAATTAAGAAGAAAAAAAAATATTATTTATTGCGAATAAATATATTATGGTTATATTGGGAACTGTTTTTTTTATTGCTTTCTAAAGCAGTTTTCTCGTACAAAAATTTTTTAACTATAATTTTTTGTATTAAAGAGTTGCTTTAGACTTCGTTTGGGATGATTTTTTTACTGCTTCTTAAAGCGGCTTTCTAGTGCAAAAATTTTAATTAAATATTTGTACTAGAAAGCCACTATAAGAAATAGTAAAAAAATTGTCTCAAACGAAACTTTAAAAAGTAGTAATAAGATTGTCTCAAACAAAACCTACATCTTAAGCTGGATTAACTATTAATCTTTTTGTTTGATGCACTTCAAATTGAGCTAAGGCTTTTTTTTTTGTGAAGTTAAATTAAATATTTTTACCTATGAGAACATTTTCTTCACAAATCCTGCAAAAGTTAATTCAATGTTGATTATTTTTCCACATTCCTTATGATTAAAATCTTCCCATCCGCTTATGTTAGTCTCTGCTAAAATAAAGAGATTCTTTTACACCTATTTAAATTAACATCTCTCTAATTTCCTTTTTATTTCTATGATATATATCATACAAAATTGAATGTTAGTTCATTAATTCCTCACAAATGACATTCTTCTTATATATATAAAGTCACATCATCAAATTTGTTGAATGCTAAGGAAATTCAATGCTGGGCAATGCCAAGTTGAAGAATTCTGTTAACTCATTCCACTGTTGGAAAACTTTTTGCAACCTTTCTAATAGGATGTCATGTTGGCAACCTTTCTAATACTCAACATCTATTATAAGATAACCCCACAATTGTTCACATTGATTTGTTAGTTAGGGTCTTTGGCTACTTTTCGGCTTAGTAAGGCTTCGTTTAGGACGGCTTTTTTACTGCTTTAAGAAGCAGTAAGAGAGCCTCACAAACGAAGCCTAATTATAAGTACAAGAGCAAGAATGAATTCTCTCCTTAATCACATTATTCTTATCTCACACCTTTCCAATGTCCTTCTCTATCTCATACCTCTTCATTATCCACTTTTTTGAAATCATCTCTTTAGCCTAGCATATGATACATAATCTTTGAGATCCTTAGCTATGACTTGTCCTCTTCTTCTTGACTTAAATTTCATAACTTTTTTTTAAACCTTGCTAAAAAAGATTGAGAGGAGATGGAATAGGACTATAAAGGAAGAAATAGGGAGTTTGCAAGTTACATTCATCTTAATAGGATGACCAAGAGAAAATCAAAATATAGTTTATAGGCAATACATTATTATTAATAGATTAGCCATTTGTAATCCATCAATGATTTTGGCAAAATATATTTGTAGATAATATTTATTGAAAATTACCATTTTTTGTGTATAGTTGAAATCATAAGAAAGTAAATGCAAAAACATATATTTCATTTTAGTTGTAGGTTGGATTGCTACGTAGGCATCTTAGGTCCCTATTTTAATAAATATTGATCTACCAAACATTGTTTAGTAGCTTTGGGCTTTAAGATAACGGAGCAAGATATAAAAAATAAAGTAAATTATTATCCTATGATTAGATGGTGGCATTTAAAGAATGCTAACATAAATATTTTTTAGAGTAAGATTCAAGATCTTAATATTTTAATTATGCATGAGAAAATTAATGTTATGTTGAAAAAAGTAGCCAATAATATTAAGAATTTTACAAAGTATGTGCTAAGAGTATAAAAAGAAAATGTTATAATAATAAAAATAGTTTGAGGTAAAATCAAAATGTACAAAAAAAAGATCAAAATTAAAAAGATTTGTTATAAAAAAGTGATTTAGACGTAAAAGTTCAAAAAATTGGGAAATATAGAGAAGTCTGTAAGGAGTCTAAGAAAATAATATGTGATTTAAAGAATTTGACTTTTAATGTTTTATATAATATTTTAGATACTAAATATGGCAAAAAAATATATGTATAAGTTAGCCAAGCAAAGAGATAGGAGAAATAAGAATCTAGTGCAAATGAATTGCATTAAAGATGTAGATCAAATGTGTTTTTATTAGAAGATGATATTCAACATAGGTGAATGAGATATTTCGATAAGCTTTTCAATAAAAATTGTAAGATTAAGAATGACTTTAGTAACCTTAATTAGTACTATTAATAAAAATAGAGATTTTTAGTTTTATCTTCATAGTATTGAAATCAAAGTTAGAGAGGCATTAAAGAAAATGAAGTATGAAAAAGCAGTTGGATTTAATGATATACCAATGGAGGTGTGAAAATGATTAATTAGGAGATGAAGAAATAATTTCTTGGCTTACTTTATTTTGAAGACTAAGAAGACTAAACAGATGTCAGATGAATGAAGGAGTGTGTTGGCTCTTATTTTTAAACATAAAAGAGATGCACCAGAGTGTATGAATTATAGAGGAATTAAGTTAATGCATCATACATTAAAACTATGAGAAAGAGTAATTGAGCTTAGGTTATGACGTGTTACTAATGTTTATCAAAACAAATTTGGATTCATGCCGGGTAGGTCTACTATGGAAGCTATACATTTATTAAAAGGTTTTTATGGAGAAGTATAGAGGAATAAGAATAATCTACATACGGTAGTTATTGATTAAGAGAAAGAATATGATAAAGTTCCAAAAGAAGTGCTCCTGACAGTAAAAAAAAAAAAATTGCTCTTGACAGTTCTAAAAACCAAAGGAGTAAATAATGCTTATATTTAAGTCATCAATGATATGTATGCAAGAGTTCTTGCTTGTGTTCAAACGCAAGATGATTTCACAAAGGATTTTTCTATTTCAGTTGGATTACTTCAAGGATCATATTAAAAACATATATTTTTGCTTTAATCATAGACATTCTTACTAGACATTTGCTAGAGGATGTGCCTTGGTGTATATTTTTTACTAATAATATTCTTCTTACTGATAAGATTAGAGAGGGAGTTGAAGGAAAACTTGAATTATGAAAACCGATCTTAGATTCTAAGGGTTTCATTTAAGTAGACCTAAAAATGAATAAATTGAGTATAATTTTAGTATTAATATATAGATCTAGTGGGATATTATGACTTTAGGTGATCCAATCATTTAAAAAAGTATATTTCTAGACATCTCAGGTATATTGTTCAAAATGATGGTGAAATAGATGAGATATTATTAGTAGAATTCAAATTTGATGGTTGAAGTGGAGAAATGCATCTGGCCCATTGTATGATAAAAAATTACCCCTCAAACTTAAGAAAATATTTCATAAGATGGTGGTGAGACCTATAATGTTTTAAGGCATAGAATGTTGGCCATTAAATAAGAAGCATAAAATTAAGTTAAGTGTTGAGGAGATGAGGATGCTTAGGTGGATGAGTTGTTTTACATTTAGAGATATAATGTGAAACAAGTATATACATGAAAAGGTTTGAGTAGCTCTACATAGAGAGTGCTCATATAAAATGTCGGTCTTCCGATTGCCCAGTAAGGAGAGTATATATTTGTATTATATCTAGTCTAAAATGACTTGGTTAGAAAGTATTAGAATAACATTTATTTATTAGATTTTAATAAGAATTTGACTCTTGATAAGACACAATGGAAAAAAAAACATTCATATAACCGACCTCATATAGTAGGATAAATTCTTGATATTGTTGTTGTTGTATATGATAGACAATGATATTATTATCATTAGATATGGTGAGTTAGATCTAACTCAAAATTATGATTGGTGTATGATTATGAAAAATCTATCTGCATTAATAGGTCTTCATTTGATGTTATATAATAATCTATATAATCAAAGCTATCATATAAGGCACATCATGTAGTTATCATGATAGTAAGATAATTGTGGACATGATATAGTAGCGCATTTGAATTCAAATGAGCCAAGAAATACTAAAGAGAAACATATGATCAACATAAATATTGAGAGAAAAAGAAAAATCAATTCTTCTAAATCACCTTAAGATATAAATGCTTGGAGGTAAAACTTGCATTATTATTCTTGTTACAATCAAGCAATCTTCTTATTGTTCCTAGAGTGCGCATCAAGTATTCCAAAGACCTCAAACATCAAGCCATGTAATAAAAAAGAGAATAAAATGTGAAAACATTCGAAGAACAAATTATATGAAATCACCAAATTCCCCTCTTTGTATATATTTCCCCTCTATTTAACCACCAAAACTCCCATCTTTCCCAACCCAAAGCTACCCACCCATCCTCTACGGCTGCCGCCATGCCTCCCCAACCACTTCCCGCCGCCTCCCGCCGCCGCTTTCGCCCCCTCCGCTGTCTCGCCCTCACTCTCCTCTCCCTGATCATCCTCGTCGGCCTCATCATACTCATCTTCTATCTCATCGTCCGCCCCTCCCCTATCTCCTACTATGTCGACGACGCCCACATCCGCAACTACAACCTCTCCTCCTCCGGCGAACTCACCGCCTCCTTCGACCTCTCCCTCCTCGCCGACAACCGCAACCGCCACGTCTCCATCTACTACGACTCCCTCGTCGTCGCCATCTGGTACGCCGACCAAATGCTAGCTTTTCGCGAACTGCCGCCTTTCCACCAGCCGAAGCGGAACGCGACGCGGCTTTTACTTTCGGCGGCGGCGACGGCCACGCCCTTGTTGGGGTCGGTAGCAGACGGGCTGAAGCATGACCACTCGGCGGGGCAGGTGGCGGTGGAGGTGAGGGCGAGGGCGAGGATAAGGTTTAAGGTTGGGGTGGCAAAGACGAAGCATTATGTTATGAGAGTGTACTGTGCGCCGGTGGTGGTGAGGTTCTCGCCGGCGGCGGGGATGTTTCAGAGGGCGTTTTGCGATGTGGATGTGTGATTGATTTGCAGTTCAATTTCTTCTTATTTGAGCTTTAATTCTGGTTAGAAACTTAGAATTTGGGTGAATATTGTTATGTAAACTCTTCATTTTTTTCAGTGGCAAAGATGTAATTGTGGCAAATTGATTTTTTTTTTAAATGTTATTTTTATATATTGTTTCTGATAAAATATATTAAGGAACTTTTTATATTAAGTCATTTAGGGGCTGTTTGGTTGCCTGAATTAGGAGGGTAAAGTAAAATAAATACATGTATTTATTAAATTAGGCTGTTTGGTTAATTTTGAACGGAACAAAAGTAACCCATCCGTAAAATAAATACATGTATTCTCCTGCGTTTATTTTGCAAACAACCAAACAGTCTCAAAGTATTCAGAATACATTGCATTTACTTTACACTGCATTTATTTTACACTGCATTTCTTTTTCAGGCAACCAAACAGCCCCTTAGATTGTATGTAAAACATCATATAATGTGTGGAAAATAGGAGAAAATGTGGGAAGTTATGTTATGTTGAACACTATATATATATATATATATATATATATATATATATATATATATATATATATATATATATATATATATATATATATATATATATATATATATATATATATATATATATATATATAGATTATAAAACTACATGAAAAATTTTATTTATTTTATAATATTTGCATCATAATTTAATTTAGTTGTAAGAAATAAAAATATATTATATTTTATCATTTAATTTTTATAATTTAAATATATTTTAGGTATTTTAACAACTAAAATTTTTAATCATAAGTTGCAAAAGCTAACTACTAGATATTTTTTATTCATTATTTTTTATTTATTTTTTTATGCCAAGTAAAGAAGAGTGGTTTATATGATTTTTTTACAAAAAGAAGAGGTAATAATATCGTAGTAGATCTCTACTTTCTATCAAAAATTTCAATATCACAAATATATATTCTACCAGCTACCATCCCATCTCCAATCGGTGAAATAACACACAGAGAAAAAGATACATAATAATACACAAGCGAAATGTAGTGAATCAAAATATTAAAAATAAACGAGTGGTTGTCTCCAAAATAAAATAAAATAAAATATGATAAAGTATATTAAAAATAAAAGTCATACCTATAACCACATCCGAAGAATCTCTTGCCTCAAGCTGAGTCAAACAATACACATTTGCCTAAACTGAAACTGAAGCAATAAAACTATCAAGCTCTCTCTGACCACTCCCATGTAATATCCTTACCATAGAACTAGAACCACAACCTTTGCTAGATGATCCCTTCGTAAACGTGCAAGGTGGAAATGTCCTTGGCCTACTTGAATATCTAATGGAACTCTCAGACCTAGACTCATAATGTCAATTGGGTCCTACCTGTAGACACTTAGCCACCTTATGTCCAATCTAGCACGCCAAAAATATTGTCATGTCATCCTATAACAATAACCAAAATGTCTCCAACCATAACTTCAACACACTCTTAAAACCACCAAAATTTGGCCACATCTCCAACACTTGGAACTGCTACAACATCAGCATCTCTTGGAAATTTTTAGGACCAAACCTGTCCTCTTTCCAAAAATATTACTCTTAGAAGTCTCACCATTGAAACTCTTCCTACTAAGAATGCACCGCTGCTGAGTAGCCATCAAATTATTCTACATCAAATAGGCCCTCTCCACTAACTTAGATAAATCAAAAATATGAAATGGAATGAGCGGGTGTCTAAGACCATCCTGAAGCCCTCTCAAAAACCTGTAGCACTTATCCTCAAAAGTGATAATTAGATGTGGAACGTACCTAGCTAAGTGAATTCTCCTTCATACTGCATAATCATCATGCTCCCCTAAACCAATCTAAATAAGTCTCTTAAATATGCTATCTTATAGATGGTGGTACAAACCACAATCTAAAGACAGATGTGAACCTCCAACTAATCAGGAAATTCAGTCTTCCCTGAAGCTTCTCCCTCTATTGGCCCAACCACCAATGCTCGGCATCATTTTCTAACATAAACAAAATTAGAGATACTTTCATCTCAAGAGAACACTGCATTCCATAGAAGGTTTTCTTTAACCTCCTTAACCAGTCCTCTACTTCTCTTTGCTCAACAACGCCCTGGAATCTCAGAGGCTTTAATCTCAAAAATATCTATAAGCGCTTATCAACATTATCAGATTTCCCATCAATTGGGCCACCAAATAGACAAACTTAGAAAAAAAAATTAGAACTGACAACAGGAGTAGTACTATATACTAGTGTTTCCTGGCTAACACTTTATCCATTTATCATATCCAATTCTTAAGGATCCCTCAGATAAATACTAAGAATGCATAGCTGATGAGACATACACATGAAAATAAGCAAAAATAAATACCTAGACATACCTAAAATTATGTCTAAGTTTTGGGGAGCCAATAGAAGTAGTATGCTATCCTGGTTGCCTACAATTTTAAGTATCATATAAAAATTTCATATTTTAAAAACTCACAAGATTATCAGAGATTATTGAAAATATTGTTTTAAAGCTTTATCATATTATAGTCTAAGTTTTGGGAACAAGAATTATTTTCTAGTTTACCAAAAATCGCACATTTTTTTAATTTACTCGGTGAAAATAAAAAATATAGAAAAATAGTTAAATATCTAGAACTGGTATATCTATAACATACAAAAGGTTATGCCATAAAAGATTTACATGTACAAAGCTATTTCCTTTTTTGTTTTATGAAAGTATAATTTAAATCAGAAAAATCTCAAAATTCTAGTATTGTTGAAAACTGAGATAGATAAATGCAACCTACTTTGATCTATACAATTTATTGAATTGGACCGACAGCAAAAAATGGATTTGAGGCCCCTAAAATCAAACTTTCTCATTCTAGAATCCTCTTTTTTCTCTCTCTCCAAATGGCTAAAATGAGTTTTTAATATTTCAATAAAATGAATTAGAAACTATTTTCTTATATTTTATAAAAAATTATCTAGCATCACAACACCTGCTGCAATGCCTAACCTCAACGCTACGGTGATAGTTCAAATTCTAGAAATTGACTAGAGAACTCAATGCCACTGCATTGCCAGCACAACACTACAATGCTCCAAAGGAAAAAAAATTCCATATTTTCATGCACAAACACAAACTCTCAGAATCTACTTCAGAACATATTCAAACACATTTAGGCATACAAAACACTCACAGACACATTCAAAAAAGCATGAATATAGAAATTCTACTTCGTTGCTCTTACCAGACCGGGTCAAAACTCATGCAACTACATATGAGTTCATTATGTGTTACAATATCACAAATATATGAGTTCAAATGTGATAATATGAGGTCATAAGAACCCAAAGCCATACCTAGATTTACCAGGAGGATGCCACTACGTTACTGATTTTAATTTGAGATTTGATCCGAATGGAAATTAATATAATTTACTAACATAATTAGTTAAACATATTATGTTCAAATTCTTAGCCATCTAAACTCTATAATACATGCTTTGAGATTGGTGCGAGCTAAATTTTAATTGATTACTCATACATTATAATTATTTTGCAAGTAACTTACAAATTTAGGACCCATCTTGTTTATAAAATATAGTCATCAATTTCTAAATATCTTAAATTTATGTATCGATCTGATTATAAATCAAGTCCACACAAATTTTTTTTCATCTATACTCTATTAGTCATGCTTTGAGATTGGTGCTATAACATCTTCATAGTATCATGATGCCATTGCCACCACGGTGCTAAATCTAAGGGTGCCAATTCGTGTCATCGGGTTGTGTTCGGCTCAAATACGATTTTAATCCGACAGCTTTTTATCCTACCCGAACCCGACCCAATTCAAATTTCGGGACATTTTTCTTAACTCAAACAAGTCAAATATTCGAACCCGAAACCGGAATTTTCGTATCGCATTTTCGAGTCGTGTCCAATATTGACGCCCCTAAGTAAACATAATCATTGCCGTTTGATAATAAAATCTCTTATCAATCATTAGTAGACAAAATTTTCAATTAACAAATCAAAATGAGCTGATTAATATGAGCACATTTGATCTGTGAATGTAGGGGCTCCGCCGGAAGAGGGTTGTACCATGAGAGAAGCAAGGAGGTCAACTGCTTCAAATATACAACATGGATTCTGGCAATGCAATGGAGTTGGACCCTCATGTCGATCCGAATGAATCAGTCTTTCCACGGGGGTCCATCTTTGCCGATGGATTAAAATTTTCTATTTGCTTTCATTAATTATTGGTTGGATAAATAATTTTCAGCATTTGTTTTTCAATGCAAATTTACTTAAATGGGATGAGAATCATTCAACCATGCAATTATATAAAGAACACATTTTTTTTCTTAAATTGAATTAAAAAATTATTAATATATGATAATTTAATGCCATTTGCATCAAATCTTTCGTATTTAAATCATTACATCGCACCACTCTTTTAATTCTCAACTCTCAACCACAGCCATTCATTCTGCATGCCCCACAGGTAGAATCCTCTCAAGAAGCCCATCTCCACTGTACGCTCATGGAATCCCGCCTCCTCCATCTCCCCCGCCACCACCGCCCTCCCCTCTTTCCCATCCATCTCTCCCCCAACTCCAGCCGCCGCCGTCACCGCCAACTCCATCCTCTTCGCCAGTTCAATTCCCCTATTCCTATGCAACTTTCCCACCACCCCTCCCTCTCCCCGATCTTCTCTTCCCACTCCCCCTCTGCTTCTTCTTCATCCGATCTCGCCCCCATCCCCCAATCTCAACGCACCTTTACGGCTTTCGACATGGCCAGCCTCTGGATTGGCCTTGTCGTCGGCATCCCTTCCTACTACCTCGCCGGCTCCCTCGTCGACCTTGGCATGTCTTGGTGGCAAGGCATCGCCACCGTGTCCTTTTCCAACTTCCTCCTACTCCTCCCACTCACCCTTTCCGCCTTCCCCGGCACCCGCCACGGCCTTTCCTTCCCCATCCTCGCTCGCTCAACCTTTGGCCCACGTGGCTACTTCCTCCCTTCCCTCCTTCGCTCCCTCGTCGCCTGCGGTTGGTTCTCTATCGAATCCTGGATTGGCGGAAGAGCGCTCCTCCTTCTCCTCCTCCCCCTCCCTCATCCTCCTCTCCCCCTCCAATTTGCCTCCTTCCTCTTTTTCTGCCTCGCCCAAATCGCCCTAATCTGGCCCGGTATGGACTCAATTCGCAAACTCGAAGTCTACTCTGCCCCAATCCTCATCCTTCTCACCTCCTCCCTCCTCCTCTGGTCCGTTTCCTCTTCCGGCGGCTTCGGCCCAATGCTCTCCCTCACCTCCCGGCTTTCCCCATCGGAGTTCTGGCCCGTCTTCTTCCCCGCCCTCAATGCCAACATCAGCTTCTGGGCCACAGTTGCCCTAAACATCCCCGACTTCTCCCGCTACGCCCGAACCCAACGCGACCAAATCCTCGGCCAAATCGGCCTCCCCGTCTTCATGGGCCTCTTCACCTTCGTCGGCCTCGCCGTCACCTCCTCAACCCAACTCATCCTCGGCCGGATCATCTCCGACCCGATCCACCTCCTTGCCGAAATCGGCGGCGGCCCAATCACCAAACTCGTCGCCGTCGTCGGCATCAGCCTCGCCACCATCACAACCAACATCGCCGCCAACATGGTCGCCCCTGCAAACGCACTCGTAAGCGTCAATCCCTCTCTTTTCAATTTCCAGCGAGGCGCAGTGGTCACGGCGCTGATTGGGTTATTATTTCAACCATGGAAGCTGTTAGGATCGAGTGAGAGCTTTCTGTATACTTGGTTATTGGGCTCGTCGGCTCTAATCGGGCCGATTGGGGGTATACTGATTGTGGATTATTATCTGGTGAAGGGAATGCAGTTAGATGTAGAGGAACTGTATAAGGAAGATAGAGAAGGGAAGTATTACTACTGGGGAGGGTATAATCTGGTGGCTATGGCGGCGTTGGTGGTCGGAGTTTTGCCGGCGTTGCCGGGGTTTTTGAACAAGGTGGGAATTTTGTCGAACACCTCTGTGTTTTTTGTTGGGGTGTATAACAATGCTTGGTTTGTGAGCTTTTTTCTGGCCGGGTTTGTGTATTGGGCGCTGTCTTGGTTGCTGGCGTTGAACCGAAGGGTTGTGGGAGAGATTGGAGAGGAAAGAGGATTGATTTCTTAATTTCTTTTACTGAATTTTTCTACACTGAATAATGATTTTTTGTCTCATTCTCAATCTGAGCTCATTTTGATCTATGGATTGGGTGCTTTCGCTACTAATTAAAAGATCTTGGATTTAAAACTTTTATATATGTGATGTATGTGAATTTTGCGAGATTATTTCCTGCAGAGTTCGGACCGTCCGGATTTATACTAGTACACAGTAAATACATAGCAAATACACAGTGTTTACAAACACCATGCATTTATTATGTATTTCTTATGTACCCTCACAAATTCCGGACGCATCTTACGTCCGGACTCCACACATAATATTCTCTCGTGAATTTGCCCTTAACAGCAACAACAACAACAACAACAACAAGCCTTTTTGTCTCACTAAGTGAGGTTGGCTATATGAGTCATGTTTTTTTTTTTTCATTATGTCCTGTTAAAAATTAAATTCTCTTTTAAATCTAATAAAGAAATATCATTTTTAATATTTTATAGCCAAGTTTTTTAGGTCTACCTCTATCTTTCTTAAATAAGTCAAATCTAATACCTCTATTTTACTAATCGGGTTATCAGAAGGCCGCCGTCTTATGTGACCAAACCATCTAAGACGACTCTCTCTAATCTTATCTTTCATTGGTGCTACTTCAACCTTTTCATATATATGTTCATTTAGTTTCCTATCTCTAAGAGTAAAGTCACTCATCCACCTTCGTATCCTCATTCCTGCAACACTTAGTTTAGTATAATGCTTCTCTTTTAGTAGCCAACATTCAACATCATAAAGCATTACAGGATCTGTTCTATAGGATCGTATCGCTACATTTCTAGCAATAAAATAAGTAAGCATAATTTGCCCTCAAATGTTAAAAAAAAAAAAGTACCAGTTGAAATATTGAGCATCTAAGTTCTAAAAAAATATTCATTTATCAAGATGGATGAAGTCAATGTGCTTTGCTGGAGATTTTTTATTTTATTTTATTTTTTGTTTCCTTATTTTTGGTTGGGAATGGTGAGATTCAGATTTATATATATATATATAGAACTGGTATTTAGAAATTTGATAATAACTTTTAATATTTTAAATGAATTATGATTTATATATTTTATCCTCTCCATATGTATGGGTTATTCGTGTGTAAAAAACAGAAGAAAAATCAATCCCCCGTTATCTCTATAAGTATATTTTTGCCATGAAATCATATGTATTTTTTAACCTTATCTCCATAAAATAAAATTGAAAACCTAAAAATAAAAGAAGTCTGGTTGAGAGAGTTAGTGATACCCACTATTTTATGATGACCCTCATCCTCGGGTAAACAATCTCTCTCTCAATTAATTATTCTGTGCATATAGAATGTCGTTCAGAGACTAATTAGAATGTACGTCACCCTTGCTCGGTGATACTGACGTGATGCATTTTGATTAGTCTCCGGACAGCGTTCTGATTCTGATCTCCACACAAAAAATTTCTCCTCTCTTTCTTTTCATATATATATATATATATATATATATATATATATATATATATATATATATATATATATATATATATATATATATATATATATATATATATATATATATATATATATATATATATATTGGTTTATATATTTATATAAATTTTTATGTTAGTAAAATATTACTAGTGTAAAATTTATAAGGTTAGATTTAATAAATTTAGGGATTTAAAAGTATATAATTGTACATCCACATCATTTATAAAAGTATGATACATCCCTACAAAATTTGTTTCTTTTCTTAGAATAAAATATATATGTCCTATATAATTTTAACTCTTATGATTTCTTAGCCAACATTCATAATATAGAACCTAAAAATTATGTTGAAACAGTTTGCTTTAATAGGTCAAAGAAGCATTTCTTTGTTTTGTATGTACTTGTGGCATAAATTTTTTTTTTTTTTTTTCCTTTGAAAAATATTTTAAGGATAATAAGAGGGGGAGTCAAAAATATATTTGGCAATGCCCCTTTATTTAAAGAAATTCATTCTTTGAATCAGAGTAAGTTCTTAAAAGAATTAAAACTTAATTATGAATTGTCGAACAGCGTCCGGTGTTCGGGTATGCAAGATGTTCTTAAGTTTTAAACAAATTCATTCTTTTAATCAGAGTAAGTTATTAGTTTGTACTAACGGGTTGCATGCAAGTTGTTGATGAGAACTACAATGCATTGCTGCATTCAGTGCTTGTTGTCTTTATGAAAGTTGTTGTGTGCATGACGAGTCTTCTATTGTTGTTTGCAAAAGTCATCGTCTCAACTTGCAATATGACTATTGCTTGCATTAAGGCTTTCATCGATGAAAGTAGGAGACACTCGTGCATTCTACAGTTGGCTATTGTCGCTTGCAAGTAGGGGTGTCAAATCGGGTTGAAGGGTTGGGTTCGGGTCGAACCCAAGTTGATCCAGATCTAAATGGGTCAACCCAACTCGACCCATTTTTTGCAAACAGATCGGACATTTTGACCCATACCCGACCTGCGCGGGTTGCCGGGTTGACCCGACCCGGATTTAGTAGATTTGGCTGATGAAGCGCGAGCTGAGCCCTTGGGTCGCAAGCGCGCTGCGCGTGGCTGCGAGTAGAGTCCATGGATCCACGAGTGCGCCAGTGCTGGCGGAGTCATCCGTAGGTCCTCAGGTGCACCAGTGCAGGAGAAGTCATCCGCGGGTCTGCCATCCGTGAGTGCACCAGTGCGGGCGGAGTCGTCAGCGGGACAGTGAGTGCAGGCAGAGTCGTATGCGGGTCCAAGATCGCACGGTAATGAGCAGAGTCCACGGGCGGGTTTGGGTCGAACCCGGAATTGACCCGGGTTCAATCTGGTCGACCCTAACCCGACCCTGGTAGGCAAACGGGTCAAAATCCTAGACCCGAACCTGACCCGCTTCGGGTTCTGGTCAACCCAACACGACCCGTTATCGCCGGCAGCGGCGCGGGTTCGCGTGCACAACGCGGTGGGTTCGGCTTCGGCACTTCGGCGGTTCGCAGCGTGACGCGGTGCGGCGGGCAGCGGCAGCGACAGGCGGGCTGGCGGCAGCACGGGCAAGCAGGCAGCTGCAGCGGCGGGCAGACGCGCGGTTAGGGCGGGACTCACGAAGCGATGCGACTCGTGAAGCGAAGCGACGCTCGGTCAGGCTCGGACTCCGCACGGGAAGCTTTGGTTAGCCCCGGTCAGGGCGGGCAGCGGGTCATTCCGGGTCATTTCCTGGTTTCCGGTTCAACCTGAACCTGACCCAGTTTTTCAAACTGGTCGAAAACTCGAACCTGAACCCGACCCAGTTCGTGTTCGGGTTGACCCAAACCCGAAATTTTTGGGTCGGGAACGGGTCAAGTTTTCGTGTCGTGTCAAATATTGGCAGCCCTATTGTCGGGTTGATTTCTGGTTTTCGGGTCAACTCAAACCTGACCCGTTTTTGAAACGGATCAAAAATTCAAACCCGAACCTGAAATCGACCTGTTTGCTAACCGGGTCAACCCAAACCCGAATTTTTCCTGGTCGAGTTCGGGTCGGATTTTAGGTCGTGTCAAAAATTGACTCCCCCTCCTAGCTACATATGGAGTATTGTAGAAAATTGTTATATTTTTCATGCATTAATCAACGGTCTTTGTTATTTACCTTATATTGTAAGTGTTGTTATTGATGTTTGCTTGTAATTTTCTTACATGTTGCAAATTAATTATCATTTATTGCTTCTTCAATCTACGAGCTGGTTGTTTCTTGCGTGACAGGTCTTTGATTGTTGCAAGTGGGTGGTACTTATGCATTTCGTAATTAACTGATGTTACTTACAAGTTAACCACATATGAAGTTTTCTGCCACGAGCCCCTTCCTTGTTTACTTGTACTTGTTTGAATACATTAAATTAACACCTTACATTTGTATTTTAATTTTAATTGTGTATTTTAAGATTTAGGGGTCAGCTTCTTGTAATTCGGTTCAAGTCAGGTTCCTTATTGTTCAAACTTGATCTATAGCTCCTCATACAACTCCCCTACGCTTTTGTTTAAATTCAGGTCGTAGATTATTTGAAATTTTGGCAGAATCCCGGCATGTCCCTTGTTTAGGGAAATACGGGGAGCTGAGCCTTCCCACTACACTATAAGAGCGTGTATGATAGGTATTGTGCGACACCACAGTCGTAATCTTCAGTCTCACCACGCTACAAAAGTATGTATGGGCCTTTAAGGTACTTATTTGTTAAGTTTGAGTTTGATTCCTTGCAATTCATTCAAGTTATCATGTGCATTTGTTCAAGTTATATGTTTATGTTTAGTTACAGTCCTTTGTTTGCTACAAATTTTGGCACCATCCTGACATATCTCCCGTTTGGGGGAAATGCAGGGAGCTGAGCCTTCTCACCATGCTACAAGAGCGTATATGATATGTGTCTTACAACAAAGAGATCATAGTCTTCAATCCCACCACACTATAAGAGCATGTATGGGTCTTCGACGTACCTATTTGTTCAAATTTGATTTCCAACACTTTATTCAAGTTCTCTTATGCATTTGTTCAAGTTCTGAATTTATGCTCAAATACGAGTCTTATGTTGTGAATTTTAGTAGTATTCTGGCATATCCCATGTCTAGGAGAAATGTGAGGAGTTAGGCCTTCCCACCACACTACCAGAGCACGTATGACAGTTGTCGTGCGACACCAAGTCTATAGTCTTCAATCTCATCACACCAAAATAGCGTGTATGTGTCTTCAAGGTACCTGTTTGAAAATGCACAATATTTTTTTCCCGCAGGCACTCAAGTGTGTACAGGTATTTAGGTTATCCCCACCACACTATAAGAGCATGTATAGGGCTTATCCGCCTCGTCGTAGTTGTCGCTTCGGATTCTCTCCTACCGTGCTATAAGAGCGCATATAGGGGGACCACAAACATGTCACGCGTGTTGAGAACAAGATTTAGAACATTATACCTTGTGTAGGGATCGCCGACAGTGCATATGTCAAGGTAAAGGGCATCGTTGACAGTGTCCGGGGGGGGGGGGGGGGGGGGGCGGGGCACGACGACTGTGTCGATGTTGTCAAGACGTAAATCCAAACATGAGAAGTAATTTCTTATTTTATTATTATTAATTATGATTAATTATAATTAATAGTAATTAATTCAAATTAATAGTAATTAATGATAGTATTAATTATAATTAATTACAACTCAATATAATTAAAAATAAATAATTATAACTATCCTAATTTAAATTATAAAAAAATAATTTATATTTTTCATAGTTAAATTAAATCATAATTAACATTTCCGTAATTCAATTACAATTAATATAAATATTACTTAAATCACAACTACTATAATTATAATTTATATAATTATGCTCAATATAATTTACAATTTTGTTGCGTCCAGGAGTATTCGCGGCGATAGAGAAATATAAAGTTTAATGTCTTAGCATTGTACGAAAATCCGACACGCAATCAGATAAGAGATTATGTAGCATTCGTAAGAGACACCAATATTTTTACATGGAAAACCTCTAAAAAGGAAAAAAAAAACCCCGGGGCTTAGCTCAGTTCGAATGAATCCACTAGTATAGCAGTTGATTACAAATGAGACCCTTCCTTTGGGGAAGACCTTAGCTTTATGTACATTTTATAGAGTACATTACAAGATGTGAATACAAAGAGTCATTATTGACGTGTTTGCTTTGTTGGAAGGACTGTAGTCTGTGGGTGACGTAAGTTAGAAGGATCGTAGTCAGCTGGCGACGGAAGTCAGAAGTACTGTAGCCAGTGGGCGACGTAAGTCAAAAGGACCGTAGTGGACTGGCGACGGAGGTCGAAAGGATTGTGTCTGACGATGAAGGTCATAAGGACGGTGTCATGTAGAAATCCAATAATGGAAAGAAATCCATCTTCGGATAGACGTCCAGCGAAAGTCCGATAGCCGGTAGAAGTCCGGTGTCGTGTAGAAACTTGGCGAAGAGTGAAGGTCCAATGTTGGGTAGAAGTCTGACGTCTGTTGGTGGTCGAGGAGAACTTCGGCATCACTTGGGCGGAGTTTCGGCGTCATGAGGGAACTCTATCGTTACTTAGGCAGAATTTCATTATCCCGTGGAAGTCGGGCAGAATTCTGGCGTCCCGTGGAAGTCGGGCAGAATTATGGCATCATTTGGAGTTTAGGTGGAACTCCGACAGTGGTTGAGGAGGAACCTCTTCCCTCATATTCTTCTCTTCTCTTCTCCTCCTTCTTGCTTGGGTCCCCTCTCAAGAGAAATGAGGGGTCTATTTATAGATTTTCTGGAGTGGCATGACTCGTAAATAGGCAAGAGATCAAGGGTAAATGTGGAGTGGTTGGATGGACAACTGATATTGAATCCATTGATCATGTACTGTTCGTCAGACATTTTAAGGCCTTAAAGATGTCGGAATTTTGCGATCTTGGGCTCGTTGGATTCATCTCGTCGAGCTGCTCGATTCGACTATAAGCTCATCAAGTTTGGAAACAGTTTATTGTGGTTCGAACCTTTTAACAGAGCTTATGGTCCTGTATTTGGACTCATTTGTGCTCAGATTGAGTTTAATTTGGTGTTGTTGGGTTCGTATTTCTGAGACGCTCAGTTTGACTGTAAGTTTGCTGAAATCAGAGTTCAGATGCTTTCGGATTTAATTTTTTAAGTTTCTAACTTGATTTTTGCCTTGGGATTCATGCCCGATCAAGATAATTTTTGTATGGCGTATCAAATTTAAAATTATAATTAATAACTATAATTAGACTATAATTAATTGTAATTATCTGATTATATAACAATATTAATAAAAACAAATAAAGTAATAAGGTTGATAACCTTTTTGGTTTGTGAAATTGAACAGAGACAGTTAGGGGTAGATCACGTGAGGTTAGGCGTCGGATCTGATTGAAAGGGGGAATCGAGCAGAGAAAAGGCGAGCTACAGGCACGAGTGTTGAGTCGGAATCAGCTGCCGAATATGGAAGTCAGGGCTTGAGCGAGAGGCTGAACGATCCGTCCGAGCTTTGAGGAGGTCGGCGGGCAGAGCTACCGGAATGTTGCAGTAGATCGGAGTGGGGAGGTTCTTGTGTGCGACTAGTGAGGAAGAGGTGGCTCCTGCGGCAAGCAGAGAAGGAGGAGATTTTCTGTGTGGGTTGTTCGGACAGAGGAGGCTGGACGTCTGGGGCTTGCGAATGCCTAGCCTAAGGGAAGTCCGGCACAGTGAACAGCAAGCAATTGACGAGCTGTAAGCGTGAAATGGTGTCCTGGTCGTGAGATCTGACGGACAGCGGGCGACGGCAAGTAAGCAAGAGTCGGTCGTGGAGGAGGATTTCCGGCGTGTGGAACAAGTGGAATTTCGGAAGCCTGTGCGTAGAGAAGTTGTAAAAGAACCTTTTCAGTTCGTTCTCACTTAACGATCAATCAGATATCACGTCGTGCGAGGAGGACGATCGGCGCTCGTCGTCGTCGTGGGAGGCTTACGCGGAGCGGCTGCCGGACCTCGGGCTTCTACGGCCAGGTAATGCAAATTAGGCTTCGTTTGGGACGGCTTTTTTACTGCTTTTTAAAACGGAGTTTTAGTACAAATTTTTTTATTTTTGTACTAAAACTCCGTTTTAGCAATAAAAAAGCCGTCCCAAACGAAGCCTTAATATGATATGATCTTTTTTTTAATATTAATAATAAACATTATTATTATTATAGTTAAATAATAATACTAATTATTATTATTATTAGTTTATTACTATTACAGAAATTAGGATAAAGAATTATGCATTGATTTTCATGTAATTTTCTCGGAATAAATCATGTCGATTCGCACGTGCGATTTACGTTGAGTAAATTTATTATCCCGTTTGAGTGATTCGTGCATTCCGAACCATGTCGATTCGCGCGTGTAACTTTCGTTAAATTTACTGTCCCGTTTAAGTGATTTGGACATTCTGAACGCAACGATACAGTCCATTTTGCTATCAGAAGTTGTTTGATTTCCTCGATTTGCATATCTTTACCTTTGGACTACGCTGATCTCTATGTAAGACTTCAATTGAATAAATTGAAACTCACTTTTAAGTATTGACGATGCTTCATACGCAATGCATAGTTCATTTTATGATCGGACGTCATTTGAGCTTTGTCAAGCGTCATTTTGCTTGTGTCGGTCGCCAACTTTGACCTATTGCGCCCAATTCAACTGCGAGGGGCTTCTATTTAAGGGAATTTGACATTATGGTCACAATGGTGCAATTCTTTCGGTGATTGAATGTCATTTGATCTTTCAACAAGCTCCAATATTATCATATATTATATAAAGTTTGTTAGTATTTTAGCACGCGTAATGGATGATACCAATAGTAGGGGTGTCAATTCGGGTCGACGGGTCAGGTTCGGGTCGAACCCGGTTGGACCCGGGCATAAACGGGTCAACCCGAACTCGACCCGTTTAGGTAAACGGGTCATGAATTTAAACCCGGACCTGACCCGCACGGGTTGCCGGGTTGACCCGACCCGACCCGCGAACCCCTTTGGCGTTGCCGGAGATGCTACAGTGGTCGTTCGGCGTTCGGCGGGACGTTGACGGGAGCCGGTGTCCGGTGCATGCGGACCGCGAAGTCGCCGTTCTGCGTTCGCGGACAAGGCGTCGCAGTCTCGTGGAACAAGGCGTCGCCGTCGCAGCCTTGCTTGACACGGTAGCAACTAGCTAGCAAGGTGAGGAGTGAGGACCGTGACTTCGTGAGGAACTTATTTTTTATTTTTTTGGGAAATGTCAGAGCAGTGAGCCAGTGAGCCAAACTGCCAGTGAGCATTGAGCAGTTAGCAACTGAGCATTGAGCAGTGACCTCCCTCGGGCCCTGAGCCTTGATTTTTTCTTTTTTTAAGGGACAGCGGCCAGTGGGAACTTCAGTCTTCAAATTTTAATTTTGGGAAGTTTGAAACTGAGTCAACTGGGTTACCGGGTTGACCCGGACCCGACCCGTTTATGAAACGAGTCAAAAGTTAAGACCCAAATCCGACCCGTTTGTTAAACGGGTCGACCCTTATCCGAATTTTTCGGGTCGAGTTGTCGGATCGGATCAATTATTGACCCCCCCCCCCCCACATAGTAAATCATCATGGAATAAGAAAGAAAATGATGATAAACATTTGCATATATTTCATAAGCTGAAGCCCCCACTATTCAAAGAAGCTGTAAGACCACAAGTTGCAGAAGGTTAGCTGCTAAAGATAGAGAAGATCTTTGATATCATACAATGTCCAGAGACAAGAAAAGTATCATTAGTTATGTTTGAGTTTCAAGGAGAGGCTAAGAGATATAGACTAGACAACAGAGAGAGAAATTTCAAGAGAAAAGCAATGTTGAGATCACTTCGGATGAATTCATTATAATGTTCAGGATGTAGTTCATACCACCGTTAGCAAAATGACAAATGCAAGAAGCTTTCATTAAACTGGAGCAGGGACGCAAGATAGTGATGCGATATGAGGCTTAGTACACCGCATTGGCTAAATATGCTCCTCATTTGATCCCCATTACTACATAAATTTATGAAAGTATGATACATCTCTACGAAATTAGGTTTTTTTCTTAGAATAAAATATGTCCTACATAATTTTAACTCTTATGATTACTTAGCTAACATTCATAATATAGAACCCAAAAATTGTGTTGAAACAGTTCGCTTTAATAGGCCAAAGAAGCATTTCTTTGTTTTGTTTGTACTTGTGGCAAAATGATGGTGAAACCCCCAAAAAAAAATATATACTTGGCATGCTCCTTTAAAAAAAAATTCATTCTACGAATCAGAGTAAGTTTCTAAAAGAATTCAAACTTAATTTCAAATTTAAAAAGTAGGAGAAAATGTGAAATTTGTTTATAAAAAGTTTTGAATTTTTAAAATTATCTATCTTTTCAAATAAAGATTTTTTAAAATTAATTTTATTCAATTTGATAAAAATATCAATCTTTATATACATGCATTGCTCCTTATTTTATTAAAAAAAAAAAAAGTTGATGTAAAATAGATTTACATATCATTTTATGAAAAATGGATTTCTATAATGTGTCTCATTTAAGCATTTCATATGAAGCAAGATAGGCACTCCTTGGCTATTCGGGAGAACATTTTATTAGGTCTGGTGTCCTGACGTAGCTCTACATTCGGACGCCAGTAATATGGTACAACGTACTCTTACTCTTTACCGCGCGGCCCGACGACCAGATCCGAATCGGACCCGGGATTGCTATGTATTGGCTGATTTGTGCAGACTGGAGTATTGCTCGATATTGCTCGGCAATAACGAAAAATATCATTCTGTGAAGGCCAATACCTAGCAATATCGAGCGATACCCCGGTTTTGCTAGGTATTGCTTGGTATTGCTCTTCACTAGGGGTGCAACCGAGTCAAGCCGGCTCGCGAGCCGGCTCGGGCTCGACTCGTTAATGGGCTCGACGAGCCGAGCTTATCGAGCTCGCGAGTCGAGCTCGAACACGAGTTCGAGCTCGAACGCTAAACGAGCTCGAGCTCGGACACTGTGCTGATCGACTCGTCGGCTCGTCGAGTAGCTCGAGTCGCGCCTGCAGGATGTCGGGAGCGGGTGCGAGGGAGCGATCGCGGGATCGGGCGCGGGCGCGGCCGGCGGGAGCAGACGGGGCTGCGGGCGTATGCGCGGGATAGGGTGCGGGCGCGGGCGTGGGATTTGGCGCGGGATCGAACGGGGCTGCGGCTGCGGGAGGCGGGACTCGGGAGCGGACGCGGGCTGCGCCAGCCGGAGCGGCCGCGTGCGCGGAATCGGGCGCGTGCGCGGGATCGGGCGCGTGCGCGACGAAAGGCTCGATAGCGAGCTCGACGAGCCGCTCGATTTGACGACGAGTCGAGCTCGAGCTCGGATTTTGAGCTCGACTCGAGTTCGAGCTCGAGCTCGAGCTCGGGTTTTGATTGTCAGGCTCGACTCGAACACCCCCTGGCTCGAGCTCGACTCGACTCGTTTGCACCCCTACTCTTCACAGAGCATTATTTCTCGTTATTGTCAAGCAATACCTAGCAATACGCGAACATAGCAACCCCGGGTTTCGGTTCAAGTTGGGTCGTCGGGCCGCAAGGTAAAAAGTAAGAGCACGTGACAACATGTTATTGGCGTCCGAACGTAGAGCTACGTCATGACACTGGACCTAATAAAAATTCCTTGTATGGACTCTTTTTGGAGCATATATTTGTAGATATAAATATTTCTTACAGTTCACTAATTATTAGCTAGATGAAAAGCTAGGCTTCTTTCCAGGGTTGAAGGTTTGATTTTATTTGAGAGAGCTTTTTTATTATTTTTAAAAATAGTTTTTTTAGTCTAAAAAAAACTGTTAATTTGAAATTTTTGTACTTAAAAAAAATGTTTTAAAAAATAATTAAAAACTGTTACATACAAAACCTAAAAAAAAAATTCCTTAAAGAAAAAAAATCAAAATTTGAATTATCGTGTAAGATGATATTTATCGTGCTATAAGACTGAGACAGTCCAATTAACTAATCATATCATATATTATAATTGTACTATATGATGAACCCATACTTAGTTTCTTAATTAAAATGAGAGTTTATTTGAATCATGCACTTGATATATAAGCTAGTTTTAAACTCTAAATATGAGAGAAGGTTATGTGCATTGAGAATTCATAGAGCAACCACTTGTAACCCTAATAAAGGAATTTTTATTAGGTCCGGAAATCTGACGTAGCTCTATATCCGGATGCCAATAAAATGTCGTCACGTGCTCTTACTCTTTACCGCACGACCCGACGACCCGGAACGGAAATCCGATATTGCTATGTTCGTGTATTGCTAGGTATTGCTCGGTATTGCTATGTATTGCTTGACAATAATGAGAAATACCGCTCTGTCAAGACCAATACCGAGCAATGCCGAGCAAAACCGGGGTATTGCTCGATATTGCTAGGTATTTGTCTTGACAAAATGATATTTCTCGTTACCGAGCAATACCGACCAAAACCTAGCAATATCATGCTCTGTACAAATCAGCTAATACATAGCAATATTGGGTTCCGGTCCGGGTCGGGTCGTCGGACCACGCGGTAAAGAGTAAGAGCACGTGGCGACATTTTATTGACGTTCGGATGTAGAGCTACATCAGGTGTCCGGACCTAATAAAAATTCCTAATAAAGAGAGTTTACATTAAGAAAAAAATGGAGAGAGAGAGAGAGAGAGAGAGAGAGAGAGAGAGAGAGAGAGGCAGTGAGAGATATTGGAGGCCAAAGTTTAGGATTCATCTGTCAGGTGAAACTTAGAAAAGTCTAAGGCTTCGTTTGGGACGGCTTTTTTATTGCTTCCTAAAGCAGCTTCATAGTATAAAATTTTAATTTTTGTACTAAGAAGCTGCTTTAGGAAGCTTAAAGAAAGCCGTCCCAAACGAAGCCTAAGTCGGACGCTTCTAGCTTCCCAAAAAGCACAATACATGTGAAGTTACACTTCTAAAGAGAACTAAGGAAAGAATCATTTATCATATTTACTACATAATTAAGGATTCAGTTGTTCGCCAGTTAATTTTACCAGCCTTTTAAGCTGCTAACAATTCAAAAGCTTACTTTCAATTTGCACGTAGGAGAAACCTGTTTAAGGGAGGTGCTTGGAAATTAATCTTATTAAATTATTGAATAAGTTAATCTGTGTTGTCCAAGTCCAAAGAATTTGTTCAGGGTTTTTTTGTTTTTTTTTTTGTTTTTGTTTTTTTTACCCAAAGTGTCTATTTGTAGCAATAATGAAGGCTAATCATTAGCAATATTAGGGCAGTTTAATAGCTTTATGGCATAATATTTTTTCAGTCTTGATAATTTGTTGATATTTCTTTAATTATTTTTTGCCTTTTTTATTTCTCTAAAAAGGTTGTTGACGTAACATTAGGGGTGTCAATTCGGGTCACCGGGTCGGGTTCAGGTAGAACCCGGAATTGATCCGGCACTGTTCGGGTCAACCCGAACCCGACCCATTTTTAAAAACGGGTCAAGTTTCCGGACCCGAACCCGACCCGATAAGAATGATCCGAAGTTGACAAAAATTGCTAGTTTTCGGTTCAAAAATTGGGTCAATCTTCAATTTTCGGGTCAAAATTGGGTACAAAACGGATCAATCTCGGGTTTCCGAGTCAAATAGGAGTTTTCATGTCAATTTCGGGTCATTTTTTGGTTGCTGATCAACCCAAACCCGACCCGATTTTTAAAACGGGTTGATTTGTTGAACCTGAACCCGACCCATTTTGGGCCCGGGTTGACACTAACTCGAATTTTTTCGGGTCGGTTCACGTCGTGTTTCGGGTCGTGTCAAAAATTGACACCCCTATAATCGTGTAAAGACAAAGAAGACGAAGGTTCGCTCGGCGGTTTGGAGCCATCTGTAATCGTGAAGAAGGTGAGGGAGCCGAATCATTTGGAGTCACAAATAACCGGAAGTTGAAGGGAGGAAGATAAGGAGACAAAGGAGTTCATCCAATACCTTGTGAGAAGAAGACAGAGCGACTGTGTTCGCGAAGACCAAGGAGCGGCCGACATTGCGAGGGAGATGAAGGAGGTCATGATCGGTTTGATGAAGAAGATGAAGAAGTGCCGATGTCAATTGAGTACATAGAAGACGAAGAAGCATGGGTCGAGTCCATTGTAGGGCTTTCATTCCTATAAATTAAGAGAGGGGAGGGAGACAGGGTGAGACAAGGACAAACATAGAGAAAGAATAGTTGGGGAGTGAGAGATGTGTGATGCTAGGCCAAATTGGGTGATATTTCAAATACGTTGGTCAACTTGGAAGACTTTGTAGAAATTTTCAGGGAATGGTTCGTGCCTATTTATGCAAGAAGGCTTATGCAGTACGATTAGGGCAAGCAAAAAAATCGGTGATGCAATACGAAGCGGAATTTGCAACCTTATCCGGATATGCACCATAGTTGGTTGCAACAACATAGGAGAAATATTATCGATTCCTATCTAGTCTAAAAGATACAATTTGGGAGCCGTGAGTACCTTTATGAATAGAAGCTTATATTGTATTGGTAGAGAGAGATAGAAGGGTGGAGATCAACTTTCAAATCACTCAGAAACGGAGAGATCAGTAAAAAATGAAGAGAATTGAAGAAGATATCAACAATAATCAATTAGAATGACCAAATGAGAAGAAGTCTAATTTCAACCTTAATGGAGTTAGTAGTGGTGCTACTAGTAAGTCATCGAAGCTTGTACTAAGTGTGAAAGGTTTCATAAGGGTTAATTTTTTATGGGCTCCAACACTTGCTACTAGTGTTGTCAGCTTGATCACAAAGCAAAATATTGTCTTATGTTAGGTCGGAGGACATTAGGAGAGATGAAATCAACTGAAGCATCTTTACAAAAGAATTTTAGTAAATAGAAGATGATACAATCAATAATTTTAGCTCCAACGGAAAATCAATCAAGGCAGAATGTTCGACTGCGAGTTTATGCTTTGACTCAACAAGAGCCTGATAAATTTATTGATGCTGTCAAAGATATTTAAAATGATTGTAATAGCTAATGATTTTTTTTCGATGTTTTGTTTTGGCGAGTTATGTACTCCATATAAAACTTTATGCTAAATGAAATTAAGATGATGTATGTAACTACCATGTTTCATGATGACATATAGTAATAGAAGTCATATGTAAATTTTGATGATGAAATTTTTATAAGTGGGGAAGATATGAACATCCCGAACCGACTAGGTCGGTTTTGTAATTGGAAACATGTGAAGATGAATAGGGACAAAGAAGATGATGGTTCATTCTGTTGTTTGGAGCTGTCTAGAATCATGAAGAAGGCAAGGGAGCCGAAACTTTTGGAGTCGCAATGGAGCGAAAGTCAAAGGGAGGGTGATGGGGAGACGAATGAGTTTGTCTGATACCTAATGTGAGGAAGACGGAGGGACTTTGTTCGAAAAGACCAAGGAGTGGCCAACATTGCGACTGAGACAAAGGAGCTCGCGATCGATTTGATGAAGACGAAGAATGTCGATGCCATTTAAGGACGTAGAAGATGAAGAACCACGTGTCATCTCCATTGTAAGGCTTTCGTTCCTATAAATTGAGCAGAGGGAGATGGGGTGAGGCCAGGAGAAACAGAGAAAAATATATAGCGAGGGAGTGAGGGACTGAGCGAGTGCAAAAGAGGAGAGAACGTGTATCATAGGCGCGACACTCGACGAGAAAGATATTTATAGCATTTTTCTTTAAAATTTTGGGATTTTAGTGGCTCTTTCACTATATTGGAATTAGCTAGTAAACGAAAACGTAATCAACTATCTTGTTGTCTATTCCTGGCTCATTAATTTGAGCCTTCGGGTTGGATGATGGCAGTTGATTAATGAATTCAACAATTACAAAGATGGTTTTCTTCGTTGTGTTTACTCTACAAATATATTGCCCTTCCTCAAGGAGAGAAAACCACAAGAATTGAAAACACAAGAAATGCGGTTATACAAGAAATGTACAAAGACTGGAACAAAAGCATGGGTTTTGTTCATCATATGACAATGCAAGCATTCAAATGAATTGCAAGCATTTCCATCAGCTAAGTATTAATAAAATGTCATGTAATTGTAATGTAGAAATATGCTATGTGTTTTGTACATTACATATCGGAAGCAAGGCCTTGAGATTCGGACGTCACTTCAGCCAGGTCTCCATTCATCCATCTTGTCAGCATCTCTAATGAAGCCTTTGGCTGATCCATTGGTACCATGTGTCCAGCGTTTTGAACCTGTCAGGCAACTTGTTAGAAGGAAATCATGTGATACAAGGATTTCCTTGGCATAAATAATTTTAACGCCTTGTTTATATTGAAACAAAATTAAATAACATCTCAACAATTTATAAATTGATATTAGGATTCCATAGTAATTTGATTTGAGTGAAAAATACCATTAAAATCATATTTATCTAAAATATAATTTTACCTTCAGGAAACTGAGAGGACCATGATTCTTCAACACTCCAGCATCCTTGCTATCTACAGTAAATGGCTTCTCAGATGAAGAACCAAATGCTTCCTGACCAGACCACTTCATGGCATGAACCCATCTTGAATTTCCTGATCAACATTACCAAATTCAGCCATGAAACTCACAATGATTACCAAAGCTTACCAAAATTTAAAATGAATGAATTCATAAATAGTGTCCAATGGTGGATTCACCATATATTCTACAAGGCAAGGCATACTATTACAAAGTCTAACCTGGAGAAATTAAATTATGCAGAGTAACACCTCATTCCAACATAGTCCACTCACATGTCAATGATTTACTTATCACAAAACCAAACAATGTAGCAATATGATAATAATACTAAAAATCAAGTTGCAATGTATTTTAGAGTTTAGAAAGAGAAGGCACAAAAAAAAATCAAAGAATCCCAAACTTAAGCTCAAGCTATAGCTTATAAACTCAGTTAATGGCTAATGTGCATGAAGCAGATTTCAACAATTTCATTTCCGACAAATAAAAATTACCTTCTTTACAGACAAACATCTATATTAACATTATCATATAAAAGCACAGGAAAATACAGGTGTATTTATTCGTTAGTAATCTGGTCACTCCAATCTGATCACATGGTAAAATTGTGTTAGACCAGTCCCTATTGGACCGGTCCAGCCGGGCGCTTGCCAAGGACCGGCTCAAGTGTATAGGAGGTGGGCAGCAAGAGAGAGGGAGAGGGAGAGAGAGATGGGGCCCACTAACTCAAATTCAAATGTTTTGGAGCTAAAGGAGGGTTATGCTTTGTTTTGTGGCTGATTTTGGAGTTCTTGGTGTCTTGGGCCCTAGATTCTTCTAGGAATTGGGCGAGAACGATCCTCCTCCCGAATTGAGGATCAATTATATATTACTTTATTTTTTCCCTTAGTTTGATTTCTTCAATAAAAATTACTGTTTTGCTGATTTTTCCATCGAATTTGCGGAGCGTTTTGCTGATTTTGCCTCTCTTGTTAAGGATTACTTGAAATTTTCAATTACTTCCTAACAAACTGTTCCAGGAAGTTCATTTTCAGTAGTTCATCATCAACCAATAACATGCATTTATTAATAACACTAGCAGTGATGGGCAAACTGCAACAATCCACCCATTTTGATGGATGAGAAAAGTAAAAGGTTCACGTAATCAACCTTTTTATGCATCACGCAAGAAGAAATTTAAAACAGTAATAGGTGACGAAAAAACTCACCAAGCCAGTTACATATGAGATCATATTCCCCAGCATAAACAAGCAGCTTGATGCCATCCTCAAGAAGAGCAGGGATGCCCACTTCCAAGTTCTTCATCCAGTCAGCAAGCATAGCCTCATATACGGTGGGGCTGCATGATACAAATTGTATTTCACCAACTCCAAGGGATTCTCTGACTGGTTTTAGGCTAAGGAATTTCTCCATGTTTGAGAAATCATAACACAGACTGCCTTCACATTCCTTTCTGATGTCATAATACTGTGCAAATTCGAAAGACATGTTACCTGCATTAGCTAGTTTTCTGGGCCAAGATGTTCCAATTTGCAAGCACAGGACATTAACGACTTACATTGATATTTCCTGCAATCCTCAATATTGAATTGAACAATACGTTGCAAACCAAATATGAAGCCAAGCAAGCAACTCTTCCAGAAGTACCTGATCCATCATGTCAGATACTAAAATCAATGAGTCTTGGATGCATCAACTACAATATCTAGCTAACAATTTTTCAAAAGTAGTGGGGCATAAATAACGAAAACAAAATTAAACAACCCATAGCCTAGTGTTAATTCTAATGTAGCACAACTTTTCTCTATAAAATAAGCACAGAATTCAAAATATGTCACTTTAAATTTAAAAGGTCCAAGCTATTTTTGTTTCAAATTTTGACCTCTTGACTCCAATAAATTTGAGGCTTTTTTTTTTTTTTTTTTGCAGGGTGGGTGGTATAGTGTATAGACATATTCATATATATATAATTAACAAGGAATCTATCCTCAAAGATCATAACTTAATCAAATTTGTATTTATTTTTGGCTCGAATCGAGCTTGAATGAAATAAAGAGCCAACCCAAGCTTGAATTGAGATGAAATTAATGCATCTTATAGCTTGATGTGGCTTGACTCGATATCAAATCGAATGATTTTAAATCGAACTTGAGTCGAAGTCAAGTCGACCTAAGATTGGATTGTTCACAACCCTCGAAATGACTACTCAACCTATAGAAATCAATGAAGCTATTAATTACTACTCAACCTATAGAGAATATAAAGATTTTGAATCAGAATGTCGCCAGTCATCATGCAACCGTGAATAATTGGCACTTCAAGAAAAAAACATATAATGATCTACTAGTGCTATCAATGGTAGATTAAAGATTAGTTGAGCAACTAATTAGTAGGGAACGCTACAAGAAGCCGTAGTAGAGGAAGCTGCAGAATGATATGTGTCTCACAATGGCGTTGAAACAACAGCAACTGAAGGTATTTTGGGCTCCATCTCAAGCATGATGATCTCTATAAGCAATATAGACACAAGTTCAATCTTAGGTACAACATTTATCACTTGAAAAAAGCCAACTCAAACTCAAATATATTCCTGAACATACAATGGGCTACAAATTGATCACCACCATCATCATAATCATCTATCTCAACATATTCATCTGCCTAACAAGCAGGAACACTTCCAAACATCTTTCATGATTGTGTAATACACGACACGTTTTCAATATGCCCTGACACCTACTTGCAAGCTCAAAATTGTGTCAAAGCATTTCAAGACAAAATTAGGTGTCTTACAAGGTTAGACACGAAGTGACGGAGTTTGGACATAACCCACCGCAAGGACTCGCCCTTTAATATATTAATATACTTGCAATATATGGAACAATTGACAATGATTAATGAATGTTAATATTTGACTGTAGATAAAAAATAATACATATCACAAGTGACAAGGCATTTCTTTTATTATTAATGATATTTTCTTTTGTTATTGTAAGTTTCTTTTGTAGTATACGCATATGGTATAATAATTTCTTGGGCTTTACTATAAAATACTATAAACTATATATTTTAAATTAAAAATTTATAAATAAAACATTATGTTCATTGGGTGTCACATCCTACTTTGTACAATTATGGCATGTCATGCTCATTTTGGATCTGTATCATCTTGTTCGTGTCAGTGCTCCATACTGCAAAACCATGGGCATCTTCATATGCATCCTCAACATATCATGTGCAATCTTTTCCAGGATCTACATGACACTTTGATTCTAATGATTTTTTGTACATGCGTCTTAGCCAAGATTTATTGTTTTGGAATTTCAACCATTGCATTGTTTTTATGAGAAGGATCTGAACATATGAGGAAATTAAAATTAGCAAAAAAAGAAAGAAATCAGACCTTTCATAAAAGATAAGCCTTACATAAAAGAGCCCTCTAAAAAAAGGTATTTTTCAAATTATAACATTCTAACATAATAAATATAAATTAAGTAGCCATGAAATATCAATTTTGATGATGTTTCAAATAAATAAGTCCTACATCATCCATATTTGTTTGTACACCTCTGCTGCTAATTTATAGTAGTTTAATTAATCTTTTCTCACTACAGCTATAGGATATTACTTCGGATAAACTGCATAAATCTTGTTTTATCTTCCCATGGTGGTTTGCCTCTTTGTTATAAACAAATAGATCTTTTTTCCGAACATCAACTCCTCAGTTATCTTTAAAAAGGGTGGTATGGAACTACAGGATTTGATGAAGCATATCTTAGTGGTGATTCGACTACCCAAAGAAGTACAATAGAATATATTTATACCTTAGGTGAAATTGATATTAATAACGTATTATATTTAACAAATTTGGTGGACGTGGCCACCACAGAAGTAAGATATGTTGCAAAAATTGAGGCAGGCAAAGAAATAAAGCGGTTGAAGAATTTTTTGAAACAGTTAGGAAAATAAGAGGGTGACAATTTATGATGCACCGACACTTCTCCTTAAAGAGCCGTGCAATTCTGACACGTATCCAACACGACATGCGTCCGACACGTGTCAAACACACCAAAAGCATGTCCAACTAAAAAAATATTAAATACAAATCGGACACGCGTCTTAAATATTTTATAATTTTTTTAAAAATAAAATTTCTCGTATTTTAAATTATTATTTATTTAAAATATAAAACTAAATTTTTTATTTCTTATCCACAACTCTAAATCAATCGTCCACACTCAATACCCCATTCATCGAATATTCTTATTTTCATTTCTCTTTGACGGGTCGTAACTTTGGCTTCACAGCAATTCTGATGTTATCCCAACATAAATGTCTAACGTCGTTACAACATCAACATTTCAAAACCATCTCAACACCAAAATCTGATATTGTCTTAACATTGATGCTCGATGCAATCAATTTCTACACCACAACTTAACAACTCATCTTTGTCTGATGTCGTCTTAACATCGACGACCAACACCCTCACAACATCGATGACATATGCCCTCTTGACATCGATGTCAGATACTTATGCATAATATTGATGTCCAACTCTTGACAGCATTGTCATCTCCTTTCTCGATGCCTAATACATGACATCAACGTGTGACTCTCGACATCCTAATATTAATCATTTTAAGTATTATCATTTCTAATTTATTTTTAGTATTATACTTATTTAATTTTTAGACATTATTTTTAGAATATAAAATTATAATGTCGTGTCTAACTTGTATCCATGTCCTATATTTCAATAATTGATGTATCCCGTGTCATATGGTGTCAATGTCGATGTGTTCGTATACGTGCAGCATAGGTAACTATTATTTTTATGATGGTCAGAATTTATGCATCCAACTAAAAAAGTTGTGTTCCATTTCAAAACATTGCATATTCAATTTAAGTATCATTTAATCCAAGGTGAGTTAAAGAGGGAGCTTTACAATTGAACAAATTAAAGGATCTAAAAATTCAAAAGATGTGTGTGGGCTCCGAAAATTCGGCCCCGGCCTCCGCTCGCTTTTCTTATTCGGCGAGGGAGTTTTAACGAGTTAAGTTCCGAGGTAAATTTTGGAAGGCAGATGGGTTTGTAGATAAGACACTACCCAGAGATTTCGCCCTCATTTTGTGAGGACTTTATGATCTGAGTTCTGGTTTCCTATAGGCGCAAGCCCCTATAGTTAATTACCCCTCTCAATCATGAGAGAGAACTTTCGATTAAGGCTAGTCGTCAATCAGATACGTATAGAGATACGTGTTATCTGGCATATAGTAGCAGCAATGGATTTGAGATTGGAAAGATTGGATTTGGAAGGTTTTGAAAAGTTTTAATATTTAAAAATATAAATTGCACCATCTTGTACTTAAAGCGGATGGTGGGGGAATGGATGATAGACCCGATCAAGATCCCATGGTTCCGTCGTCCCGGGCCATCGTGGTCCCTGGTCTACTTAGTCAGAGGAGGTAGTCGACCCAACCTGACAGAAGGATCCTTGTCAGCAGCCATGGGTTGCTTCGTCCAAGGAGACCTTGTAGACCGGGGTTGAATGTTTGTCTAAGGGGACAAATTTCAATCCACCTTAGCTAACAGAGGGCTTTGTGCCCTATCGATCATATCCTATTGATTCATATCTCAAGGATTTAACGCCATTAAGGAGCGTATTGGCTCTGGCCATAACCGCTATCTATGGTGCCATTTGGCGGCAAAACCACTCGGTTCAGAGGGCCCCGGGTCATAACCGTTTACCTGCAGTGCCATTTGGCGGCGAAACTGCCGGTTAGAGGACACGTACCACGTCCTTACTGGCAAGAGATTGTTTGAGAATGGATCCTAGTGATATTTTCGACTAGGCATTTTGCTCTTTGTGAGCTGAAGTAACATTTCATATTTGTCCGCCTCGACAAACTTTTGCGGAGGGCGGATGATTTTTGCTTTAAGTGCGTTGATGGATTTATTTCATTTTTAAATATATTTTTGGGATTTTGAATATTTTTGGGATTTTGGTTTTTTGAGGTTTTTGTGGAGTTTTTGGATGGAGCTTGAAAGACATTTGGATATTTGGAATGGCATTGGAAATTATTTGGAATGGACCCCTCCGGTTGAGATCTGCTTTCAACACGGCCATCATCGGGGTGTTTGGGATCATTTCTTTTATGGATTGAACCTTGTCAACTCTGTCGGGCTGTCGATAGAGGATCGGGTTTCGTAGGCTTTGTACCCTTGAAAGTGAATTCTTTTGATTTTAGGCATTGAAGACCTAATATGAATCTATTAAAATAAATATTCTGGTCGCCACGGCCTCATATTTATTTGTTGGTTCGAACCTTGTCGACTCCTATTAATCCGTATAGGAGGATCGGGTTCGAGCCTGAATTCACTTGTCAACCCGCGCAGCATCCCTAGACGTCACGTGTGTACCAATAACACGCTCGCCGGGGCCCATGCGGGTTAAGATTGTATTTACCCCTTTTAGTGTATCTATGTGTATACAAACTATTGTGCACGTGCGGGGGTATTCTTGGAATAGACGCCTTCTGTCTGCTCGTACGAATGTTGCAGATCCGGTGGCGTGGCGTAGCAGCTTCTAAATGGAGTTGTTCGCTGCTTCGTACAGGTAGACTGTCGTACACTACTCGTTGCCTTCTACAGGTGGATCGTAGTGTACCAACTAATCTCCTGCCTTGGTGTCGTAGGAGCTTGCACTCGATTACATTTTGTTGGGGATGATATATTGAATATACAATAAGTCTCCTATGACAATTTATAGGAACTTATATCCATTGTACATCTTTCATCTTCACTTGCAGTGAGTCGATGTGTTTGCTAACCATAGTAGTTTATCGAAGGAGTGTTGTAACATTCACCATCTTCTGTTATGATAACTTGTAGGTGTGTAGGTATCTTGTTCGTATAGCAGGCATATAGTTTTTGCATATGAATAACAAGTATAAATTCCTACATTCTTCAGGGGCCTTTGCATTCATTCTGTTTTGCGTAATCACTTACTATCATTTGCAAAGATTGTGTTCTTGATTATAAGCACATTGTAATTGCTAGCTAGTGGCTATATCTGGACTAGAATAAATCACATCATTTATTAGAGACTCCATTTTATAGCAAGTGGTATCCAAGGCTCTTTGTAGCGGGCTTCCTTATTCATTCAGGAATCTCCTGGTCATTGCTCCTGAGTGAGGTATATGAATCCTTGCTTGTTCATTTTGCTTGCAACTAGATGATGCCTCATCTCAAAGGATCTATTGCACTCATCATAGCTTATCCACATGTTCTTATGAAGTGTTTTGCTCATTTAATACACATGGGTGATTTTCATTTTGTAAAGATTCGCCACATTCGTCATGCACTATATTCATCATTTGCAAGCATATCATTATGCAAATGGTGAATCATCTACAATTCTCTTGTAGAAAAGTATGTTTGCTCCATATTCTTTGACATGGGTCATGAGCTAGTCGATATTTAAACATATGAATTCTCTGACTTGTCACAATGAGCTTTGGATTATTGCTTTTCAATTAAATTAAGACTATAACTTCTCATTTTTTATTTGAACCCAATATCATGCTCTAGCTCATGCCAGATATGAGTTCAAGTTCTAGTTCCTTATGTAAATTCAATTTAAGTCTGAGCCCGAATCATGTTCTTATTGAATTAAAGTTCCATGTGATCTTGTAGAGTCCAAGTTCAGATATTCAAGTGTAAGTCATATGTCCCCTGTTGTCCTTGCAAGTTAATTGCAAATCCAAATTGTTCAAGTCATGATTGCTTGAGTTCAAGTTCTCTTGAATGTTCAAATTGCAGTCTCTTGAGTTCAATCATGTTCTAGTTCATTTCAATTTAGAATTGAATTCATTTTGGTTCAAGTTCAATTAAGTAGATTAAATCAAGTCCACAAGTCCCCAAATTCTTCCAAGTCCTTGTCTGAATTTCAGACAAAATTTCGGCAGCCTCCCGGCGTCTCCCCCGTTAAGGGGAAAAACCAAGAGGCCGCCTACCCGCCACGTCACTAAAGACGTGCACGGTTGGTGTTGGTGAGACACCGCGGCGGTTGTATTTTTGTTTTTCTCCCACCACGCGCACTAAAGGCGTGCTTGGGGTTTTAAAAAAAGTATTTTTGATAAGCAGTTTTGATTTCCCCCCGCCCGGGGGTACTTATAAATGACCCTACTTCGCCGTACGTGCCGCACCGGGATTCCATCCTACCACGGCCAATAAAGGCGTGCTTAGGACAGTTCTCCGGTTTGCCACGGATATTGAAGCAAGGTTTTGAGTTTAGAAAAGTTCATACCTCCGCGGGGTTGTAGTGGTTGACACATGGATCGAGGGGTCACTCGCCTACCTCGTCGTAGGTGTCGCACCGGGTTCCCTCCTACCACGGCCACTAAAGGCGTGCTTAGGTGGTTTGCCGGTCCGACACGGACATCGAGGAAGGAGAGTGGGGGGAATTATTTTTTGTAATTAATCATAATTAAGATGATTAATTATAATTAATTATAATTAATAATGATTAATTAAATTAAGAATACTTAATTATAATTTAATTTAATTAATTATAATTAATATATAATTAATTAGTAATTAATTATAATTAAAAAAAATTAATCATAATTATACTTAATTAATTATGATTAAAATTTTTAATAATGAATAATTAATTCTAATTAAAAAAACAACTAATTATAATTAAATTAAATTAATTATAATTAATTTGTAATTAATAGTAATTAATCATAATTAAAATAATTAATTAGAATTAAACTTAATTAATTTAAATAAGATATTTAACAGAGAATTAAACTCTCTGTTCAACAGAGAATTTAATCCTCTGTTTGAGAGGATTTGGCCGAAAAAAGCATGCGAAGGGGAGAAAGTTAACCTACACAGCAAGCGAGCTACTGCTCTTGCTTTAGATCAAAATGTCGGAACTCCCACTTCACACAGGAAATGAAGTGTCGTCGAAGGAGCGAAAGTCGAAGGGCACGAAGGAGCTGAAGAAGGGCTCGGGTAGGTCGGTTCTCCCGTATCTCTCTCTCACTCTCTCTCTCGATCGGAGGTAGCAAGGGGGTCGGCTTGAGCGACTGAGCTCGGACAGAGGTGGATCGGGGCTGTTTCGTGCGGCTGAGAGGAGCAGTCGGGCAAGGAGGCTCCGGCGTCGGACTAGGGCAGTGAGATCGGGAGGAGGAGCTCGACGGGATCTAGGCGTTGGCTTGATCGGGAGGAGGAGAGGTATCGGAGGAAGAGGCGGGAGGAGAGCGAGAGTAAGAGTGGAATGACGGGAGCAGAGCAGAGAACGGGAGAAGAGGAGTCGGACGTGAAGAGCAGCACCCGAAGACTCCATTTGTTCTGCTATTTAACGACGCGTTTGGGCTCTCAATCGAGGTGAGGTCGCAGATTTTCAGCAGGATTTACGGAGAAGCGACGCGAACGTCGGCTGGATTTGCGGGATTTGGATGGTTCGGCAGTCCGAGGTTTCAGCCAGCAGGATATCAGGGATTTGGCAGAAGATTTATAGCAGAGGTATGATTTCATTTTTACTTCCATTGGGTATTATACAGAGGTTAACAAATGCCCCCCAACAAATGTGGTACGCGTCTAGAGCGAATCACGTTTGTTGTAAGCTGATTGACCTTGTGGATCTATAGATATTTATTCTAGATGTCACACAAGGGATTTCATTTAGTGGATCTCCAAAAATTTCCTTGGATGTCACACTTGGTTCCTCATTAAGTGGATCTCCAAAATTTTGCTTGGATGTCACACTACGATTTTCATTTTGTGGATCTCCAAAATTTCACTTGGATGTCACACTAAGATTTTCTTTTTCCATAGATCTCTTGGATATATCAATAGATGGTTGAGATACTGATTTCTTTTGTCCTGTGCTTTGTGCTGCGGACATTGATGGAGAATTGTCTGATTTGTCTTTACTGACTTGTCAGGTTATTTTTGTACCTTCGGCCCTATGCTTTCTTGCTTTGGCGGGCTTGTTGAAGGTGTAGATGCCGGTGACCTAAACCCTTAGGTTTGTATTAGGTCGATGGTAAGAAGTCATCGGTCCAGTGCTTTGTGCATAACGGACTTGTTGATGACGGAATCCACTTAGTTCAGCCTAGGGCTTTTCATGAACTTTGGGATAATTTTCTTCGGTCCTTTGCTTTGTGCTTTGATGGACTTGTTGAAGAAAAATTCCTTCGATCCTCGCTTTGTGCTTTACGGATTCATTGAAGGATTTGCAGGTTCTGGATTCAGTTGATAGTACCGAACGTAAGTAGTATCTTGATCCTTAACCACTTGAGAAGACTTTAACCTGAATCACTTGAGTTCGTCAGATCGGAAGAGCTAGAATTTGATAGCTCTTTGTCCTCTGGTTGCTGAAATGGGGGTTCCTCTACTGCGGCCTTTCTTATGGCTTGTTGAGTAGACGGAGCTGCCAGCGATCCGGCCATATTTGGGGCTTGTTGGATCCGACCTCTTACACCCATTCAGGCTTCAGACTTGAGCTATGGAATTGCGCTCCCCAATGTTGATTTTGCTGAAGTTGACAGATTTGGAGTTATTCTTTGTGGTTTTAGATTTTGGAGTCTACGAACATTCAGTGGTTGTTTGAGACTCATCCTCCTACTGGAACTTTGATTATCCAGTCATTTAGGAGAATTTTGTAGACTACGATCACTTGAACTGGTCGAGTCAAATTTTCCTTCGTACTTCCTACAGTCCTTACCGACGGGTTGACGAAGTGGGGGTTCCGCTACTACGGCCTTTCTTATGGCTTGTTGAGTAGACGGAGCTGCCAGCGATCCGGCCATATTTGGGCTTGTTGGATCCGACCTTTTACACCCATTCGAACCTTAAGCTTCAGGTTGTCGAAAGACTTCAAGCTTCTTCAGCTCAATTTTGTATGAGTGTGTAGCCACAAAAGTCTCTTTCTTGACTTTTGAGTCTTGGTTTGTTGGAGAAGACGGTGTCTCTAACTTTTGAAAGATCACCTGCATATACTTTGGAAAACAAATATTTGTATTCTTTAGCACAAAAGAATATCTGAATTGATAATTTTAAATATTTATTCGGGGATCTCGGCATGCAGCGCAATGTCGACCCGAATAAATATTTAAAATGCCCCCAGTCTGATGGGAGATTTTGAAACGCATTCTTGCTATACAAGAGAATTTCAAAATATAAGTAAACATGCATTGATAAATATGCATATAAAAAATTTTTATCATCACAAAATACATTAAACATAATATTTTATGCATGATACTTCTTTAAATGTCGTCCGTTGATAGGTGGCATAGGCCTCTGACCGTTTAGATCGATCAACTGATATGCTCCTCCTTGGTACACCTTCTCGATGACGAAGGGGCCTTCCCAATTTGATACAAATTTGCCACCAATTTTTCTGTGTGGGATGATTGGTCTTCTCAGCACCAGGACCAATTCCCCTTCCTGAAATGATCGAGGACGCACCATACGATCGAATGATTTTGCCATTCTTCCTCGGTAGATTTCCAGATTTTGTTGAGCTTGTAACCTGATTTCATCGAGTGCATCAAGCTCTTCCATTCTGAGACGGGCATTTTGCTCTTGAGTGAGATCATTCTGAATTGCTACCCGGAGTGACGGTAATTCAATCTCCAATGGTAATACAGCTTCAACACCGAACACTAGAGAATAAGGAGTGGCTTTGGTTGGCGTCTTATAGGTTGTACGATACGCCCACAGTGCCTCTGTCATTTTCGTATGCCACTCTCTTTTATTCTTGGTGAGAATCTTCTTCAACAACTTCACCAACGTCTTGTTGAAGGCCTCCGCCAAGCCATTTGCTCTTGGATTGTATATAGATGAATATCGCCAATCGATTTTGTGTCGATCAACGAACTTGTAGATTTTTGTACTTTTGAATGCAGTACCATTGTCA
Organism: Dendrobium huoshanense; assembly: GCA_016618105.1. Lineage (NCBI taxonomy): Eukaryota > Viridiplantae > Streptophyta > Magnoliopsida > Asparagales > Orchidaceae > Dendrobium > Dendrobium huoshanense. The sequence continues at coordinate 27,584,180 of CM028354.1, read as the reverse complement.
GAGATTATGCGGCGTGGCACACCAAATCTGTAGACAACATTATGGGTAAAGAAATTGATCACATGTTCGGATGTGACTTCTCTGAACGGAGCCGCTTCTGCCCACTTGGAGAAGTAGTCTGTTGCTGCCAGAATAAATCGATGTCCCGCTGAAGACGGTGGATCTATCGGCCCGATAATATCAGTACCCCAACATTCAAATGGCCAGGATGCTATTGTTGGATGCAGAGGATTTGGAGGCTGATGTATAACATCACCATGGATTTGACATTCGTGGCACCTCTTAGCGTGATCGATACAATCCTTGACCATAGTTGGCCAATAATATCCCATCCTCTTGATTTTAGCGGCCATTTTGGGACCTGACTGATGTGCTCCACAAAGTCCTTCGTGAACTTCTGCTACTATTTTATCAGCTTCTTTGGTCCCTAGGCATCTTAGCCACATCTGGTCAAAAGCTCGCCTGTATAGCGTATCATTGACAAATGCGTATCGCAATGCCCTTTTTCTAATTTGTGCGGCCATAGACTTTTCTGTCGGGAGTTTGTTTTCCTTGAAGTAGTCAATGAATGGCTGTCTCCAATCATTTTCGACTTCAATATCTAAACAATACCACCACGATTCTGAAGCTTGACTAGCTTTATGTCTCTTGGCCACGTGATATTCTTCTGGATAATTCTCCATAACAATCTGATGGAGAGGTTGAGGGTCAACTGGAGTTTCATCCTGGTGACTTGAATATGGAATTTCTTCTACCCTTGGGAATTGTAATAGAGTGGGCTCCAAGACCCTACGAGTGTAAACTCCAATGAATATAGGCTTCTCCTCATTGATATTCGCCATCTCTTTGGCTAATTTGGCAAGACAATCTGCTTTAGCATTCTGTCCTCGAGGAACTCGAGCCATTTTGACATTTGGTACTTGCTTCAGAAGCTCGAGGGCTCGCCGATGGTAATGGGCCAATTCGACTTTACCAACCTTGTAAATTCCAAGTACTTGATTTATTACAAGTTGAGAATCACCAAAGATTTGGAGATGTTGGATTCTGATATCGATCGCAATCTCCAGCCCTGCTAATAGAGCTTCGTACTCAGCTTCGTTGTTGGTCCGAGGTTCAGTCAAACTGAATGAAAACCTCATTATGCCTCCCTCAGGTGATACGAAAATGAGACCAATGCCGGCTCGGGCTCTTGCAATATTTGGAGGTCGGACAGGTCTAATAGATGATGCACCGTCAAAGTACATCTCCCAAAATGGTAGCTTTTCATTTTCCTCGACCTGCATCATTTGCTCATCGGGCAAATCATCGTTGAGTGGAGAGTCAGCCGGGATTGGGTGTGCAGCAAGAAAATCTGCCAAGGCTTGTCCTTTCACCGCCTTCTGTGGCATGTATGTGATTTCAAACTGCAATAACAATACTGCCCACCTGGCTAGACGACCTGTCAACGCTGGTCTTGTCATCAAGAACTTCAGCGGATCGATCTTTGATATCAGGGTGATTTTATGGGATAGCATATAGTGGCGGAGTTTCTGAACTGCAAAAATCAGCGCCAAACAATGCTTTTCAATTGAGGAATAACGGCTTTCTGCTCCAATCAACCTTCGACTGATGTAGTAGAGCGCATTTTCTTTGCCTTCTTCATTATTCTGGGCCAATAGTGCTCCGAGGGACTCTTCTAGTGCTGCTGTATACAGTATAAGAGGCTTCCCCGGAATTGGCGCTGCTAGAATAGGAGGATTCAATAGGTATTTCTTGATACTATCAAATGCTTCCTGGCATTCTGTGTCCCATTTGAAACGGACATCCTTCTTCATTAGCTTAGAAAATGGCTGGCACCTACCCGATAGATTTGATATGAATCTTCGAATGAAAGCCAGTTGTCCTTGCAGCGAGCGAAGCTGTCGAAGGTTCTTTGGTGGTGGCATCTCCGTTATTGCCTTAATTTTGTTGGGGTCGATCTCTATGCCTCGATGACGAACAACATACCCCAGGAATTTGCCGGAGGAGACCCCAAAAGCACATTTGAGAGGATTCATCTTCAGATCAAACTTTCTGATTCTCTCAAATACGATTCTGAGATCTTTTAAGTGATCATTTCGGCCAAGGCTTTTAACAACAAGGTCATCTACATAGCACTCGACCTTCTGATGTATCAAATCATCAAATATGTGAGTCATCGCCCGTTGGTAGGTGGCACCAGCGTTCTTCAGGCCAAAGGGCATGACTGTGTAGCAGAAAATCCCGATTGGAGTCCTAAACGATGTATGTTTTTCATCTTCGGGCGCCATCTTGATTTGATTGTATCCTGACGATCCATCCATGAAGGAGAACATGTCGTAGTTGGAAGTATTGTCAACTAGGAGTTCGGATACAGGAAGTGGAAAATCGTCTTTTGGGCACGCCTTATTGAGGTCCCTAAAGTCAATACAAACACGAATTTGTCCGTTCTTCTTCTTTACTGGGACGATGTTAGCAATCCAGTCAGCATACTTTTCTTCTCGAATAAAGCCTGCATCAATGAGCTTCTTCGTCTCGGCAATCACCTGTTCCTCAATCTCCAATCTCATTCTCCTTGGAGCTTGTTTGACGGGTGCTACATCCGGTTTGATTGCTAATCTGTGAACTGCTACATCAGGGGATAAGCCAGGCATCTCAGCATATGTCCAGGCAAAGCAGTCCCTGAATTCACATAGGAGCTCTTTTATTTCTTCTATTTGTTCTTCGGGTAGTAGAGAACTAATGAAGGTTGGGCGAGGATCCTCCTCAGTTCCCAAGTTGACTTCTCTTAGTTCATCCATAGTGGCTGCCTGTCCACCATCTTCAAGCTCTTCTGGTGCAGGCTCGGCTTCTACGGGCTGTTCATCATAATCATCAGCCTCATATGTCTCTTCAGCATCACCATCTTCGGATTCAATTTCCATGCATGTGATGGCACGACAAATCTCTTTCCGAAGAAATTTTCTTTTGATGAATCCAATACCTTTATATGCGTCTGTATCCTTCTGTCGTAACGGACGCGGACTCCTCCCATACCAGAGGCCCAAACTTGTACGAAGTTGTCTCTTGGTGGTAGGAATATTGACTTGCTTTCGTAGCATTCTCTGAATATTTTTGGTATTGAACTTAGGTAGCCTCGTAGGAAATAACTCTTCAGAATCGAGAATCATGCAATCCCAATCATGATTCTCCTCTTCACGAACTCCCGTAGAATATAACACATTCTTTGGAATAGTCCCATTTTTACGGGGAGGCAGATAGAGGGTGGCGAGTTCTTCAACTTTATGCACCTCGCGCGGAATAATTTCTTTAAAATGTTGTAAAGGAACACGCGTGACTACGAGTACACTATCTGAAATTGATAGGCTGTCAATTCTTCTAGAGAACACATTCTGCACCGTGTTCATGTAAATGGAGTCGTAGTCATAATCATCATTTGAAAATTCGACCTGCCTGCTCCATTCATCCGTTGACTGGCACACTTTCCGAGATTTAGCAGGAGTAACATAATCTTCATCTGTGTCACTTCCCAGATGAGGTACATGCTTCTTTTCCTTTGGAATGGTTGGCACTTTGGGAAGAGTCGGCACTGCCTTCTTTCTCCCCACCTGCTTTTTCTCACCCTCTAGTTCAGGTCGCTTTGTACTCTTTGAATTTGATGCTTTAGCTTCGAGGGAGCTCGAAGACTTTTGTTTCTTTGGCATAAAATACCGTGCATCTTCATAGACTGTTGCTTCATGAACTGTGAAGGGCTGAATATCACCAGAGATCCTGAATTCTTCTCCATCTTTGAGATATTTCATACACTGGTGTAATGTTGACGGGACAATGCCATATTCATGCAACCAGGGACGACCTAGTAGCGCCTTGAATGAAGTATCCGCATCAATCACATGGAATTTAGCTTCTGTATGGAGCTCTCCAAATACAAGGGGGAGCATGAATGATCCAAGGGTTTTCTGCCCTTTCTCGTTGAAACCATGCACCATCAGTTTATCTGGCCCGAGGTGTTCCACATCAAGGCAGAGGGATCTCAGTGCTTTCAAGCTTATCAGATTCACGGAGGATCCAGGATCGATTAAGATTCGACTGATGATCAGCTTATCGCTCTCTGCAGTAACATATAGAGGACGATTATGGTCTGCAGTTCCGAGCATCATATCCTCTTCGGAGAAAGTAATAAATGGCTCATTACGAGCTTGTAGAACTTCAGTCAAATTACGTTCAGCAAAATACGTCTCGTATCTTTCGGGATCTTTGAGAGCCTGAATCAGAGTCTCCCGAAGGTCTTTAGACATCACCAAAGCATCGTATATGCTGAGCTGTGCTGGAATTTTTTCTTAGATGGGACAAGATATTATAATCTATCCCATTGGCTGAAGTCTTCTTTTTCTTAGGATCTTCGGGGATAATGTCATCGTTGATAATTATCTCTTTCTCCTTGTCTTTGTTGGAGACCCCTTTCTTCGGTGGAGGCGGTAGTATCTTGCCGCTTCTTAACTGCACTTGAGCAATCTCCTCCAGTTCAGAGTCATTTAACTGAGCATTTTCTTCAGAATCAGCCATTGTTGCATCTAGGGACTCATCTGTTGATTCAGAATCACCACCCAGGTTTACATGTCCCATCTGAGATGCTATGCTAGGGTCTGATTCGTCTTCTTCTGGAAAATACAAATCCTCCTCTGAACTGTAATCCATTGGTAAAACCATCATACAGGATTCAGAGGGTACTTCTTCAGCATATTCTTCTTCTGCCAAAGTACTCGATGTCACCGAGATGACCCGACATATTTCTGTTGGAAGAGAATTCTCATCATCTTCTCCGGCTTCATCTATTTTAAGCTCCGACATGAAGTCAGCGAGCTTGATAGGTCGCCTTACAGTCTGGTAGTACTCATCCAAACTGTCAATAACTCTCTGAGTTGCAGTCTTTTTCTCCTTAGGCTTCTTCAGCTTGGTTTTCTTCTTTGATGATTTCTTCTTTTCAGTCTTTGAAGAACCAACTTGGTTGGAAAACTGTTTTGAAGTAGAAGCTCGTGTCATAGGCAGAGCTTTCAAGTTTAGCACTGGCTCAATAGGAGACTTCCACTTTACACATGGAACTCCTTCAAGTTGCTTCAACATTTTCACAGTTTTCTTGGAGACCGCAGTCTCCCATTGCTCTTCTTGAATTGGCTTCTTTTCATTTCTTCTTTCTTCAACCAGGGGTACGGAAGAGGACGTGACTACCCGAGCTGATTCCTTTTTAGGGTGAGACAATACATTGTCGGACAATGTAATCTCTCCCTTCTGATATTTTCTTTCAAGCCAATCCTTGAAGATATAGCAATCTTCAATAGGATGGCTCAGCACCCGATGATATGGGCAGTAATTTGGGTCACCAGTGTGCTTCGACTCTTCGGGTCTCTTGCATTCAGGCAGTTCTAGACCTGATTTCAACACTTGTCGAAATAATTTGGCGACACTCTCCCTTTTGAATGAATATTCCTTATTCATTTTATCTTTGAGGGATTGGAACGTTCTATCACCAGTTCCTATTGCTTGTCTCTGGCCTCCAGTTTGATAAGTTCGTGGCTTATCATTTCCCCCTAGTATTAACTTTGGCTGGGGGTTGGGGTTGTAGGCCTGTTTGGGCTTTTCTTGATATTGCATCGGTTGCTTGCCCTTGTCTACATTATAAATCACCTGCTTTTCTCTATCAGCTCTGGAGAAGAATGTAGAGTCGGCCTCACCCCTTCTAGCACCTGGGGCTTTAGCCTTCTTGAGCTTATCAGAGTGATTTTCTGATCTGGAGAAATTCAGCTTTTCAAACTTAGCCACTCTATCGAGCAAGTCTTGAAATGTGTTGATTGTAGCCATGCACAGGAAGGGTTGCATCTTGTCATCAATGTTGCCCATTAACAACTGTACGGCATGTTCTTCCTCAAGCTGTTGCTCACATTTCATGCTTAAATTTCGCCAGCGAGTGATGTATTTAGTCACTGATTCTTCTCTTTTTCTCTTATCCAGAGCGAGGTCAGCGATTGTAATCTTCTCAGTTGCACTAGCGAATCTCTTCACGAACATATTTTCTAATTCTGCGAAGGTCTTCACAGAATCATTTGGCAGTTCAGCGTACCATTCGAAAGCAGTTGCTGTCAAACTGCTGACGAATTGTCGGAAGAGTAGGGCGTCATTTCCTCCTGTGTTCCCACAGGTGGCTTTAAACTGTGCCAGGTGCTGTCTGGGGTTGTTATTACCGTTGAAAGTGTTGAACTTTGGGACCGAATACCCTTTCGGGTATGGTACTTGGTCGTACTCAGCAGGATACGGACGACCTTTGCCCACTAGTTTCTCTGCCTGATCAACAGCTATGATAGCCTTGATCCTTTCTGTGATAATCCCTTCCAATTGTGCAGCGGTCACAGGTTCAGAAGTACTTGCAACATTTTGTGGAGTGGGCTGACGGATCACATTATGAGCCTCGTGACCATCTTCAGGAGTGCCCCGTACTCCTGAGACTTGAGGCATTTGAAAGTTTGGAGGATCCGGAGGAGGATTGGGCATGGCACCAACAGCAACAGTTCTCTGCATCATTTGCATCATTGCCCCCATCTGAGCCATCATCTCAGTCATTTTCTCATTTAACTGAGAGATTTCTCTATCTTTGGCTCTCATCTGTCGCTTCATATGTCTCTGCATGTCTGCAAGCGTGACATTCTCATCAGCGAAGGGATTCTCCTCAGCTTCTTCTCCTTCTTCTTCCGCTTGGGAGTGACCACCTCTGCCAGTGGTGGACCCAGCTTCACGACGACGGTGATAAACTCGCCTAATCGGGGGTTGTTGATCGTCTTCATCTTCACCCTCATCATAATAGGTTTCCTCATTAACATTGGTGTGTCTCACCATATAGACAACTTCCATGTCCAGAGTATTATTTGTCTCTTGAATTTCTTCTTCTAAATTTTCATCTAGAAATTCATCAATGTTTTCTTCCCCTTCGAGGTATTCTTGTATGTTTTCGTCCTCTTCAAGAAATTTCTCTTCTTCAATGTTTTCTACCCCTTCCATATTTTCTTCTTTTTCTAGTATTCGGATCTCCGAGCGGCGCCGCCACTGGATTTCTGGTTCTTGGTTAGGTATGGGGACTTCTTCAACCAGTGGACTGCGGTCGAAGTTAGTCTCTTCCTTTGGAGGGGATGGAGGGAGACGGGATCTCCTGGAGGATTCTCCAAGGTGTCTACCATCTGGAGGAGTGTTATTATGGGTCCTTTTTGGGGCCCACTTCTGACGTTGTTCGTAGATGGGGGCGGATCTCCGGGAAGCCTCACCGGATGTCACGCCCAGATCAGTCCTCCTTTCTCTTCTTTCTTCCTTTTCATTTCTTCGAGGCTTTGGCCTCCAGACTTGTTTTCCTTTCCACTGGGACCTTTCAGCAGTGGATCCCTGAACATATGGTTCAGGTGTCACACCCCGATGTTCACCGCGTGGAATGTACCGTCTTTCTTTTCTTTCCGCCACAGCAGATAGACGTTCCCTTGGCGGAGTTCTTCTGGCCTCTATTACTAAGGGCCGTTGAAACTTTTTCTTTTTAAGACCTTTTTCCTTTACAGTCTTCAGGACCCGATAGACCCGGGCTGAGAGAGTTTCAGGTTTCTTTCTCTTTGGAGGAGCTGGGACCTCCTGTCGTTGCTCCCAGAAAGACTTCTTCAGCTCACCAGTGGAGCTATTTCTTTTCACCCATTTTAAATCAGAAAATTTGTTCCGGGTAGGAACATTGGCTTCAGGCACTTGGGCCGACAGATTGGAAGGGTGAACAGGGAGTTGTTGTTGCTGAGCTCGGAGTTCAGCATTCATCTTTCTCCTTTGTCTTCTCGTAGGCCTCCCTCCAGATGGGGAGGTTTCAGCATTATTCTCTCCAGGCGCAGATAACCTGGTTGACAGAGCGGTGGTGTTTGCAGTCACCACGGAGATTCTCCCACCATTCACAATTCTCTTGGTGGCTGAGACTTCTGATTGTAACAGTCGTTCAAACACAGAAACCCTCCTACGAGGATTTTCAGCAGCAGGTCGTTGTGCTGGCAGATGCACACGACGGGTGACAGCTTCAGTAGACTGGGGCCTCCTGGTAGGCCTTTCAGCATTCCTTCCATTCACGGGAATGGCGGCAGTCCTTGCAAAGACTGTAGGAAAATCAACACTACCAAATTGGATGGTAGCTCCGGCATTTCCGGTCTCAATAATAGCATTCGCCAGTTGAATCCTGGCTCCTTGTCCCAGTTGGACAGTCATCGGCGTGTTCTGTAGATCCATCTGCATAAATGAAAGGCAAGGGTTAGTAATCAGAATCTGATACATCACCCCGCACTTTCAAAATGCAGAGACTTGCACAGAACACAAAACAAAAATAGACAAAAATAATTAGCAGAAGCAAGCAATAATAATAAATTTGAAAACTCTGCTAAATGCCATTTAAATTTGTTGAATGATCATTTTAGAAAATTCAGAGTTTTGAATCATTAAACGATCATTTTGAAGGACTCAAAATCTTGAGCACGATTTGATATAGCTGCTACTATAGCACTGAGACGACTAGCCAAAGATGGAAAGAGAAACCAAACCCCAGCGGAGTCGCCAGAAATCTGTGGGCTCCGAAAATTCGGCCCCGGCCTCCGCTCGCTTTTCTTATTCGGCGAGGGAGTTTTAACGAGTTAAGTTCCGAGGTAAATTTTGGAAGGCAGATGGGTTTGTAGATAAGACACTACCCAGAGATTTCGCCCTCATTTTGTGAGGACTTTATGATCTGAGTTCTGGTTTCCTATAGGCGCAAGCCCCTATAGTTAATTACCCCTCTCAATCATGAGAGAGAACTTTCGATTAAGGCTAGTCGTCAATCAGATACGTATAGAGATACGTGTTATCTGGCATATAGTAGCAGCAATGGATTTGAGATTGGAAAGATTGGATTTGGAAGGTTTTGAAAAGTTTTAATATTTAAAAATATAAATTGCACCATCTTGTACTTAAAGCGGATGGTGGGGGAATGGATGATAGACCCGATCAAGATCCCATGGTTCCGTCGTCCCGGGCCATCGTGGTCCCTGGTCTACTTAGTCAGAGGAGGTAGTCGACCCAACCTGACAGAAGGATCCTTGTCAGCAGCCATGGGTTGCTTCGTCCAAGGAGACCTTGTAGACCGGGGTTGAATGTTTGTCTAAGGGGACAAATTTCAATCCACCTTAGCTAACAGAGGGCTTTGTGCCCTATCGATCATATCCTATTGATTCATATCTCAAGGATTTAACGCCATTAAGGAGCGTATTGGCTCTGGCCATAACCGCTATCTATGGTGCCATTTGGCGGCAAAACCACTCGGTTCAGAGGGCCCCGGGTCATAACCGTTTACCTGCAGTGCCATTTGGCGGCGAAACTGCCGGTTAGAGGACACGTACCACGTCCTTACTGGCAAGAGATTGTTTGAGAATGGATCCTAGTGATATTTTCGACTAGGCATTTTGCTCTTTGTGAGCTGAAGTAACATTTCATATTTGTCCGCCTCGACAAACTTTTGCGGAGGGCGGATGATTTTTGCTTTAAGTGCGTTGATGGATTTATTTCATTTTTAAATATATTTTTGGGATTTTGAATATTTTTGGGATTTTGGTTTTTTGAGGTTTTTGTGGAGTTTTTGGATGGAGCTTGAAAGACATTTGGATATTTGGAATGGCATTGGAAATTATTTGGAATGGACCCCTCCGGTTGAGATCTGCTTTCAACACGGCCATCATCGGGGTGTTTGGGATCATTTCTTTTATGGATTGAACCTTGTCAACTCTGTCGGGCTGTCGATAGAGGATCGGGTTTCGTAGGCTTTGTACCCTTGAAAGTGAATTCTTTTGATTTTAGGCATTGAAGACCTAATATGAATCTATTAAAATAAATATTCTGGTCGCCACGGCCTCATATTTATTTGTTGGTTCGAACCTTGTCGACTCCTATTAATCCGTATAGGAGGATCGGGTTCGAGCCTGAATTCACTTGTCAACCCGCGCAGCATCCCTAGACGTCACGTGTGTACCAATAACACGCTCGCCGGGGCCCATGCGGGTTAAGATTGTATTTACCCCTTTTAGTGTATCTATGTGTATACAAACTATTGTGCACGTGCGGGGGTATTCTTGGAATAGACGCCTTCTGTCTGCTCGTACGAATGTTGCAGATCCGGTGGCGTGGCGTAGCAGCTTCTAAATGGAGTTGTTCGCTGCTTCGTACAGGTAGACTGTCGTACACTACTCGTTGCCTTCTACAGGTGGATCGTAGTGTACCAACTAATCTCCTGCCTTGGTGTCGTAGGAGCTTGCACTCGATTACATTTTGTTGGGGATGATATATTGAATATACAATAAGTCTCCTATGACAATTTATAGGAACTTATATCCATTGTACATCTTTCATCTTCACTTGCAGTGAGTCGATGTGTTTGCTAACCATAGTAGTTTATCGAAGGAGTGTTGTAACATTCACCATCTTCTGTTATGATAACTTGTAGGTGTGTAGGTATCTTGTTCGTATAGCAGGCATATAGTTTTTGCATATGAATAACAAGTATAAATTCCTACATTCTTCAGGGGCCTTTGCATTCATTCTGTTTTGCGTAATCACTTACTATCATTTGCAAAGATTGTGTTCTTGATTATAAGCACATTGTAATTGCTAGCTAGTGGCTATATCTGGACTAGAATAAATCACATCATTTATTAGAGACTCCATTTTATAGCAAGTGGTATCCAAGGCTCTTTGTAGCGGGCTTCCTTATTCATTCAGGAATCTCCTGGTCATTGCTCCTGAGTGAGGTATATGAATCCTTGCTTGTTCATTTTGCTTGCAACTAGATGATGCCTCATCTCAAAGGATCTATTGCACTCATCATAGCTTATCCACATGTTCTTATGAAGTGTTTTGCTCATTTAATACACATGGGTGATTTTCATTTTGTAAAGATTCGCCACATTCGTCATGCACTATATTCATCATTTGCAAGCATATCATTATGCAAATGGTGAATCATCTACAATTCTCTTGTAGAAAAGTATGTTTGCTCCATATTCTTTGACATGGGTCATGAGCTAGTCGATATTTAAACATATGAATTCTCTGACTTGTCACAATGAGCTTTGGATTATTGCTTTTCAATTAAATTAAGACTATAACTTCTCATTTTTTATTTGAACCCAATATCATGCTCTAGCTCATGCCAGATATGAGTTCAAGTTCTAGTTCCTTATGTAAATTCAATTTAAGTCTGAGCCCGAATCATGTTCTTATTGAATTAAAGTTCCATGTGATCTTGTAGAGTCCAAGTTCAGATATTCAAGTGTAAGTCATATGTCCCCTGTTGTCCTTGCAAGTTAATTGCAAATCCAAATTGTTCAAGTCATGATTGCTTGAGTTCAAGTTCTCTTGAATGTTCAAATTGCAGTCTCTTGAGTTCAATCATGTTCTAGTTCATTTCAATTTAGAATTGAATTCATTTTGGTTCAAGTTCAATTAAGTAGATTAAATCAAGTCCACAAGTCCCCAAATTCTTCCAAGTCCTTGTCTGAATTTCAGACAAAATTTCGGCAGCCTCCCGGCGTCTCCCCCGTTAAGGGGAAAAACCAAGAGGCCGCCTACCCGCCACGTCACTAAAGACGTGCACGGTTGGTGTTGGTGAGACACCGCGGCGGTTGTATTTTTGTTTTTCTCCCACCACGCGCACTAAAGGCGTGCTTGGGGTTTTAAAAAAAGTATTTTTGATAAGCAGTTTTGATTTCCCCCCGCCCGGGGGTACTTATAAATGACCCTACTTCGCCGTACGTGCCGCACCGGGATTCCATCCTACCACGGCCAATAAAGGCGTGCTTAGGACAGTTCTCCGGTTTGCCACGGATATTGAAGCAAGGTTTTGAGTTTAGAAAAGTTCATACCTCCGCGGGGTTGTAGTGGTTGACACATGGATCGAGGGGTCACTCGCCTACCTCGTCGTAGGTGTCGCACCGGGTTCCCTCCTACCACGGCCACTAAAGGCGTGCTTAGGTGGTTTGCCGGTCCGACACGGACATCGAGGAAGGAGAGTGGGGGGAATTATTTTTTGTAATTAATCATAATTAAGATGATTAATTATAATTAATTATAATTAATAATGATTAATTAAATTAAGAATACTTAATTATAATTTAATTTAATTAATTATAATTAATATATAATTAATTAGTAATTAATTATAATTAAAAAAAATTAATCATAATTATACTTAATTAATTATGATTAAAATTTTTAATAATGAATAATTAATTCTAATTAAAAAAACAACTAATTATAATTAAATTAAATTAATTATAATTAATTTGTAATTAATAGTAATTAATCATAATTAAAATAATTAATTAGAATTAAACTTAATTAATTTAAATAAGATATTTAACAGAGAATTAAACTCTCTGTTCAACAGAGAATTTAATCCTCTGTTTGAGAGGATTTGGCCGAAAAAAGCATGCGAAGGGGAGAAAGTTAACCTACACAGCAAGCGAGCTACTGCTCTTGCTTTAGATCAAAATGTCGGAACTCCCACTTCACACAGGAAATGAAGTGTCGTCGAAGGAGCGAAAGTCGAAGGGCACGAAGGAGCTGAAGAAGGGCTCGGGTAGGTCGGTTCTCCCGTATCTCTCTCTCACTCTCTCTCTCGATCGGAGGTAGCAAGGGGGTCGGCTTGAGCGACTGAGCTCGGACAGAGGTGGATCGGGGCTGTTTCGTGCGGCTGAGAGGAGCAGTCGGGCAAGGAGGCTCCGGCGTCGGACTAGGGCAGTGAGATCGGGAGGAGGAGCTCGACGGGATCTAGGCGTTGGCTTGATCGGGAGGAGGAGAGGTATCGGAGGAAGAGGCGGGAGGAGAGCGAGAGTAAGAGTGGAATGACGGGAGCAGAGCAGAGAACGGGAGAAGAGGAGTCGGACGTGAAGAGCAGCACCCGAAGACTCCATTTGTTCTGCTATTTAACGACGCGTTTGGGCTCTCAATCGAGGTGAGGTCGCAGATTTTCAGCAGGATTTACGGAGAAGCGACGCGAACGTCGGCTGGATTTGCGGGATTTGGATGGTTCGGCAGTCCGAGGTTTCAGCCAGCAGGATATCAGGGATTTGGCAGAAGATTTATAGCAGAGGTATGATTTCATTTTTACTTCCATTGGGTATTATACAGAGGTTAACAATGTGCTCATAAAAAGTCACTATAAATCTCCATGCAAACTTAGAGGTGTCGCATAGTTAATTTCTACAAGCATATATGTTCGCCCAAGAAGAATAGGCCCAATAATGTCAGGGTTTATATAGATCTAGGTCCTATTTCCTATGAGTGCAAGCCCTCAGTTAATTACCCCTTCTAACTTATTAGAAGAATACTCTTGATTAAAGATAAAATTATATTTAGTCTGTGCAAGGAGTGTAGAAATGTGCAACAGTATTTTAATCTTAGTTATGGGGGTTAATCTTAGTTATGGGGGCTAATCTTAGTTATGTGAGATGAAGGTACACCCAATCAAGATCTCATAGTTTCATCATCCCGGGTACACTGTGAGTTTCAATCTACCAACATTAACAATCATTAATTGTAGTGTCCAGAGAATCTGATTGGCAACCATTGGTTGCCTCCTCTCATGGATCCCAGATAAACTGAAGTGGAGAAATGTGGATTTTAATCTGGTTTGGTTTGGGTTAGGGCTTATGACTCTGCTTAAGAGTTATCTTTGTGATTGAATTTGGGTAGGGACTTACGATATTTATTTGAAGGTAACCCTAATAGTGGGTCTTACGACTTCTATTAGAGGTGGCCCTAACAGCGAGCCTTACAACTTAGCCCTATAGACTAAGATGCCCAATGATTTTGGATGTTCAAGTAGGTCTTATGACTTATGAATTTAAACGTTGTCTGACGACGAGTTTTACAACCTAGTCATGTAAGCTAAATGGCCCGTACGGTGAACCTAGCCCTATAAACTAGAATGTCCATCTGAGGGGTAAGAGTTATGTTATTACATAACCATTTCCCTCAGAAGTCGGACTTACGGCTTCTATTAAAAGTTGTCGGTTTGTCAATCAGAGATTAGGAGTTGTGTAATTTTTGCCTAAAGATTCTCCCTAAAGCCGAACTTAACGTTTTTCATTTAAAGTTGACGGATTAACAGGGATTTAGTTTTACACACTTCATAGTTTTGACGCCAACATCAGCGCCATGTTTTGCCAGTTTTGCTTCAATACTAGCCTGCAATCATTGTTTTAACACTTACTAGCTATTAGTTATTTTCTACTTTAGCTTTTATCGGTGTACTTGTTGTTTTGTACTCATAGCCTTTTTCTACTACAGTAGTTTGTCACTACACTTTAACACTACTGTTTGTTTTTTACCCGCTTTCCAACACTTTGTTCTATCTACAGTAGTTAGCTTTACTTGCTAGTTCTACTTTTTTAGCACTAGTTATGCCTGCAGTACTTAACTTTACTCCTTTCAACACAAATTCCATTTATTATGTGTTGACTTTTGTCTACTTATTTGCAGGTGCTCGTGGCCAGTAGTTACAATAGCTGGAGCTTGCAATAGCAAGGTCTGTAGTTTGCAGATACAAAGTGGTTTAGATAGGATTTTTGGAGCATTCTTTTTGTTTTTTTTTTTTTGTTTTTGTTAATTTTTTAGGAGTTTGAGTTTTAGTGTGTGATGCACATAATCAACTAGTTGAAACATTTATTTTTGCATTTTATTTTATTTAATTGAATTAATTACATTAATTAATTAAATTTTAATTCAATTAAAGTTAACATATTCAATTCATTATTTTAAGTTTTTTAATGTTAAATGTATTTTAAAATTATTTAATTATTTACATTGATTGATCAATTAATTTGATTTACATTTAAAATTAAAATTTATTGCTTAATTAATTTTTTTATTATTTAAAATAAAACTCAAAGTTTTGATTTGAAATTAATATTTTAGTTATATTTTAAGTTAATCAATTGTTTAATAATTCAATATTGAACTTCAATTTTAGAATTAATTACTTAATTGATTAAGTTAGCTATTGAATTTGTTTTAAATTAACTATTAGAGATCTAATTTGAAATTAATCAGATCAGTTTAAATTATAACTTAGAATTTCAAGTTTAAATTTAATTTTTTGAGTCTCTTTATTTTTTTTTTCTTTTTAGCTAAATCAATTATTAGAAATTTGGTTTTATTTTTAAATTAATTTTCCGTAATTAACTCAGTTCAATTTTATTTCAAAGGGGTTATTAATCAATTAGGTTGAATTTTAGTTAATTGAATGGATTCTCATTTTATTTAAAATTAACCAATTAGTTGTTTGGTCATTTTTAATCTATTAGTTGATTTAATACTATTAATTAATCAAATTTAAATCAAATTGATAAATTGAGCATTTTTTAATCTTTTCCAAAATCCACAGTCTAATTATTTTTAGGGAATTTCGGCAGCCTCCCAGTATCCCCTCCCTGCGATGGGAGGGAGGCACTCGCCCTTTCAAACCCACCAATAGGATAGGATTCAACGGCCGAGGACTTCGGGACGTTGTTTGGATCCGGAAATGAGGATTGCAAGAGAGTCGAACGGGAGACCAGAGCAGTTAGCAAAATCGAGAGCCAAAGGAAATGGAAATCGCGTGTCTCCTCTTTCCATTTCTCAATGTCTTTATGCACATAATTATTTCACGAACGTGTTGATGAAAGTGAGGACGTGGTTGACGGGATTTGGATTACTGCCAACATGGGGTGTTATATATTTTTATTTATGATGCATATATATATATATATATATATATATATATATATATATATAGATTCATCAGTTTTATTCGTAAACCTTTATCAGTTATATTTGGCAACTCTAGTTTGGATGTCTTGAGTATCAGCACAAAATCAAGCTCAAGCTTTGAACGAACATAAAGTTGTGCACGATTATTCTTATTTCTTGATCAAACTCGCATTGAATTGTTGAAGCAGATCAGCTTCACTATTACAAGAAGATCATTGAACAACTGAGTCCATGTTTGCTTTCCAAGCAACAGAAGATGATTGTGATCTTTCCATAAATATCAACTATTTGGTTATGTGCATAGTTATTATTGCAACAATATAAAAAATTTTGATCCCAACTAAGAGACTATAATTATGGCAGAGCTCAATTTTTATTTTTTGAAGATACTCCCAAAATTCAAAACAGATAGTTTATATGTAAACACCAATTTATTTGAATAATCTTCTTGGATAAAAATATGTTTAAAATTTTGATGCAAATTAGATTATTAAAAATGAGCATCAAATTTAAATTTGAATTTCTACAAGGTTCAGTTAGCTACATTACCACAGAGCTTAATGGCCACCTCACAAACTGGAACTATTTTGTTGAGTCTTTTATAGTCTGACTCTTTTATTATTCCCATTTCCAATGCATAATCCGGGTAAGCTTTGTACTGGATGGCAGGATCAGTAAGTCCATTACCAATTGCAAATCCCTGCGTTATCAAGCCCATGCAAGTAAAATCAGCAAATCAATCAACTGGTTAATTCAAGAAAAGAAGACTAAGTTGCACCTTCAAATTAATGTAGATGCCTTCTTTAGCTTTGTTTCCCTGGTGAACACGGCTAGCAAAAGCAGGAATGTAATGCCCAGCATATGATTCCCCCGTGATGTAGAAGTCATTATTCACATACTCTGGATGTTGAGAGAAAAATGCCTGAAGAAAAACAAAAATTTTGAATAAGCAAGGCAGATTTACTTAACATGTTAGAGATAGAAGACAAGAGATGGTTATTTATTAGTGAAAATTTTTCCATTCTAATTAATGATTTCGATTTCTAAAGTTTTTCTACTGATTGTTATAGCATACAAACCACTCTGCATCAATTTTCTGTAGAAACATAGATATATGAGGAATCATGAAATAATGTGGCTATTTCTGCCTAACAAACATCCATTGTCTAGAAAAGGTGTGCCAAAGTATCAAATAAGGGAGGAAGCCTAATCAAAAGATCAAATTAAACCTCTAGGTTCTCATTCACAAACAAAGTCTGCCATACAGTCAATATAAGAAGTGATCTACATTTTTTCTATTCTAAAAATTTATTAAGGCATGTCAGTGATTAAGTGATGGAACTATGAGTGTATAATCACAAAAACTTAACTTCAAATTACATTATGTTTTATTTTACAACATATCTTACTTTCAGCTTATGTTAGCACATGCCTATGAGGCTATGATGTTGATTCCACTGAGAAAGGCCTATGCTCTCCAATATGTTGTCTTCTTTTAAGAGTATGGTCTCCAATAATTTAAATTTCTTTGTGTGAAATTGATCATTGCTAGTATTTTATAATTTTTTCACAATTTTTCCAGCTGAATTTCAAATTTTGGCAATTAATAAATTATTATTTGGAATGAAAGAAGAGTGTTTGTTATTTTTACGGTAGAAGTGACTAATTTTTGCAACAATTAACAGCTGCTAACCTCTTATTTTTGTGTTTTCATTTTGTATCTCATAATTGGTTATATTAACAAATCCTAGACCCTTAACCATACTACATTAAAGTGGAATCATCCATTAGATTATATCAACATGCCATTTAAAAAGTGGCAAATTATCAAGGTCATTTGACAAATCACCAAGTGTATTCCAAGCATGAAGCTCAATGCGATGCTCAAGGTTTTTTTTTTTTTTTTTGCTACAATGTGATAAGTGAAATTACGCTTTCACTACGTGTTCATGAGTTTTATATCATATACATATATATTATGTGCACACAATAGCTGTTTAATTAAAAAAAAAATTAAATCATATCAGGGAATAACTTTTTGGCGGAATAATGAAGTGATGTAAAATTGCTTAAAAATCAAGAATATATTTGTGAGATTGAGTGACCAACTACAGATTAGGAAACAAACACTAGGAAGCAAGATACAGTGTGAAGCAATGTTTAAAACTGCACAATCGGGTATTGAGTATTTTTCATCTGTGATGTGAGGCGTAAGTTTCAAGGAGTTTTGAGATATAAGCCTCAAAATTCAAAAATTATGTAAAGTGAAAATGAATGTTAGAAGTGATATTTTTGTATAATTACTAAATAATATATAAAAAGTATGACATGTTAATATTTTATTGTACTGTGAAGTAATAAATTGGCGTACATACAAAACAAAAAATTACATAAGACATAGAGTGAAAAATTGTAAATGGCATGAAATAGAATTGAAATATAAATATCATAATGACAAAAGAACATAAAGTATAAGAATTATGTAAAAGTAACATTTGATATCAAGTTCAATTCCAAGTTCCTTCTTTCCTAGTTCTCTACTCATCCACATTTAATTGTTGCAGAAAATAGTAATAGTATGACAACAATTCAGAAGTCATATTCATTGTCATCATTGAGGGGATCTTCATTTGAGTCATCTTCATAATGAATTGCTTTCTCCCTTGCCTCGTCACCTATGGAGTTGAATGCCTCCCAATTTACTTCTTTATCTATTTTAGTCATCTTCCTCTTCTCTAAATATTTGTCATCAACATAAAGATGAGAGTAGTAATCCAAATTAAAGAAGCTTAAAAAATAATTTTTTTATATGCATTTTCTCTTTATTTCTTTTTGCAGTCAGCTTGTGGTGGATGCAAAAGCTTTGTTCCCATCACCATAAAAAAAAAATCAATGTTCAAATCTTCATCTTGGAATTCAAATGGTGTTACCTCCACTTTCTTGCCCATAATCACTCATTATTTGATGTCATGTCCTAACAGAATAATAGTCATCATCAATCAACCCTTTCTTCTTCACATTTTTGTCCATGAGTGTATTGTTGGACATGATTTACACAAAGAAATTCATCCTTAGAATTGTTAGATGATTTTTTCTCTTTCGTATGCACTTCATTAAATTTCAAATATCAACAATCTATGCATCTTAGGTGGAGCATGAATCAAAAAATATGACAGTTGATTCATGAAGCTTCAATATATGTACTTCAAATAATTGACATAAAACTTTTTTGCCAAGTTTCATCCTCTTGTTGATAAAGAAAATGGAGAATATACTCCTTCATTTAATTAATGAAAATAAAAATTAATCCACAATGGGCTGAAGATTTATTTTATGTGCATACAAACATTCATCTTCTTTAAGAAAGATCACAAATTATATGGAAGGCGATAAAAATTGATAAATGTTTCAGAATATGGCTTTGAGTCCCACGATGATATGTTTTTTTTGAAAATTACAAATCTTTCTCTTCATGAGCCAGTATTGGAGAGCAATGTTATTTAATGATTGTGATATTAAAGACAAAAGAAAAATATATGATGAAAAAGTTAATCTTTTAATCATTTTAGTGAATAGTTGACTATTGAATATTGGATCTTGATGTGTGCCAGACCATTTATGCGTATTTTTTATTCAGCTTTAAAAATTTAATGTTAGAATTCAATTACTTATCATTTCTTTATTATTCTTAATATTATGATATTTAATTTTAATGCATTATTTTTAAGATATAAAATTATAATGTTGTGTCCAAGCTATATGTGTGTCTTAAATTTTCAATAACTAATTTGTCCCGTCTCTGTATCGCTATGTATGTTAGTATGTGTATGTGCATCCAAGTTGCTGACCACCATCACAAGGCCACACTTTCTTCATACTGATGGGCACACTTAGAGTTGCGCACAAATCTATCAACTCCACAACTACAATGGTCACCTCTTAACACTTTAGAGAAGAGTTTCTTTCGACTCAAGTGAATGAAGCTGAATAAATATGATCTTCAAGATTCTTTACCAACATAGTATATAGCATGTGTCATATATGATATATTTTAACATATTTTGATGCTTTAAATATTATATATATAGACACACACACACATAATTTATTTCCTTAATACATACTTGTAAACGGTGAATGGCGCAGCACGGTGCAAAGTTTTTCATTGAGTCATGGCATATAGCGCACGGCGCGACTTGTGCCATTTTGAATACGGCACAAAATAAAAATATTTATATGGATTCTATTTTAGAGTATCAATCAAGTTGGGTAAGGCATGGATGAATATGCTTGTGGTCCAAAGTCCAAACCATTGAAGTGTGACTCAAGTTCGTCCAAAATTTCTACTAAAACAAAGTCTAATAAAACCTAACTAAACTATTTTAATTATATCAAATAATTTTAAAATTAATTATTAAATTATTTTAGAAATTAAAATATATAAATATTAAAAATTATTTATAATTATATTAAAATTTTCATAAAATTCAAATTGCACGTGCCAACTTGAACATGTGGGCCGCGCCATTTTGCGGTATTGAAAAGTATGCCTTCATAGTTAAAATGTTATTATTAAAGCATTGTAAACCCTAAGTTTATAAAAAACATTCTAGTCTTTTATCGAAAAAAACTTGATTCAATGAGTATTGGATAATTTTTTAAGATCCTATCTTTCAAAGCCATTGACTAAACTTCTCTATCTCTATCTTGCATCTCATTTTCTCTCTATCTATATTTTCCTTCTCTTCATTATGTGTTACTAGAACAAACCTAATATCCCTGGTAATCTTCATCTTGAATGCAAACATAGGGCCCTAGCAATTTTGTTTTCAATGCACAACTTCCTATACAAAATCCTTGCCAAGCCCACCTTGCTTCACCTGCTCATGCATGGAAGTCAAAGCCTGACAACCAAAAGCTTCTTCCCTGCAATTTCATCGTCGCTCTTGATAGCACTTCCAACCTTAAATGTCATCATCCCACATGAAATCACAAGTCATGCATAGCCCCTACTAGCATGCGCTCACTCACCTCATGCTCGCAACTATCTTTACTAATATCTTAACCTCTGCTGAGTCTTCTCTACATCCTTTCCACCAGTGCATCCACCAGTAAACTCGCTTGCAACCGCTCACGATCACATTGCACTGCTCCACCTCGACCTACAACTCGTCTACATCACATGCAATGTAAGCCTGTGATCTTTTTTTTTTTTCATTTGTTGGCATGCATTTACATCTTGCTCTTGAAATTATCCCATATTATGCATCTTCAATGTCTTCCTTTCAACAAAACTGTTGCACATGACTACCGCAAGTCCCACCTCTATCCTCATGCCCCATATGCCCTTATGTGTTTCACTAACAAACACACACTCGGTGGTTCTCTTGCGTCCTCTTTCGCATCCTTGGCTGCTCGCTCACGCCAATTGCATTATCTACTACTAATAACATATGTTAAGCCCATCTCTCCACTTAGCATCATGTCATCCTACTCAACTAAATCATATCTTTGCAAATGACAAATCCATCAAAACCCAAACAACTCAACCCAATCGTAAAAAAATCAATTTCGTTTCGTCAGCTCTTCAATAAGCTAGAGTTAGTTTAATCACAAGCATGAAAACCACAAAGCTTCCACATATCTTTCTAAAGATAATAATCTTCTATTGATATGATGGATATAATGATGTTCTCGCCCTTCGCCTCTCTTCATTGAGATGGATTTCCAATTCATCACCTCATCTCTAAGATGGACTCATCTCTAATTCCCATGATGAATATTGTTAGCTCTACAATATTGTATTGAAGAGTTCCAATTCTCCTACCGGTAACCTTTAAACTTTTTGGAATAGTGTTCTTTGCAACCAAGGGAATTCATGCAATGAGAGTGGTCATGAGTCTATTTTTTTTCTTGTATTTATTTTATTTTAATTAATTATTAGCATAATTATTGTGACCCGGATATGACCATCAAGTGTAAAACATGTTTTACATATGTTTTTATATCTCCTTCCATATTCATCTTCATATATTTCTAAGCAATTAGTGTGTCCCTTGGTCTGTAATAGGGACTCCAATCTTGTATTAAAAGAGCTTAAATGATTGAGCCTTGAATAATATTTCACAATCTTTTTTTCAAAGCCACTAGCCAACCT
This sequence comes from Dendrobium huoshanense, assembly GCA_016618105.1. Taxonomy (NCBI): domain Eukaryota; kingdom Viridiplantae; phylum Streptophyta; class Magnoliopsida; order Asparagales; family Orchidaceae; genus Dendrobium; species Dendrobium huoshanense. The sequence goes on along the minus strand of CM028354.1, from coordinate 27,562,192 downwards.
TCTCTCAATCGCTTTCTAGCAACTCGTTCTATCACTCTCCCATTACTTCTCTTTATTATCCTAGGTCAGGCTTCAGGCATAGGAACACACTTGTCATATGTGAAAAGTTGTCGCCCAAAGAAGAACAAGGAAAAAACAGAATCCTGTAAAGAATTTGTTGATCATCAAGCAGTAATTAGCACCGTACTAGCTCATTGACTGAAGGAACATAATAGCAATATTGTACCATTAACAGCCCATACCTGTAAGAAATCATACAGATCACCACTAACACCAGCTTCATCGTGTTGAATATCACGTTTGTCTGAGCTGTAGCTAAATCCGGTTCCAGTAGGCTGATCAACATATATAAGATTGGACGCCTGCATGAAAGTTCATTAAATTATCTGATCGATATATGCATACTTAACAGGGGTTTGAATTAGGCGTCACAGCTTCTTTTCATAAAGACAGTATAACATAAAAAAATGGATAAAAAGAAACTGTAATTTCCTAAAGAATAGATAACAGCATGACTCTGATCTAATCATCAGGTAAATTTAATTTTCATTGTAATAGGAACTGTTAATGAGGTTGACCACAGAGTTGTATAATCCGTGAAGCTAGATTAACATATGGCAGAAGAAAGGGTTGGTTGTTATAACTAAAATTTTGTAGTGGTGAAGGGGCTAATAGAGGGGAACCTTTAAAAGGTTTCAGAAGAGAGATGAAAAAACAAGAAGAATTTTACCATCCGAAGGTAGTTGTAAGCAATAGGCTATCATGCTAAGCATGTCTTGAATTGTGAAAGGGCCAAAATATCTCTTAGCGAAATTAGAATGGGTACGGTTAATGACAGAATTTTGTCAAAAGGGTTGTAATTTGACCATAACTAGATCACCTGTTGAAAAGTGCAAATCTAATGGATCGATCCATCCTAGACTAGTCAAGGTTGGGTCGGTCCTTCCTCGACCGGCCAAATCTTACAGCAGGCAGAACAGAGGGATTCTGCTTAGTTCAATTCTGCCCCTTTTGGGGTGGGGCTCAAGAGAACAGAGGGGTTCTGCACTTGAATTCCGTCTCAAATGATCACGTTCGATGTGGAACTGTATTTGTTAGTAGCCAATTCCTGGTTTTATCTATAACATGTCCTTGGTAGCTATTAACACTTAAGAGAACATAAAGATCACATCTTCTTGTCCTCTTCATAATTGTAAGACCCTTGAGACATCTTCAAACATTCTCTTTTTTCTTGTATAATTTTATTTGAACAAGTTTGTACCCTGGTGTATGCTTTTTGTTGATGATATTCTTCTTGTTGATAAAACCAGAGAGGGATATGAAGGTAAACTTGAATTATGGAGATCAACCTTAGAGTCTAAAGGCTTTCGTTTGCGTAGATCTAAAACTAAATATATAGACTGTAATTTTAGTAATAAAAGATCTAGTGGAGGGATTGTGACTTTTGGCGATCAAGTCATTAATAAGAGCACTCGTTTTAGATATCTTGGGTCTATTGTTCAAAGTGATGGTGAAAAAGATGGGAATATTATTAGTAGAATTCAAGTTGGACGGTTGAAGTGGAGGAATACATTGTGCTTGTTGTGTGATAGAAATGTCTCTCTCAAACTTAAGGGAAAATTCTATAAGATGGTAGTGAGACCTGCAATGCTTCATGGTTCATAATGTTGGCCATTAAAAGAGAAGCATAATATTAAGTTAGTGTTACGGAGATGAGGATGCTCAAGTGGATGAGTAGCTTTACACTTAAAGACGGGATACAAAATGAGCATACACGTGAAAAGGTTGGAGTAGCTCCAGTGGAAGATAAGATTATAGAGAGTCGCCTTAGATGGTTTGGTCACATAAAACGGCCGCCTTCCGATGACCCGGTTAGAAAAGTAGATGTATTATATTTGACTTATGTTAAGAAAGGAAGAGGTAGACCTAAATAGACTTGATTAAAAAATATTAGAAATAACATTTCCTTATTATATTTATATGAGAATTTGACACTTGATCGGACACAATGGAGAAAAAAGATTCATGTAGCTAACCACACATAGTGCGATAAAGGCTTATTGTTGTTGTTGTTGTCATATATGTCACTCCAACATTCCTCTAACATAATTATTCCTTATTTTATTTTCCAAATGTTATCAAACATCATTTTAATGTTCTCTTTTCTATCACATTCTACTTAGCTATCAACCAATTTTTTGTTTCCCGGCATTGGAATCCATAAAACATCACCAATTTACTTATAGTTAATTTAATTTACCTTTAAATCAACAATATATCCCCTTATCGCATAATACTCTTAATGCATTTGTCTATTTTGATCACCTAGCCTTAACTTTAGAAGTTATATTCCAATGTATGACATAATTTCTATATAATTGATCCAATATACTTCAACCCATTACATCTACGTATTATTGCATTTTTTAAATAATATTTATTGATAATATCACATTCACTCAAATTGATTACCAATATACTCAAATTTTAACCTACTAATTTCAAGTTAATTATATTCTGCAGGTTTTCTCAATTACTCTAACTTTTCACTTATTTCAATAAATATCTCACATATCACAATTATGCCATATGCTAAAAATATACACTAATGCACCTCACTTTGAATATCTATTGTAAGTATCACTATAGCCACATAGCTTCATTGTATGCACCTAAATTTAAATCCTCCATAATTAAAACCATTTTTAACATCTCCCTTTGTACCAAATTAATTTTTCTCCAACCATTTGACACCAACTTAATCTTCAAAAATTATGTTAAAAAAAATTGTCACCCAAGCTAATGCATATCTCTCATAACTCTCCAAATCTCAATAGGAATATCATCTAGACCTAAACGTTTACTTTCAGGCAATTTCAATAGAACTAACTCCAAGAAAAAATCCATAAAATATCTCAGTATCTTACATTAAGCTCCTTCAAATAACTTCTTCTTCAAGAAGAGAAAGTCAACTTGTACTCACTAACAGAATCAATCTTCGGTAATAATATTCTAATATAAACTCGCAATAAAGTAATATTTCCAGCAGGAATAAAAAGCATAACAGTGGAGTTAAAATTTATGTAACGAAATAGAGAGAGCTCAGTAATACCTTATCCCAACCAAATTCGTTCCACTCCAATGACAAGTTGTCAGCTATTTTATAAGGTCCATTCTCATAGAAAACAGCTAATTCGCTGCTGCAACCCGGTCCACCCGTCAACCAAATAACAACAGGGTCATTCTTACTCTGCCTCGACTCAAAGAAAAAGTAGAACAGCCTAAAAACAACCAATCAACAATCAAATTCTCCAATAGAATAGGTTAATACAAAAAATTAAGAAAAAAAACACCTGCGAAAGCACTAAACCCAATAAACACTAGCTACCTGGCGTCATGAGAGTGGGGGAGGCGGTAATAACCGGCATGGTGCCCTAGATCCTCGACAGATCTCTCATTCGAGAAGCCCGAAAGTCGGAGCGGCCTCTCGATGATCGATCCCGGTAAGACATCGGCAGCAGTTGCGTGATCGGGAGAAAGATCCTTGGGGACGAGGTTGAGCGCGCGGATGAGTTTCTTGGCAGTGAAAGCCGGGAAGCCAACGTCAATGGGAAGGCTGAGGTCGTCGGCGATCTCGGCGGCGGCGCATAAGGAGATGAAAAGGAAGAAAAGGAAGAGGAAAGAAGAGAGCTTGCCCATAAAAAAGAGAGAGGGCTCTATGGCTTTGTGGCAATAGGGAAGTTGTATTCGAGAGCTTTGCAAGGAAGAAGAACCAACGAGATAAGAAGATCCAACGAGATGGGAGATATTTTTTTATCAGTGAAACATTAAAATTATTAAATATTAAGGGGCTGTTTAACTGCAAGTGAAGTTAACTCTAAGGAGAATATATATATATATCATCCAAAATATATTATTCATATACCAACCACCTAATTACTTAAATATATCATGTTTCATCTAATAATCACACCATTATCCTATCTGTCCGATCCGTCGCGTCTTCGTAGTGAGAGCAAGTTTGCTCATCGCCTTCTCCATTTCTTCGGTCCTATCAGATCAGAAGTATAGGATGGAGCTCGCCGCGACAACAAATATGCTCGACCTCTAATATCTTCTTCGATTTTACGGTTTGTTTTTCATCTTCTCCTTTTCTTCATTGCTATCGGATTGGAAGTGTAGAGCGGAGCTCGCTGCAAAAAAAAACCCCCCTATTAGCCTGACCACTTGCGTCTTCTTCAATTTCACAGGTTGTTTTTTGTCTGCTCCATTTCTTCTTCACTATCGAGATCAAAATACAGGTCGGAGCTTGTGGCTAAGGTAACTGATAAGACATCGCAAAATTAGCTTGATCGGGCACGAATCTCGAGGCTAAAGCTAGTTGGAAACTTCAAAAATTAATTTCGAGGGCATATGAACTCTGATTTCAGCGAGCTTACAATCAAAATGAGCGTCTCGGAAATACAAATCCAACGACACTAAGAATAACCCAATCCGAGCCCAAATGAGTCCGAATCAAGGGTTCAAAGCGCTGCTGGAAGGTTCAAACCGCAATTTGAGTTACCAAACAGTCTTCGATTTTGACGAGCCTATACTCGAATCGAACGGCTCGACGAGACGAATCCAACGAGCCCAAGATCATCAAATTCCGACATCATTAAAGCCTTCAAATGTCCAACGAACGGTGCATGATCAAAGGATTCGATATCGGCCGTCCATTCAAACCACTCCTAATACGCCCTTGATCTCACGCCTATTTACGGGCTATGCCACTCCAGAAAAACTATAAATAGAGCCCTCATTCTACACCAGGGGGAGGAGAGGGAAGAGAGAGAAGAAGAAGAGAAGGAGAAGGAGAAAGGGGAATAGGATATTCCTCACCTCATCGACCACCGCCGCCGGAGTTTTTCCTGCCGCCTGAAGACGCCGGAGCTCTGTCGGATTTTCAGGAAACGCAGGGAATTCGCAGGATTTTGTGAATTTTGTGGAAGAAACAAGTTGTATTTGGATTATCCCGACTTGTGGGATGAAATCCGCCATTTGTAATCTACGAAAACACTAGTGGAATTTTGCAACTGGGCGAGGCCCCGTGGTTTTTTCCCTTTTTGGGTTTTTCCACGTAAAAACCTTGGTGTTCATTTTCTCTTTTCTGTTTGTGTGCGAAATACTCGTGCAACGCTAAGGACGCAAATTTACAAACTCTACCGCCGCGTATATTCTCGCACGCAACAGTAACGATATCTATCCTCTCCATAGCATTATGCTTTTCGTCTTGTCAATTTATTCGTTGCAATCATATCAGAATGTGATGTACAAAATCTAATGCGGAAGAATTATTCTTTTATCTTTTAATAAACAACCATCATAGTTATCTAATTTTTTTTATCAATATCAATAGCAATATAAATAAAACTATCAATCAAAATATCAATATATATATATATATATATATATATATATATATATATATATATATATATATATATATATATATATATATATATATATATATATATATTTATTTTCAATTCTTAAAAATCATATACACTACTCATGATCTATACAATTATGTCATAAATACTCAGTCTTGAGTAAAAAAAATAACTAAAACAAAAATGAATAGAATCTGAAGAATCTTGATCAACCTCATACTCGAGAAAAGTGATGAGAGATGAAAGAGATGTACAGATTTGAAAAATGTCAATGTCAATAAAATACTAAATTCAATGTGAGGCTAACTAGCAGTAAAGCATGGGCTATGAAAACGTATACTATGAGCCTTATAGATCATTACACATAGGATTTGATGTTATACCACATTGATATAAACTAAAGCACTGGTTTTTCTATTATCTAAAATTTTATAATGTATTTGTGACATGATAAATTATATATATATAATTGATCTTGTGCCAGACTGCAATGTAAAGAATACTCAAATCGATGTTATATTTGTTGCAAATTTAGGCTTCGTTTGAGACGATTTTCTTTCTGCTTCTTAAAGCAGCTTTCTAGTACAAAGTTTTTTCATTTTGTACTAAAAACTGTTTTAAGAAGCATAAAGAAAGCCGTCCCAAATGAAACCCTACTCTAGATAAATTTTCTTTGCATCATTATATAATGTTATGTCCATAAACTCATCATATGTAATATATGCCGATACAATTTTATCTAGTAAAATTTAAAAAATATCCTCTAAATGTTTGATGTTTTGATTTTTTTCAATATAGATACATGTTGGATTAATAAAGTGCTTAAGATAGCTCTTAAAACATATTTTTAAATGTGTTGAATATTTAAATAATTATAAAAAAATGTCAAAAGATAGCATACAATTCACCTAACTTTAATTTTTTATAATTTTATTTATTTTTTGAATTAATGCGTTTAAATTGAACATACTTTATAAATATTTTCATTTGTTGGGTATTCAGATTATTTGAAGTTTTTATTGTGTAACATTTGTTATGTTGTTACTCTAGTCATTTTGTATATATGTGTACTTATTTTTAATTTTAACCATGTATTTGAGATTATGTGATATTTTGGGTATTTTTATAAATTTTTAAAATTGCATAAAATTATTTGAAATGCACTTAGAGCGCTTTTAGAATGTTGTAAATATTGTATGTAATCATGTTTTATGATTTATGTACATTAAGTTGTATATTAGTAAAACATGTAAATTTTCCTATTTTTTATTTGTAAATTATTATACAATGCCATATACTTATGCAAATTACTCAAATTTATGTAAATGCCATTTTAGTTGTATCAATATATTATAAAACATGTATGTAAGAAAATAATATGTGATCTATAAGTTTTTGTGAGTTATGTATAGGAGAGAGAGAGAGAGAGAGAGAGAGAGAGAGAGAGAGAGAGAGAGAGAGAGAGAGAGAGAGAGAGAGAGAGAGAGAGAGAGAGAGAGAGAGAGAGAGAGAGAGAGAGAGAAGGGTCTAAATAAGTATTAACATATTAAAAGGCTTTATTTTTGTGCATTGGAAACTTAGGTAGTTTTTAGGTAACTTAGTGAGATTGATGTTCATTCATATTTTATTTACATCTGTTAATTTGAGAACATAAAAAGAAAAATGGAATAGGTTGAGTAGGGATAGATGTGATAGATTCATTTTTTTAAGTATTTATAATTTTAGTTTATTGTATATTTTTTTTACAAGCATGGTAATATTATATGATAATGGATAGAGATAGGTGTACTATGATTGTTAAAAATTAATAAACCTTTTTTATTCTATAGCCATGTGACATAAACAAAAAAGATATTAATGGTTTTATTTATTATATTTTTAATGATACTAGTGGTTTTGTTTTATTATGAAAAAAAAAATTATAAATAGATATTAGGTATTAATTGTGGCACATCCAACACAAACATGACCCGTTCAATATGAGGGTTGTATCATTTTGGGTCATGACATCATATAAGTTTAATAGTAGGATGTCACATGAGAAATCATATTATCGATATAGCATATCATTTACAATTGACTTTTCACCACTTGCATAATGTGTTTCAATTCCTAATTTAGACTATAAAATTGTATGTTATCTCAACTAAATGAAATGTAGCCGAAAGGAATGATCATTCATCCCATTAAATCTCTCTTACACTAACTTCCATCCATGTGAGGTAGGATCACCAAATAATTTCATGGTTTGCACATTTAGTCTCCATAGTGGCTTATTAAGGTTTCACATCCAATGTTGCTCACAACAACGAATTATTTTGACCTCAATTGCATTTGTAAGAAATAGTTGGATGATCTTTTAGTAAGTTCCTTATGATAATGACTCACCTTCACTTAAGGTTGGACCCTTCATTCTCCTATGTCTAGGTCTAACTATAAAAAAGTGTCTATGTAGAGAGCCCCCCAATTCACACTATTGTGATCAGCTGACCACTGAGGTTATCTTCTCCCCACCCTTAGCTCATTCACATATATTCTAAGCAATCCAATGCTCAACATTATTCACCAACAGCCCCAGACATCACTCAATCATCAAGAACCTTTTCTAAAAACTCGCTAGTAGACTCATCTACTAGTCCAACTCAGCACAACCAAGCTCGCCCATACTATAGAGCTCACCTAGGGCATACTCATCACTGTTGAGTTTGTTTAGAGATAGATCTCTATAATCCCCACTCTCCCTTAATCAATTAGAACATGAAACATGTTTTGGGTAGTCTGTGTAACATCAAACTATTTTATTTTTTTGGTGTAAAATTTTATATTGCCCTTATAACTGTAAATAAAACGTGATGAGGATTATTTGAATCATGTTCAAATCTTCTATCAATGATATTTGAATATTCTTCAAATCCTTTTCAAATCATATTTGAATGATTTAAAAAATTAATTGAATTTTACTTTTACTTTCTTTCGAAAATTTCTTGAACCTTATTTTGAATATTCTTTCAAATATTATTTGAATCCTATTCAAATTTTCTTTTTAATCTTAGGATTCAAATATTCTTTTTAACCTTTTTCAAACATTTCAAGTGAATTTTCAATTTTGATCAAATCTTAATTAAATATTGTTTAGATATATTAGAATCTTATGCTTTACATGGAATAATTTTCTTACTGCTTTCTAAAATAATATTTTAGTATAAAAACTTTTAGAAATAAGATTTTTTGTATAAGAAAATTATTTTAGAAATTAGTAATAAAGCTTATTTTTAAAATTATTAAAAAAAATCTTATGCTTTAAATTTATTTGAAGTTTAATCCAAATATTGTTTGTAACTTGATCAAATAAAAAATTTTTAATATATTTTAATAAATAATCTCTAAATATAGGGAGGTTTATTTTGTTAGAATGCAAATTTTAAGCATATTTCATTATTAAAAAAAAAAAAAAAAACATTTGACCACCTACGAATTTTCGACTACAATATCAAAAATCCCAACCACTGTGCGTTAAATTTTCAAGCCATAATTAGGAAGACGACTCGTCCGGTATCGAGTATCGATCGATTATTCCTCTAGACGAACAGGGTTGCAGGAGGTCCAGCAACGAGAGCAAAGCCCCTTCGAAAATGGTAATTACTCGCTTGTTTTCTTTCTAAAATTTGCATTTTTCTTCTCCATCTTTGGGCTCGTCTATTCTACTACGATCAAAACTCTGTAAATTCGATTGCAAAATAGATTAACCTTTCTTTTCCCCGTTTTTCTGATGATCCAATCTATAGGTGTGCTTAGCCTGCCTTTTGCCGCTGTTCCTTATACCGGTGGTGAACGCCTTGCCGTTGCTTGTCAATTTTATCCTGGTAAGCTTTGCTCCTAGATTCGAAGTTCCGTTTTTTTAATAATTTTCTCAATTCTAGGGTTTATTCCGGGGGGATCTAACGTGAATATCTGCTGAAGCTGAACTTTTATTTCACATTTTCAAATATTTGACCCAGCGCAAGTTTTGATTGGATGGATGCATTTTAATTTGGCCCATTGCAGTTCTATTAGACTATAAATAGCTGAAGATGGGGAATAATGCTAGATTTGTTTATCTTTTTCTTTTTTCCTTTTCTTTTTTTTAGTGCTCTCTTTGCTCCTTCCAATGAATTTAGAACTGGGGCAGGAGGGCCTCCACGGAAACTGGAAAAAAGGGTATTATATTTGTCTTCTATTCGTAATTTCATGTGATAAATATTTCCAAAGTCCTTAGCCGAAAATTATATTTTAATTTGCAAGATTTAACTAGGATTTAGGTTAATTATCGCCGAGCAATTTTTTCAGCATCTAAATTATACTGCCAAGTTAAATCCTGTTTAGCTTTTTAGTTTTTATCAGATTTATCAAACCCCTAGAGAAGTTGAATTTAACTATTCGCGTGGCATTCGTTGTGCCGGCTTGCTCTCTTGTGAGCTCCTATCACTTTTGCGATTCCACAATCCAGCTCCTCTACCTCTTGTGCTTGTCAGTGTGATATCATCCGTGAGCTTCTTCCCGTGACTTTGCTGGTCGAGGTGAGAATAGATTACCCAATTTTGAGGAGAAAAGGATTCAACTTGGATCCTCTACCAGACCATGTCATGTGAATGAGAAGATCTCTTGACACCTTTCCCCTTTTCTTTTATTGGGAAAATGTAGTTGTGGAAGACAACATAATTTTTATTATTTATTTGTGTTCTATTACTTTTGGCTTGGAAAATCAGTGATTAATCAAGCATGGAATACCTTTTCAATAAAACTTAATTGATATTAGGATGCAGGCAATATTGGATGGGCGGAGTCAAATTAATTAAGTCATAGTTTGTTATCATTTTCTGATAATTGCTTCTTCAGTGAATTCATGATATTAGATATAATAATTATGAAAAGAACTCAATTATAAGAAATAGGGGTTTGAGGTATCTAAAAAATTTATTCAATTTTATTCTAAATAAAGTTCTGACCGGTTGTGGTATTCATTGTAGTTTTGAGAGTCTAGTACTTAATCAAATAGATTGCTTAGAAGATTTTAGAATAGATTATCTCTTTGCATATGTGTGAGGCATAAGATTTCTGCTGTCAATGTCTTCTTTTCCTCTACAATTCATTATTTTAAATATTTTTTCTTGGTTCTTTATTCAAAGAGATGGTAAAATAGATGACAATATTAGTTGTGGAATTCAAGTTGGATGGTTGAAGTGGAAGAATGCATCGGGCCTGTTGTGTGATGGAAAAGTGCCCCTCAAACTCAAGGAAAATTTTTATAAAACGGCGATGAGTCCTGCAATGTTTTTTGGCGCCGAATGTTGGTTATTAAAAGAGAAGCACAAAATTAAGTTAAGTGTTGCAGCGATGAGAATGCTCAGGTGGATGGGTTTCTTTAAACTTAGAGATAGAATGTGAAACAAGTATATATGTATAAAAGTTGGAGTAGTTCCAGTGACAGATAAAATTAGAGAGAGTCATCTTAGATGGTTTGGTAACAGAAAATGTCGGCCTTGCGATGACTCTATTAGGAGAGTAGTTCTATTAGATCCAACTTATGTTAAGAAAAATAGAGATAGATCTAAAAAGGCTTAGTTAGAAAGTTTTAAAATGAATTTTTCTATTATTGTTAAATAATAATTTGACTCTTGATAGGACACAATGGAGAAAAATGATTCATGTAGCCGACCCCACATAGTGGGATAAAGGCTTGTTATTTTTGTTGATTAATTTTGTGTTTTATATTACTCAAAGTTGATATAAGCTGGGTTTCAAAGAGTGCATGAATTTCAAGTTGGTGCATGATTTTTTTTTACCTGAATTTCTAAGCATCATTTCTAGTAAATGACCAATAAAATATGGTCTGAAATGATTTCCTTCATATTTTTTATTTTCATCAAAAGCTGCAAATAATTATTTAAAGTAAGATTTTGTGTGCTTGTATATGACTTTCTATATTACATATATATATATATATATATATATATATATATATATATATATATATATATATATATATATATATATATATATATATATATATATATATATATATATATATATATATATATATATATATATATATATATATAAAGATAGTGTGAAAAAGTGAGAAATTCTGTTTCATTCCACTTGATTTTTTACTGCAGGAAGGTGAGATATTTATACAAAAAAAAAGAACCAGCAGAAATGGAAAATTTTTTACTATAGCTATAAGTAAAGATCAAAGATGTAATTATATTAATGTGGCTTGACTGAAAATAGTTAATAAGGAAATCAAAACAGGAAATGCAATTAACAAGAATAGTTGTCGTCTTGTCGACAATCTTGGAAATCTTTAAAAAAAAGCATTTAACATTAATAACGGTCAATGGTCTTGCAAAAATTGCAAAATTTTGAAATTTTTTGATAGGCGTAGGAGAGAAAATAGAGCGCTCGAATGCGAGACTTTGTGATCTATCATTGGATTCAAAACCTTTTCAATGTAGTTGTGGAGAATTACATACTATCCCAAGGTTCCCATTGCACTGCCACTATGTTAGCAATGAATGACATGTAAGGAGGAGATTCTAGGAGTGTAGTAGCACGAAATCTGAGGGAAACACATTTTGATAGGTATGGAGGAGATTCTAGGGGCGTGTCAGCATGAAATCTGAGGGAAACACACGGGTTTTCAATGCAACCCCCCTTGTTGACGCATTTTAAATGTCTACTCGATTCAAATTGAGTCAAATCGGACCCAATCAATTTGATTGAACCCAATCAATCCAAATCTGCCCCGTCGAACCCTAAATTGTCTCAAATTATTGTAGCCGATTTGAGTTTAATTTCATCAAGTTGACTCGATTGAGCCAAATCAGACTCGAATCGACCCAAATTGAGTCCGATTTGGGCTTAATTTTAGTCCAATTGGTTCAACATGAGACCTATTGACTTTCAAAAACAATTCAAATCCTTCCCTAAATCAGGAAATCAAATTGATGACCTCAATCTCCTTAATTTTGGTTGTATGTGCACGTTACTTCCCGTCAAATCCCGCAGGCAATCTAGCGGGATATCCGAGCGAGGTAACTCCCATGCGTTAGTGTATATGAGTCGAGTCGAATGTAGGAGGAATCAACGCTTTTCCTGCGCGCCCGAAAGAAACAAGAGCTTCCTAGCATGCATGCTGCTGGAACTCTCGATCGAGAGGGAATCAAGTGATTGAGTTCTTTGTGTGTGCAAAAGAAGAGTTGATCGAGCCGATTTCATCTGCGGTGCTGCCCAAGTGAAGCCAAGGGCTAGATGAATTTCATTGTCGGATGACTAGACCATTGTAGTTTCATATTTCTACAGCCAAAGGAGTTTATAGGCTTATTTTCCTCATATATCCAACTTTGGCCTCATGACTGTGGAAAGCAACTTCCAGAGCGCCTTGGACAACGAGCTCCTTCCTCCATGCCGCTTTTTGCAAGGCGAGAACATTCCATTAGCACAGTGATTGGACCCGGCGAGGTAAAATCTCTCAGAACTTAGCAAAGCCTAGGTATATTGTCCAATGAATGTATGTATGATGCTCCTTAAGCCTTAGGAACCTAAAAAACCCTTGCATTTAATTTTCAAACCCATGATAAATTCCATGTTTGCTGCTCCATTAGCAAATTCTTGCCTTCATTTGAGAGCCAAAAGGGCATGCCAATGCATGTAGGGTTGTTGGATTGATATCCAACATCCTCCAAATGCGTGTTTTAGTATTTATGTTGTCGTCCAATCTGTCGCCTACAACAAACCTACGCTTCATAGTCATCATATTTAAATTTGGTGGCTATGCACTTGATCAAACAAATTTCATGATGCTCAGAGTTTAGAAAATATTGTAGGTTTCTTTCTCTAGGGTTTTTATACTTCTAAAACCATCGGGGAACTGCTAAACATGCTTATTTAATGTGGAGCAAATCTGAGGTAGATGTGGGTTTTTCAAGGAACCATAAATCAAATCCTCACATGTTTCTAAATTATTTAAGCATGCTTTGCATCTCTTATTTCAAATGGTTAAGGAGGTAGTGAGTATCCTCTAGAATGCAAATCACCCAATGCTTGTATCATTATAAAATTGATATAGGTTGTAGAAGCTTGCATACGTTGGAGTTTGTAGCTCCTTGCAATTTTTGGAAAACACATATATGTGAATTTAATTGGTCTAAAGCAATTCTAAATCATTGTGAACCTTCTTACATACCCCCTAAGGTTTATGTTGAAAATTTCACAAGGTAGAGGATCAATCAAACTCACATGTGGCATTTTACAAAATTTAAAGCTTTAGAGTTATAAACCACATTTTACAAGTCCTAGTCTCCTCCATTTATTTAGTCTAAATTAAGTGAATGGTCATACACCAAATGTTCCAAGAAACTCCTCCAATTTGCAACCTCTAAGTTGCATATTGCTTCTCACATCTAAAAAAACCACATTAGGCAGATAATCATGCATTATTGAATACAAAATTCAATGAATGCTTCTTGATTTGTAGTCCCAAAACTATAAGCCCTTTACAGGCAGGGTTGTAAATTTAGAAATTGGGTTGACTTATGCTTCATGTGAGGTAAAGGTTCGTAAGACCTCTGCATTCTATTAGACTTAGGTTCAAGGCACTACTCTCAGTGGTCCTCACCTTAGTTCAAGAGGTTGAAAAGCTTTATTTTCTTATTGATTTTTTCGATGAGTGTAAACACAATTTAATTGAATAATGTTGTTGATTATTTTTGTGGGGTACATCAAATTTATTTTGTTGTATTTCATATCTGTTTTGTTAGTCATGCTCATTTATAGGAAGATTGAAGTCATAAGTGGAGTACGGAGGATTGCTAATTTTCAAGGAAACTTTATGTAAATTATCTTCCCTTCCCTTTCCTTGAAGTAAAATTTAAGGATATAAGGGTTACAACAACAACAACATCAAACCTTTGTCTCATTACATGGGGTCGACTACATGAATCTTTTTTTGCCATTGTGTCATGTTAAAAGTCAAATTCTCATTTAAATCTAATAAAAAAAGATAATTTCTAATATTTTCTAACCAAGTCTTTTTAGGTCTACCTCTACCTTTTTTAATATAAGTCAAATCTAATACCTCAATTTTCCTAACCGGGTCACCGGAAGGTCTCCGTTTAATGCGACTAAACCATCTAAGGTGACTCTCTCTAATCTTATCTTCCACTAGAGCTACTCCAACCTTTTCACGTATATGCTCATTTTGTATCCTATCTCTAAGGGTAAAGCCATTCATCCACTTAAGCATCCTCATCTCTGCAACACTTAACTTAGTATTATGCTTCTCTTTTAATGGTCAACATTCGTTGCCATAAAGTATTGCAGGTCTCACCACCAACTTATATAATTTTTCCTTAAGTTTGAGGGGGACTTTTCTATCGCACAACAAGCTCAATGCATTCCTCCACTTCAACCATCCAACTTGAATTCTGCTGATAATATCCCCATCTATTTCACCATCACTCTGAACAATAGATCCAAGATATCTAAAACATGTACTCTTATTACTGACTTGATCTCTCAAAGTCACAATCCCCTCACTAGGTCTGTTGCTACTAAAATTACACTCAATATATTTAGTTTTAGATCTACTCAAGCGAAAACCTTTAGAATATAAGATTAACCTCCATAATTCAAATTTACCTTCAACTCCATCTCTAGTCTTATCAACAAGAAGAATATCAGCAAAAAGCATACACCAAGGTACATCCTCTTGCAAATGTCTAGTGAGACTATCCATGAATAAAGCAAAAAAGATATGGACTTAAAGCTAGTCCTTAATGTAATCCAACCGAAATAGGAAAATACTTAGTCAAGGCACCTTGTATTTGAACACAAGTAATAGCTCATGCATAAATATCTTTAATTATTTGAATATAAGCGTTATTAACTCCTTTCTTTTCAAGAACTTCCATAACACTTCTCTTGGAACTTTATCATATGCTTTCTCTAAATCAATAAATATTATATATATATATATATATATATATATATATATATATATATATATATATATATATATATATATATATATATATATATATATATATATACACATATATATATATATATACACATATATATATATATATACACATATATATATATATATATATATATCCTCCTTATTCTCTTTATATTTCTCCATCAAACCTCTCAATAAATGTATGGCTTCCATAGTAGATCTACCAGGCATGAAATCAAATTGATTTTGAGAAACATTAGTATCACGCCGCAACCTACGCTCCATAACTCGCTCCCATAATTTTAAAGTATGACACATTAACTTAATTCCTCTATAATTCACACACTCCTGTGCATCACCTTTATTCTTGAAAATAAGAATTAACACACTCATTCTCCACTCATTTGACATCTTTTTAGTCTTCAAAACAATATTAAAAAGTTTAGTAAGCCAAGAAATTCCTTCATCTCCTAAGCATTTCCACATTTCTATTGGAATAATGATGCGGGCAAACTAAAAGAAAAGACAAATAGGAGAATACTAGGAAAAATGAAAACCAAACTCCATTCAATCTAGTAAGCAAACATCCAAACAAACACTAAAGCAAACGAAAAGTCGAAACAAACCAAACAAAATTATAACATTAAACTTCTATCCTAAAAAAAAAAATAAACTACTGTCAGCAGAACAACCGGCAAGCGGTTTCCTCACATGCAACGAGAAGTAGGAAATATATGATAAAGTGCTTAGGCTTGCAAACCGAGGGTCCACCACAGCAGAAGGGTCCAACATCCAACCAAACTCCTCCGGCAAATGTCTCTCAAATCAGCCAACAAACATCACCTAATAGCTCTAAAAGAAGGATACAAGTGGAGTGGAACTTGCGTAGAGAAGAAGAGATTAGAAGCCAAAACGAAATAGAGAGGAGAAAGAGGTGGAACATGCTCTCAAGCTTTTCCAAGAGAAGAAACCCTCAGGTTTTAGCAATTTGTCTCAAGTTAATCAACAACCTCCCCATGACAAAAACTTCTCATATATATAGGCAAAAAGGGTTGCCAAACAGCCAACATCAACCTCCAACCAAACCAATCAGGTAAGGGGAAGAGGAAGGGAAACAAATACCACAAAAACAACTCCCAATAATCAACACAGGAAACAGGGAAGAGAAGCCACGGGAACACAGTCAGGGAGGGACCTGAAGAGCCAACATAGAAAACAGGATGGAGAAGTCATGAGAAAGCAGCCAGGGGGAGAAACCGAAAAGCCCACACAAGCACCCGGTAGCCAGTTCTCGGGAACAACACAAAGAAGAAACCAAGGAGACACAAGAAGGGGAAGAAACAAGTTCCACTCCACATAAAGAATAATACCTTTTAAATTTATGAGCTAAGTAGAACAATTGCTCCTCCAAATAATGAGTTAAACATCAGCTCAAGCTTTAATGAGCTTACACAAAGTAGGTCCCAAGATAATAGCTCAAAACCAATGCAACCAAAGCCCAACCCGAGAGCAGCCAAGGCTCAAACCGAGAAACAACAAGCAGTCCAAAGAACAAAAGGACCCAAAATGCTAGCAAATCCAAGCCTTGCCACGCCCAAGCACATCATACCATGATCATTGGATGCTTTTCATCATTGGATAGTATATAAAAAAACATAAAACACAACGAATAATGTTCAAATTACATCAAAACATAAATAAACCAAAATATGAATGCATCAAATATCATAAGGTCCAACAGCTTTTCCACACTTCATTTTCTTTAAAGTCTATCTAACTTCTGTTTTACTAATGTGCCGATAAAAACAAATATCTTTATTTTCATTTAGGGTGTTAAAGTCGCCTAAGTCAATTGTATTTTTATATTCTTCATTAAAAAGTTTAGCAAAATATCTCATCCACCTTTATTGAATAAGGATAGAAGGATTGATTAAGCAAAAATTACATCCATAAATACAAAAAGCTTATTTTTTTCAAGAAATCTATTATTTATGCCCTTTTGATTCACATCATATTCCATAAAGGCATTTAAAGGCTTGAGGATCCTATTTGTTTGTATTAAATTTATTATTGTGGACAAAAAAGATGCTACATTAAAAACCTTTTAGGGTAAATTTGATGTAATCCAACTCTTGGGAAAGCATTTTGAAAAAAAAAAAATCTATTGGAGTTTTGAATTGTAGAAGATTAATAGGCAACGAATTTATTGGATAACAAGCTATAATAAAGCATTATGCCTGCTGCTTTGATAGTGAAAACTATAGATCTAGCAACCTCTAAAAGTTGATTTTTTTTCTTTTGATAATACTATTTTTTGTTGAGGGGTATTAGACTAAGAGCTTTCATGAATAATATCATTTTGGCTTGAATGAGTTCTTAAAGTTTAGTTAAAATACTCTGCCTTTATTAGAATGCAAGATTTAGATGTTGTTTGAGTATTTAGTTTTAAATATATTATGAAAATTTTAGAAGGTTTTGTTGGCATTGGAATCAACAAATAAAACCAACCAATATGGGTATGATCATCATTAAAGGTAAAAAACTCTCGTTTGTGGTACAGATTTTGCGACTGAGAAGGGCCAACTGTCATTGTAAATGAGAGCAAATATTTTAGTAGCTTTATAAGGCTTGTGGTTTGATGACATCCATTTGACGTTTAGCTATTTGCCACACTTTACACCAAAGGATGTCATTATTCCTAATTAATGTTGGAAGAGTGTTATTTAGCTAAGCAAAATTGGGATGTTTTTAACTTGAAGTGCCATAATATAATTTGATCACTTTTTGTCGGATAAGAAATATCCCAACTTACATATTGAGCTTGTCTACTTCCATTGTTATCACAGTCAAAGTAGTATAGCCTCCTATGCTCACTATTATTTTCAATCTTCATTTTCGAACACTGGTCCTGAAATTTTTACTTTCTTTTTTATCAAAAAAACTCAGAATTCTTTAAAGAATTCTGCCTTCCTTAAAATATCATAAACAATTCTTGTAGGTTGAGCACCTTTTTCAAGGAAATTTAAAATAACAAGAACATTTGAATAAGTTTGATTCTTTATTGGATCATAAAAACCCACTTTTCGAAGATCTCTTCCTTCTCTTCGGGATCGAACTTCAATTGTATGATTCGATAGATGGCTCATTGGGACAGATGTAAATAAAAAAATGCCCCCAAACCCCCCCCCCCCAAGAAACGCATAGGAGGTTTTCTTCTCATACGGCTGAAGAAAAAATGATTCAATAAGAGAAAACAATCTTACGGCCACAATCTTTGAAAATTTGCAACTTGTAGAATGATACACAGGATATATTGGGAACATATAAGTTGGACTTAAGAATAATAGTTGAGCTAAATTTAATATTACCAATCCCAACAACTACGATTGTGAGTCGTCAACAAATTATTGTTTTAAGTTGGTTAAAGATGGGAGTATGAGATGAAATATTTGAGCACAACCTGTCATAGAATTGGAAGCCCTTGAGTTAAATATCCAGATTTAAGTTCTCTCTTTGCGCATGCACAAAATTACATTTCTGTGCTATTAAGGAGGAGCTGATCATTTTTTCTTGAGAAAGCAATTTGTATGGATGATCAAGTTGGTCTTTATTTAGAGGAATCCCACCTAGACTTTCCGCAGAACTTTTATTTGAGCTTGTTTATTGGTTGTTTAGGCATGAGTTTCCGCAATGAGAAATCTTTACAAATGAGCTCAAGCAAAATTTTTTTTTTGTCATTAATACATCTTATGCAAATATGGTGTAGAGTCGTTGAAAACTTAATATTTGAGCTATGATGGTTAGTAAAAAAGTTGAACTTTTAGTTGAAATTTAGTTTATTTTACTGTTTTGAATTTTAGTATGGGACCATATTGATATGCTTAAGATGTCGCCTTGTTATGAAAGTTTGATTTGTACCTGTATCCCTTTCTTACCGTTGACAAGAGTACCTAATATTGATTTTTGTTGTTGATACCCTGTTTTGGCTACCTACAATGGTCCCCTATTTTGGTTACTTGCAGCTTTCATCTATTTGATGGATTCTCTGATGTTGTCAGTTGCAATTTTTTTTATTTTGTCGAGGGATTTATGGCTTCTCGATGACTCCTTTGTATCCGGCTTGTGTGATCTTGATTTGTGACCCCTTATTTCCAATTAAGGTTATGTGACTCATTTATGATTTCTTTATTTTTATTATTATTATTATTATTATTATTATTTTGTTATATGATTATCTACTGTTTCGTGATTTTGTGTGAATTTTTGTGGAGAATTCTCACTGTTGGTGTTTGATGGGAGGATTGCAGTGGTTTGTCACAGCTGGAATTAACATGGGCTGGGAGCCTGGGAGAGGATAATATTAGGGAAGCGGGCTTGTTGGCTTTCTCTTTGGGCGCCATATGATTGATCTTTGGAGCTGAATTT
Organism: Dendrobium huoshanense; assembly: GCA_016618105.1. NCBI lineage: Eukaryota > Viridiplantae > Streptophyta > Magnoliopsida > Asparagales > Orchidaceae > Dendrobium > Dendrobium huoshanense. Next base: position 27,542,335 of record CM028354.1, on the reverse strand, counting down.
TCTCAATTGATGATTCTGGTAGGAAACACTTGTAGATCTCAAGTATTCTCTATCAATCTTCGGAAAACAGTGAGAATTCTCCACAAAAATCCTCACAAAACCACAAAACAGTATTATTTGATGAAAGGGAAACAAAAAAATACCAAGATACAATTGATCATCTATTCGAGAGGAGGATCTTTCTCTCCCAAATCTCTAGACGCCGCTAGCGCCCAAAAGAAAACCTAAATTTTGGAGATCTCAAATTTCAACCAAATTCAAGAAAACAAACTATTTAATGCATACAATTCAAAAATAAATCTCTAAACAATCCTTACATTCAATTTCTCTCCTAAACTTCCTAAAAAATTCTTTCTCGGGTGGCATAGGCGGTGCGAACGGCGCGTACATGATAGGCGGAGGTTCCACCTGTTTTGCGGCTGGACCGGTCTAACAGATTCTTGATGAGAAAATTATAAGCGTGCTGAACATGGTTTTATGTTATTTTAGAACATAAACAATATAAAAACAGTATAAAAAGTTTACTTCTTTAAAGATATAAATATGGGAGCTTATATTATCGAAGTGAAATACAACTCTGCTTTACTAACCAACGCAGCTCTCTGCTTGCAAAACCTATTTATGCTTATACATGTCTTTATCACAGGCTAAGGTGTACAGACTCTTCGGATGGGAATACAAAATGCCAGAGAGGGTCCCCCCAGCTTGTCCATACAAGCCCGCTGGCAACAAAAGTGCCCAAGTAAACTCTTATTCTTGCCGTTCTTCTTAAGCATTCTGCATTAAATATCTTGGAACATTTAGGCTTCGTTTGGGATGGCTTTCTTATTGTTCTTAAAGCAGTTTTCCAGTATAAAAATTTTAAATTAGGAAGCTATTTTAAGAAGCAATAAAAAAGTCGTCTCAAACGAAACCTTGTTCACTGGGAATCCTTATTCTGTTATCTTATAATATTATTCTTCTCATTTGATCTTCTTCTCCTGAACCTCGCAGCGTGTAGGAGACCCACAGATAGAGTCAGAGCAGAGTAATTCACTTCAGGATGACGCTAAACAAGACTAGTGATCTTTCATTGGGAGCTTCTACTATTTTATTCTGTAAGGCATGTGAATCTATATCCCGTTAACTGTTCTGAATAACTTGGTGTTTGTTGCACACAAGCATGTGGAGGCAGCTCTGAAATTCATGGAATAAATAAAGACTAAGAGAACTTGATCCTATGATGAAATGGTATTGAAAATTTGAGATAAATTGCAATAGTAACAAGAACTTCCATAGCATTAGTTTTTCTTTGGAGGGTACTCAAGTTCATGAGTCGAACTTATTGAGAAAGAGAGGCAGAGCTGACTCACTAACAAGCTAGTGAGTCGGATTTGTTGAGCCACATGTCAAGTTTGAGCCTAAATTCGAGCTCATATAGCCGTGAGTCGAACTTATTGGAGTCGCAAGTTCGAGTTTGAGCTTCAATTCGAGCTCATATATTATACGAGGTTGAGTTCGAGCTAGCCTTATCTCGCTTGCTTGTCGAGCTAGTTTGATTTATATTAATTAACATATCTATATTCATATTAGCCTAATTAAAAATATTTCGTGTGTATATATATATAAAGAAACCTTTTTTTTTTATAACCATTTAATGTAGATAGAATTATTTTTAGCCGTATATCATCGGCCTCAAAGGGTCTCAATCTCCAACCATGTCATATTCAATGGAACATGAAGCTATTACTAACTTTCACGGCAAGAACATATAGTCATAACTTGTGTGGTTGAACAGATGCCATCATAGATAGGGATAAGCCTAAATAAGTGTAATAATTGTGCCGGTCTTGGGGGAGGAGAACAGGTGAACTTGTGAACATTTGGTTCTTCTATGTTTTGTATTTTTAAAATTAAATTAATTTTTTTAGAATAATTTTTAGACATTATTATTGTTTTTAAAATATACACTCTCAACCGTCTTATTTGATAGTGTGCCATGATTTAATCTTATCTTCCACTGAAGCTACTTCAACCTTTTCATTTATATGCTCATTTCATATATTGTCTTTAAGAGGAGCCGTTATTACATCCTCCGACCGGATGCAGAGGAACATCCGGTCGTAGGCAAAAAAACGCATGTACCGAGGTGTACCGAGTTTTTTGAAAAAACGCCTGTACCGAGTTTTCGGTACAGGCGTTTTTTTGCCTAGGACCGGATGTTTCTTGCATCCGGTCAACCGAACCAAATAAAAGCGCCTTTAAGAGAGAATAAATTGGTTTATACAGCAATAAAAAAATTAAAGCTTAGTCTAAGATAAAAATATATTTTAATTTCTTATCTAACTATACAACAACAACATCAAGACTTTATCCCACTACGTGGGGTCGGCTACATGAATTCTTTTTCTCCATTATGTCCTATTAAAAGCCAAATTCTCTTTTAAATCTAATAAAGAAAGGTCATTCCTAATATTTTCTAACCAAGTCTTTTTAGGTCTACCCCTATCTTTTTTAACATAAGTCAAATCTAATACCTCTACTCTCCTAACCGGGTCATCGGAAGGCCGCCGTTTTATGTGACCAAACCATCTAAGGTGACTCTCTATAATCTTATCTTCTACTGGAGCTACTCCAACCTTTTCACGTATATGCTCATTTCGTATCCTATCTCTAAGGGTAAAACCACTCATCCACTTGAGCATCCTCATCTCTGACACACATAACTTAGTATTATGCTTCTCTTTTAATGGCCAATTTCTTATCTAACTATAAATTAAGCATAAAGTGATCTCGATTAATCTCATAGTTTATCATTACTAATTATTGTTATCCGTTGATTTAAAAAGTAATAACATAAAAATGATAACCAATAGTTTATTGAATTTTTTATTGTAGGACTTTATAGTTGGTATATTGATTGGCCTTCTTAGAACTTGAATCCGATTATACCTCAATCATTTCTCTCCTACTTATGAAATTTGCTTCATAGAGTTAAAAAATAGTGTAAAAATATTGCAATTGTCAGTTCCAAAGCCCTGAATGAGGAGAGATTATTCTGTGCTGACGCTGAACACAACTTTACAACCGGATACCAACTAGAATGAGCCACGTCAGCGATATCGAGCCGCGGGCTTAAGTATTCGGATGAGATTCAGCTTCCGCACAGAATAATTTTTGCTGTGTTAGAAACTCCCATGGTAGGTTTGATACTTCTGGTGATGGCACCTCCTTTGATTGCTGAGTTTTTCTTTTTTATGATAAAGATTATCAATATTTTTATTATAATTATGAGTTCTTATTTTTGAGTGATCAAATAATTTAAAAAAATTATGTTTAGATTTTATTTGTGACAGTTTTTTTTATTCTTTTGTAAAACAATTTTTTAGTACAAAAATTTATTTGTTGTTATACTTTTATAATAATTATGTTATGCTTCAGATGGAATTTTAGGAATTATGATAAATATTAAATGAAAAAAAAAATCCACCTCTTTATAGCTTTCAGGGTACAAATCCACCCAACAATATTGTCGTATATTACACAGCTCACTTTGGCATGTTAGTTGAGAGCATAGTCTTGGGTTCGAGTCTTAGTGTATGCATTGTATGTGTGAGTTTGCCTTAAATGGCCTAAATGTCCAAAAAAAAAAATATTGTCGTATATTTTATCAAAAAGATAGCGGAATCAAATCAATCAATGCATTAAATTCCATTTCATAAATAACAAATAAGATATTTCGGACTTCTGTAAAAAATATCGCAAAATAGAATTATTATTATAATTAATTTGAGGTTTTGAATGAATTAAGACTTCATTTAAGACAATTTTCTTACTATTTCATAAAACTATTATAGATAAAATAATTTTAAAAATTATTATAGAATATAATTTTTTAGTACAATTTTTTTAAAAAAAAGCAATAAAAAATAGTGACCAAATAGAAATTATGATTGCAGTTTGACAAGTAAAACAAAAAGAAAGTTGTCTCAAACGAATTAAGCCTAAGATTTTATTTAAAACAACTTTCTTAATGCCTTAAAAACTGATGCATAGAATGAAAGTTCGTTAGGGATGTTAGGCCCCTTATGAACTGGCCCAAGGCTAATAAAGAGAGAGGTGAATTGAAAAAGAAGAATCTTTAAATCAAAACACAAACCAAAATCAATATCACCACAATAAAAATAAGTGCGGAAGTTAAATGCGGAAGTAATAAAGAAAGAATACATCGGATTTATAGTGGTTCGGTCAAATCTTGACCTACGTCCATTCCTCGGAGGCACCCTCCGAGTATTGCACTACAAAAGTGTCTCTCCTTTAGCCCCACAGTTAGGTGGAGAAGCCCTTACAAAATCACTTCCATCTTCTCCGGTGCGGCCATCTTCTCCGGTGCTGCGGAGTCGCCGGGTCCTTTGACATCAAAGAGATCTTCTTCTTTGGTGAACTTCCCTCAAGACAAGCCTTGAATCCGACGGTATTAAGGTGCAAGCCTGCTGGAGCAACCGTGTGGAATCTCCCTCCACACTCCCTTGAGTCCTCCCTCATAGGATCTTCTCCCTCTCTCAGACTTCACCCGTTCCTCACTCCCTTTCAAGCTCTCTCTTCAAGTTCCCCCCAAAAGAACGAAGCTACAATGGTTGCCAAAGACACTTACAAAGTGTCATGTTATAGCTTAAATAGAAGATCTCAAAACAAGCTCATTAATGCAAGTTGCCACATTATCGTCCAGGACGATACTAATATCGTCCTGTACGATCAGTGCAATTTAAGCCCAATCAGTCAGGACGATTTGAGACAATCAGAAGAAATTTGTTCATATCGTCCAGGACGATAATATATCGTCCTGAACGATCAGAACAAATCGTGGAATATCGTCCAGAACATCGTCCTGAAAAAGAGTTGTCTGATGTCTAATCGTCTAGTGTATCGTCCAGGACGATTTGATCGTCCAATCAAGTCATAATTGCTTTCCTTAAATGCCAGATTAATTTAGGAAAAATTATGCTGGATCGTTCTGGACGATATTTTATAGTCCAGGACGATCTCCTAGACGATGTCCAAAAATAAGTAATTCCTAAATAGATCTGACGACAGATTCTTTCTGTTTTGAGCCTATCATCATGGCCGATACAAAATCATCCAAGACGATGTTTTTTGCATAATGACGGCTGCTTTAATGAGGATGCCCTAATCAGGGTTTCTGCTTTTGAATTGATCGTCCAGTATGATATAAATATCATCTCGGACGATGTTACAAAAAATAGTAAACATTAGGGAACAGTCAGAGAATCTTCCAAGTTACAAAGCATCAGGAGCCACACCACATATAATAGACTCAAGAAAGGAAAAGGGTTACAAATTGACTCAGACCTAGTCTACCCAATCTTGAGCTGGTTCCAAAATACAGTCTGATCTTGTGGACCTGCAATGTCAGTAAATAAGGCAGTCGTAGAGAAATAAGAGTATTTGCAATAAGAGTGTTTACTATCATCAAAATCATAATTCATGAAAATAGATCCGCAACATAGAACGTAACTTTTTAAGTTTATTGTAAAAAATGGGTTTTTAGGTAAAAATTTGAAAAAAAAAAACAATAACAAAATATAAAATGTGGTTATGGTTTAAAAAGTAAAACAGTAAGAAAGTTGTCACAAATAAATCCTAAATAACAATTTCATATACACATATATATATATATATATATATATATATATATATATATATATATATATATATATATATATATATATATATATATATATATATATATATATATATAAACTTTGAATTCAAGACATTTGATGGAATGCTTAAGCTTCTAACCAATATGTCAAGTTAGGAGCCATAGTTTAGGCTAGGTACCTCTAATGCATAGGTGACTTTCCCTTTTTAAAGGATCAAAGGTCATAAGACCTTATCTTGTATGTGAAAATGAAATTTTTCATAATGTTGTTGGTGATGCTTTTTTTCTATGATTTATCTGTGTTGACATGAGTTATTCCATTAATACTAGGGATGTAGTTTGAAATCAACAACTTCTTCAATTCAATTCAAAACCTCATAATGATTTGATTAATTAGACTCATAAGAATATGAATGTATAATGTTGAAACACTTATTGACTCTTTAACCTCGAAATGATTTATGATTTTATGAATGAAAAAATGTCTAGTAGTTTCTACATTTTTGTTCTTATTTCAGCGTGCATTATTTGACAAAAATAAAGCCAATTTCTATACAAGATATTAAAAAAACAAATTATAACACTAACTTGAATAAGCATAATAATACCATATGTAAAACCCTTAAAAAGCTGATTTTTTTTGTGTTGTTAGTCCCGTACGATCTGACTTTAGTCCCGGACGAACTAAAGAAATTTGTGAAGAATCTGTCATTTTCGTCTGTACGAACCTGGAAGGGTCGGGACGATCCGTCTGGACGAAATTTGTCCAGAGTGCAAGTCGTCCGGACGAATTTTAATTTTGTCTGTACGAAATTCTGCCAGAGGCAAATCGTTCCGGGACGAATTTTGGATCGTCTGGGACGATCAGTGTTGATAAATATCGGATTTGAGATATTTTGGATTATTTTTGAGAGAGAGAAAAGGCAGGAGAGAGAAAGAGAAGGAAAAAGAAGAAGAAAACTTGGTTTTGGAGCCCGCGGAGCGCTTTTCGCCCGACGACGCAGTTGGAGGATTTGTTTATCTCGCAGTAAGGACTCTGAATCCTATTTCTGTTTTTGAAGATGTCCAGTTTTGTGCACAGAATTGTGTTTTCATTACCGATAAACGCACCGCATTTTGTATTGACGAATCTTTCACCGCACAACTTTTGATATGTTATTGATATGATTATTCTACACATTTTGAGTATTTTCTGTAACGATTCTACCGATTATTTTGGGATCTGTGTGATTTTGATCGAATAGATAAAAATCAGGATGTTGATAGATGTTGCTTCAGTAGAATAGAAGTCTTATATTGTTGTCATGCACGTTCTGTATTAATTTGATAAATTGTGATTTTTAGGAATTTCTGTGTAAATTCCGTATACTGCTGTTATGCCGCTGGATTTTCGTACGATTTCCGATTTTTTGAAATTGATGATTTGAAATGATATGCATACGAATGTGACTATCTGATTATTGATACTGAAAGACAAGTGAAACCTGGTTGAACTGTTGGTTGGAGATTGATTGACATGTACAGGATGGTGGGCCGACGGGCTTTCCTTTAAATTCTTGATCATTGATATAACGATTGGGACTTATAAGGAGATTGATATGCCGACGGGCATAGAGTGACGACTCTTATTGAACCAACATATGGATATCTACAACAGCACTATGGATTTCTACAACAGCACTATAGCCAGTGATCGTACTTGTTCAGTAAGACTATTGTATTGAAATGCATGTATACGGCATTGACTCGTGATGGATTTATTGCTTTATTGATTTGGATTTACTAACGGATTTACAGACTTATTGTTATCATACGATTTCATTGATATTTATATTCTATCACTGCGCATTGCTACTGTTATAGATACTGTATGGACATGGATACTACTAATTTATTGATATTGATTCGCTTCATTGATACACTGTATTGAACTGCTGCATTGGATTCATTGCTAGTATAGACTGGGCTTTATTGTATTGATTTGATGATTTCATACCGATTGATTTAATTGACCAGATAGTATTGTTTTGATTGATTCGATTTGATACGATTGATTTGACTGATCGACTGATTTACTACTGTTTATTGATTCCACTACCGCTGCATTGACTATTGATTTGATTTTCGTATCTGCATAATTCATTGATCATGTGCAATAGACTGTTATGGATTTGATTGACTGACATGCATATTGTTTCCAGTATCGTGCTTTGATTTCAATTATAGGTATTAGGTGACCTGCTGGGCTTTTTGAAGCTCATTATATGTGGTTAATATTTTCAGGTCAGCGCAGCGGAAGCGTGGTGGTTGATCAAAACTGTCGACGAATCCTTTCACTATGGATGCCTGGGGCGTTACACCATATATCATGCATGCATGGCTATACAAATACATAAGAGATACTTTTTAAATATATTTTCTCCACTCTTACTCCAATCATCAATAAGACCACTAGTGACCACATTGATCTAGGTTGGCAATATAAAAATATTTCATAGGAACCGCTATGTTAATTAGCACCCTATATCATATGAAATAGTAAATATATATTAAAATTCATTGCAAAAATAATTTTAGAATGATCATTTTATAATCAAAGACAAAATCTTATAAAGTTTTTGAATTTTTTTCAATCATAAGAAAGCCCATGTTGGTAAATCATCACATATTATATATAAGAAAATACAAAGAGTCTTATAATGTTTTGATAAAAAATTTTATAATTATGAATACTAAAATTATTAAATTTACTTTGAGATACTTATAACATAAAATTTGATTGATACCTCTTAATTGTTCTCTTCTAAAAATCAATGATTTTGAAATTCATCATAATTAAACTTTTATCATAATATAGTGAATTTCCAGCACCATTAAAAAATTGATTAGACTAAACTCTTTAACAACCACATAGAGAACCATCATTGATTGTGTGAGAACCAATGTGACAATCAACCAATATGTCACTTGGCTATTCACTACCTTAGTAGCTTTAGGTTTAGTTTGTGACAGCTTTCTTACTGCTTTTTAAAACAGCTTTTGAGAATAAAAATTTTTATACTAAAAAGTTATTTTAAAAAACAATAAGAAAGATAAATGAAATCTTAATTCTTGACAATACTGTAATGATACACAAGTTTGCACTCTCTCCAATAATAATTGTGCCTTCATGCAAATACTTTTTAGAATTCATATATTATTCAAATTCACTTTTATCATTTTTTGGAATTGTCCAATCTTCAACATAAATGACAAGGCATCACAAAGCTTTATTTGTCTCATTCACATAAATGAGAAGGCATAGAAAAGTTTTGTTTGCCAAAATATTTGTTAGCATTATAGTAGTGTTATCTAATGCGACAATAGTAGAAATTTTTTTATTGGTTTTATACCATATGAGAACACTAAGAACAAAATCCAATGGCAAGTATGATTGATTTATTCAATGTCATTAATATATTGATTTTACTTATTTTGTCCTTGTTATTTCTGCCTCTTGTGACTGATTCTATCTTAGTTAACTTTGCACAATTTTTTTAAAAAAAATCATTTTCCCTTTGTCAATTTTGATTGATGTGGCCTTCCTTTTGGCAAGTTTGAATCTCTTCAAATCAATGTTGTGTAAATGTGCAACTCCTTAATGACAATTTGTTCTCAAAGAATTTTAATTAGGACTCTAATATTATCTTCCCTCAACTATGGCATGACAAGTTTTAACTAATACTTTTGTGCATTAGAAATTTATGATAGTAAAGAATAAATATTTGACATTTGAGCTTTGTATGAATATTTAACACCAATGCATTGATAAAAGAGGATTGCAAGAAATATCAATTTTTAGATGGAAATTCTCAAAAACAAGGAAAAAGCATGAGCCTAGTTGAGATGTCTGGATCAATTTATGTTATTGATTACAAATGATATATTTTTCTATAATTTAGAGAATATATTGATACAATATAATATACATAGGCTGTATATAAGTGATTTTGTTGTAAAAGTTGTAAAAGCCTTGTGGTATATGAGCTATCTTCAAAAGATAAATTATTTGCTATGCGTTTTGATAGTTTTCCTTTGGTGCTGACATCGAGAGTCAAATTTAATGTCAATGACATGCATTGATCTTATAAGCGATGACGTGCATCAATATTAGTTGTGGTGAAGTCGGTAGGTGCTAGCCATTATGTTGATGGCGTGCATTAATTTTATGAGTGATGGTGTGCATTGACGTTGTTGATGATGAGAAACAAAAAAGTCACCGAGTGTTGGTGTAGCTGGCAACAATGGTCAGGAGACTATAATGGGGTGACAGTGGTTGGGGGTATTAGTCGGGTAATGGAAGTTAGTGGATCATAGTCGAGTGAAAGTGGTTGTAGGACCATAATAAGACAAAGATGATTAGAGGACCATAGTTGTATGATAGTAATCATAGCTTTGCAGTCAGACAATGATGGCTAGGTGAATGTCAGCACATGATAATGGTTGAGTAATCATAGTCAAGAAACATTGCTTAGATGACCATAGTCAGGAAATGGTGACTGTATAATGGTAGTTTGATGATTATGATCAAAGAATTGTAATTGATAGTTGGAGGGTAGAAGTTTGATAATAGTGGTCAAATGACTATGATTCAAAGGACGTGGTCGCACTGTAGTCACTTGATGATGATGGCCTGATAGAGTTAGTTGGAGTATACTGGTTTGATGATGATCAAATGACATTGGTTTGTTGGAGGTAGTCCCCCGGTGGCGGTTGGATGATGATACTCTAATGTTACTAGTTGGGTGGTGATGATATGATGATTGAGCTCTCTTTGATATCATATCAAGGTCCAAGCTCAAGCATCATCTCCCTTCCCTATCTTTCATATAAGGAGTATGAGTTTATTATTTTGAAGGGTGGCACTCTACATAAATATTTTTTGAGATCCAAAGAACTCCATAAGATCGCCTGCATATTATATTATTCTTTCAGCATTTGGGTGCTTTAGTGATGTCAAAACTAAGTGATCTTTAGCTCATTTGATTCATGTCATCGAGAAGCTCGATTCGACTATAAGCATATGATATTTGGAGATCATTTGATCATCCAATTAACATCTTGAAGTTTTCAAATATTTTTAAATTACTTAATTTAGGATCATTTGTAATCAAATAATTTAACTTTTGCTATTGATGGGTTCATTTAATGAGATATTCAACTTGACTACAAATTTGTCAAAATTGAAGTTCATATGGTACTAAAGTTTATTTTAGAAGTTTATATTTTAGACGTTCATATGTGAAATTTTAATTTTAATAAAATTATGAGACATGATTACTCCATAGACATCAACATTGACCTCCTTATGTAACCATGAACCAAGTTAAACTTCTCTAATTATAATTTTAGTTTCCATGAAGTTAGCACATTGATCAGATTAAATTATTTTGAGAAAATTTATTCCAAACTTTTCAAAATTGCTAAAAATTGATCGTAAGACTTTGTTGGGCTCCAAAACTTTTAAATTAAGCATAGAATATAAAAATAATAATCCAAGGAACATCAAAATTGTAGAATATTGAGCTCAAAATTTGGCTTAGATTAGGCTAGGAAGGCCAATAGTATAGCTGATCAACAATGGCACCAATAAGTTCTCGAGGGTCCCAACACTTATACTTAAGTCATGTAGGACAAATGTTTGGTACAGTATGGCTCTTTCTTTCATTCATTGCACATGATTCACATACATAATATTCTTAGGAGCTAAATATTTTTTTTAAAATAACTAGTTATTTCCTTTTTAAATTCCTCTAAAAAGAAACAAAAAATAACAAAATAAACTTAAAAATTTTCCAAAATTTGTTTTATCCTTTCCTTCCTCCACCTCCACATTTGGATCTACAAATATCCCCTATGGGTTTGAGGGAGAGGCATGGCTCTCCCATGTGAGGAATTATTAGGTCCGGTCACCTGACCTAGACATAAGTCTGAACATCCAATAAAAGCTTGCCACGTGGATTGTATTTGACTGTGCGCTTTGACTGCGCTTTACCTGCACTTTACATGCGCTTTACCTGCGCTTTTGACTGCATTTTTTTGAGTCAAAGCACAGTCCATGTTTCAAATTTTTAGAGGATGTCCGGACCTAATAATTTGCCCTCCCATGTAGTCTCCATCTTTTCTTCATGAATGTAGAAAAAACTTTATGGTGAGGCGGCCTTGATCTTTCATTGAAAGAGCGATGATTATTCTTATAAAAAATATAATATTGAGAGGCGATTAAAACTTATAAACCCTATAATAAGGATCCAAACTTAAATTGAAAAATGCATTGGTTGCCCTCATATGACAAACCAATTTTGGAAGTGATTAAGACTTGCATTCTCTATGGATTGTCACTTGTATTCCTTTTAAAAAGTATGTTAAGTACATAATCTTCTTCGTATTGAAAAATAACTATTTTCAAACTTTAATAAATAAGATGTTGTTGTTACCAATTATTGACAAAATATTGCTGATGAAAAGATGTTCCTCCAAAAATTCATTCAGTAGGCTGCACATTTATAAAATCAATCATTTTGTTAATGGAAGGCTTTAGGACTTTTCTTTGGCTTGCATATTTGTCAAAATGAGCTTAAATTTCTTTGTAAAGTTCTCATGAATGTGTAGATATTTGGCAAAAAAGTTTTGAAAATTTTGCAAAGTATTATTCTTTAGTAATTATTGGTCTACAATTCATGCATTTTATTATTATGGTAAAGAAAAAACTTATTGAATAATCAAATGATTGAATTTTTTGGAATACTTGATGTTGTTGGAAAGAGAATACATAGATCCATATGTTTCTATAATATTCTATAATTTTTTACTATGATTTGACAAAATATGTGTAGTATATATTTCGAGTATTATCAAATAAGAATTTTAACATTGGGTGATAATATTAGTTGTATTAAGCATTGACATTGGCAATATTGCCACTAAAATTATTTGAGATGAGCTAAAATTGGGGCATAAGTTACTTTTTTTAAAAATGGAAATAAACTTCAAGAGAGTAGACGCCCACTGAAACTTATCAAATTTGGGGAGGTGCTAAAATATAAACATCAAGATTTGAGAAAAAATGATGAGAATAATAAGCTAAATGGGACAAGATATTTTTATTATGGTTTGATAAAGTGACATGTGTCCATTATGTGATCAACATAAAGGTTGTTACTAATATGAGAACTAATTATAGGGTGGCCAGTTGTAAGAGAGAAGATGCCCCTATAGTTTGGGCTATAAAGGTTCCTTCCTATAAGAAGGAAGAAAATATATATAAGGGTAGTCCAGGAGCTTTCGTTGGGATAACAAAGAAGCTTGATGTCATGAATCTTTCATTGTACTGGTCTTTGTATCCTTCTATCAAAGTATGTATGTTTGTATCTCATTTGTATAACTTCCTAGTTCTTTTAACCCTTATGTATTTGTTATATCTCACTGTAGCTATTCCTTAGACTCATGTCCTTGTGTACGTATGTCTTTTTGCCTTTAAGAGTGCTCTTGAGCTCATTACTTTCCCTTCAACGATGCTCCCCATGTGACCCCATTTACAGAGTAGTGATTTGAAACTAGGATTATGATGGTGGGACGTGGCTTCATGGCCATATGTCATTATAAAGGATAAGTTAGCATGGCCGTTAAAAATAAGATCATGGAAACTTAGAAGTTGATGAGACAGTGAATATGAAAGCAAGGATCTGAATGATGCCAAAATAGATAATAATTCAGAGGTGGTATTTCTAAAGCATAATATTGTCGTGGATTGTGACTCAAACGTGGTCGTTAGTGCACAACATCTTAATTGCATGTTTGCGGTGCTTGATAAGAGTATGGTCCAATTTATGGTCTTGTTGATTCATAGTAAGCACATATTATGTATCATAGTTGAGAGGACAGAGTGGTCTCTTTGGTGAGGGAAGGATTGTGAGGATTAAATATGACAAACATGATTATTAGTTAAACTCTTTAGATTTTAATAGCAAAATTACATAACTTTGATATGGTGGTTGGGGGAGTCATTAGTGAGCTAAGTTAAAGTTAATTAAGACATGAAAAAATATTGTTAATAGACATTCAATGTATCAATATAGTCTGGTCAAATGGATAACATTCTAATGTAAATCAACACCATGCAATACAAGTCATAATCACTAATGCATAACTTAGATTTATTTAAAATGTTTAGTGAAAAGGATGTAAATCAGTACCAAATAAGACGAGTCATAAAATGGACAATATTTTGATGTGAATCTTCTAATTCATTTATATGTTCCTCTTAAATTAATTAATAATACTTAAAATAATATTTATATTACTTTTAAAATTACTATAATTATTCTACTATATTTTCTTATCATTTTATTAAAATTTAAAATGACTTTCAAAATACTTCTGATAACAAATTTATAAAACTTTTTTTTTTTAATGTTTTTAAACATCTTCTCGTATAAAAATATATATTAAAAATGTTATGAGAAAATAAATTAGAGCATATAACTCATTGTGGTTGGAGTTGCCATATGACAATCATTTATTTTTAATTCTAATTATAGCCTGATTAAAAGAAATGAAACCTGGATAAAAAATTTTGCCCCTCACCTAGGATATGTATGAAATCTAGATTAAAATGGATATATGTTTGAAGAGAAAATTTGACTTTATAGTTTATATGCTCCATAATGTTTGAAATTGGAAAAAAATACGTCCACTATTTTATTTATTGGAAACATATGTTCAAAAGTTCTGTTTGAACTAAATACCACTAAAATTTTAAAAGATGATTGACCGTTATATACGCAATCTTTTGAACAAAAAGTTACTTGGCCCTTCTTATTTTTAGCGGCTTCCTCTTCTCCTTTGATTCTCATTCAGGGTAATATTTTTGAGGCAAATTTTCATGGCGGTCTTTGACTAGCTGATGATTATCATTGAAGATTAGTGATGATATACATCTGGTGATATTTTCGTCTCAAATTATAGTGTACTTTTGCACTATGAACTCTAAACCTAGGACATTAGTGATCATGAGATTGCAAGCTTTAAATATAAATAAAAACTTATTTGTATCTTGATACAAATACGTGTCATGCCCCATGATCTAAATCGAAAGAATTGCATTATTTTATCATTTTTTCAATCAACAATCAGAACTTACAAATTTCATTCAGATAATATAAACATCGAAAAACATAAATACATTTCTATAGTTAATATTTATACCCTAACCAAGTGTCCAAAATGAAATATACCATAGTCATGATATATGACAAAAAATAGTATATCACTGCAAATAATACATCATGACTACAAAAAGAAAGAGAAAGACCAATGGATGTAGAAAGAAACTCTAACCTACATCCCAAAATAATCTCAATCTATAAAATCCTTACCCTTACATGAAAATATATAAAAACCTCGTAATAAGTGCATTGTCCAACAAATAACCAATATATGCAATTGAAGTCAATGTATTAAATAGAAAAAGTAATCACGTATATTTGTAGAAACATGTAGCTGTTAATATATTATATAATTCATATACTATCTTATCATATACATATCAGTCATATATCATATGTTTATATCATTACCCTTTTTGTCTAGCTACATGTCAATCAATAAATTATATCATTTTTCAATCAGTCACCATATATCGTATCTCATGCATAATTAATCTTCTTAGTTATTAATCATCAATTATATCCATCATCAATCTATCTATTTTATCTGTCATATGTTACATATATCATTTGTCTAATCAATCATCTGTCATATTTGTCATATATCATATCTTTCATCGATCATATTTATCATATATTATATCTATCATATCATGTATGCAATTATGTATGTTATAATGTATGCATATTAAATGAATTCAACAAGCTAGAACGTCTAGCTTTTAATATAGTGTTTTCATCCTTCAATATGTCATATCTATCCATAACCATTGATTAATCATATATTTTGATTACTTCTATAAATCATTTATTTTAATAGGCGACTTTCACTAAATCAATGATAATGTCATATATGAGTCTTATCATTTTCTCTATGTAATTCAATATCCATATTCATGTTTAAATGAAATACAAGAAAAAAAATTGAAGACTATTCATTTATTTCAGAAAATCATACCACTAACTTTACCTAGTGAAATTTTTATATAAACCAGTAAAATATTTTGAATACCGATATCTATAAAAATTATGTGGTGAAAATTCATTAAAATAGTAGATATCATATTTTTATCTTTTAGGAGGAAGAAATATATCAAACTCAAAATATTGAAAAATAGATACAGAGTAGAGGTCGCTTACAATGATTATAATAATTTTCGTAATATGAGAGACGGATGAACAAGCCCCGAAGAGCTCTCTCTCTCTCTCTCTCTCTCTCTCTCTCTCTCTCTCTCTCTCTCTCTCTCTCTCTCTCTCTCTCTCTCTCTCATTTTGTATTCTGTCTCTAAGAGTAAAGCCACTCATCCACCTGAACATCCTCATCTCTACAACACTTAATATTATGCTTCTCCTTTAATGGTCAACATTCTATACCATAAAGCATTACAGGTCTCACTACCATCTTTTTGAATTTTTCCTTAAGTTTGCAAGGGACTTTTTTATTGCACAACAAGCTCAATGCATTCCTCCACTTCAAGCATCCAACTTGACTTCTACTAATAATATCCCCATCTATTTCACCATTACTATGACTAATAAACCAAGATATATAAAACATGTACTCTTATTAATGACTTGATCACCCAAAGTCACAATTCCCCCTTTAGATCTATTATTATTAAAATTACACTATATATATTAATTTTTAGATCCACTCAAACAAATGCCTATAGCTCTAAGTTGACCTTGTTGGTGGAATTTTTGAAAACAGGTTTTGAAAAGGATCAGTTTTCTTTGAAAATTTAAAATCAACTTTTTATTCGAATTTTGAGATAGAACGTCCCATTAGAAGAGTCATACCACTTCGTGAAGTGGAAATAAGACTTTAGATGGGGTTCAAATCTTAAATTACGAATACTACCTTGAATATCATAACCAAATCCGAGATAGAACCGCATATGACCTAAAAAGGTCAAAATGGAGTTCGATCTAATTTCTAGCAATGATATTCTAAGTAGATTATCGTTGATCTCATGCCCAAAACCTTAATTATGGACAAATGATATGTCTCCCCTAAGGAAGAAGATATCATTGTTTGACAATTATTCCATCATGACGATAGCGATTGTCGTTGGTTGATTTTTTTCAAAGAATGCTAATTATATTTGAGCTTTGAAATTTTCTTTTGGGAAATTTGGAACTAAGTTTAAATTTCAATTCTGAAGTCGAACAGACTATTATAGATGATATACCGCCTCAAAAGGCAGAGATAAAATCTCCTAATGGGTTCAGGTCCATAATTATAAATTTTCTATAGGCTATCGTAGCCTGATTAAAGGGAGAACCACATATGACCCAGAGAAGATCAAGCGGTTCAATCTAAAATCGGACCAAAATAACCAAGAGGATATGATTGTTAGCTTCATATTTGAATTGATGTTAACAGATGATAAATCTCTTTAAATAAAAATAATATCATCCGTTGGCCATTATATGATTATGACGATAACAAACGTTATGAAGTAGATTTCCCAAAAGAAATGTAAACTAAGTTTTGAAAATCAATTTTAAAATCAGGTGTATGTGATTCTAAATCTCCTACCGGTGCAAGCCCTCGTAGGAAGATACAGTCTCCTATGAAAACTCTCGATTAAAATAGTGAAAAATTTTTGTTAAAGATTTTTTATGAGTGATATCAAAGGAAGTGAAATTTTGAATTTCAAGTGGGATCAGATCAAATTGGAGCATTTATTAACATAGTTGAGGGATGAAGAGTAGGGGAAACTTTGAGATTCCAGAACCATCCAGAAGTGTCTCAATTTAATCTAAGTGTTGGACTTTATGTTTTAGATTAAAAGAAGATTTAGTTTGAGTTGAATGTTTAATTAAAAATTTGGGATTATATTTCCCGGAGGTTGAGATCTTATGATCCAAGATCTAACCCAAATCCTAAATCTAAATTTTGACACTGGACCACAATAGTTTGAAGCTAACTAATGTGGTGTAGAACTTGGACTTACCCCGGCCTGGATTGGGGAGCCAGCTAACCACTTAGTCGATTTTAAATATATAAGTCCAGTCATTTTATGAAAGAGTGGTATAAACATTTTCATTAAAGTTTTGGAGAGTTAGGGCTGACATCTAGAGATTTTCTTAAATGATCTCTTTGACTTATGTTGGGTGAGATGCTAAATACTGATGAAATTAAAATTTAGACTCTTTTAAATATGTTTCTAATACAATGCATGCTAGTCGACATATCCAAATCATGTATGTTTGAAAATTTAAAAAGGCTTAAGAATAATATTTTAGAAGATTGGGCTTCCCTAGGTCCTACACCTCATCCTCATATGTCAGATTATCCGAACTCTACCCGTAGATGGGGAAGTATTTAAAATAAGGAAAGAAGAAATACAATAATATGCATGTGACCTCGGGGCGATCCCCAACTAATTTTTTAGATTCGTTATCTTTCTAGATTGCTTAACTCCTAAATTTTTAAACACTTTTAATTATGAGTAAAAAATCTTTCACACCCTCATGAGCCTCACGTATCTAGGCTAAAGTAAAAGCGGCACACAAACATCAAAAAACTAAGAAAGTAAGTAATCATATACATAATCACATTAACACATCAGATATAATCAAATTAATTAATAAACGTCCATATACAAATTACCCTACTTATTACAACCCAAGGTTTGTAGAAAATAAAGTGGCCGGGCACCACTAATAATAACTTAGATTCTAGTCATACTAAAGATGCAAGTGACTTTGAGTGAGATACTATTCGTCTTCACTTCTTCAATCTTCCTTTCCTTCGGGCTCCTTGGATCATTTGTAGTTGGTTACCCAAATGAAAAAGAAAGCTTTTCCTTTAAGGGGAAGGTCACCCTTTTCGCTTTGGGTATGAAAAAGATTATCCAATTTTGAACTTCCAAATAGAAAAGGGCTATCCCCCTAAGGGGTATCTTTTTCTCTTTGGAATCCAACCTTTGGATCTATGTATCCCGACTCAAAGTTCAACTTTCACAACTCTTAATATCTCAAACAAATTACATTAGATATAAAATAAAAAATCTAGACTCTCATGCAAGGTTATCCCAGGTATTTAATAAATCAAAATACATCCTAAGCATTTGCATATATGTGTAGAAAAAGGAAAACATGATGGCCACGCTCTTTTTTATAATTTAGGGCTTAGCAATTAAAATACTTATAGCAAGCATATTTATTATTATTATTATTATTTTATTTAGCCCATTTTATTGTCTTGCATGAGCGTGACCACCTATAAAAAACTCAATGAACATCCAGATCACTATTATCCTAAGGATAATCTAGTCATCAAACACATCAATTATCTACAGAGTGTAGAAAAAGTAAGCAAATACAACAGATAGTTTCATCAACAATATGTAGTTAAATATCAAAAAATTTGGCACACAGTAGAAAAGTAAATACCGGCCTAGCCTAGATCTAGAGTCGGCTATCCTAGCAAACCATCTAAAGTGTGTGTAGAAGGTCGTGTGGGTGGGGTAGATCCTAGGCTGAGTAGTTAGTTCAAGTTGTCTAAAATTTGAATTTAATAAGACTGAAGGGAAGTTTTATGTTCAGGTTTAAGTATTAAGGTGTTAAGGATTAATTTGAATGTATTTTAGTTGTTATATGATCATTAGCTTTATTTCACATCGAGGTCGTGAAGTTTATTTCACATTTCTTGGGGCTAAGCTAATAGTCTCGTAGGCTTGGATTAAATGGTAGCGATCAAGGTTAATTAAGTTAATTTAAGTTGGTTAAATATCAAAAGTGGATTAATATTAAATATTTTAATTAGTGGATGATTTAATAAGAAATTTTAATGAATTATTTAGGGCTCTAGGTAAATTCTAAGGAGGAATTTTGAAGCTCCTAGTTGGTAGGCCAAATTGACACAAAATCCGGTGAAATTTGGGCCATGAGATCACCTAATCTCAAGGCACAAACACTATAAATTTCAATCCAAATGGAGTTCTCTAAGGGGGTTAACCAAGCCACCTAAGGTAATCTCTAAGTCACCTAAGAAAAATCCTAGGGTCGGATTGGGGAAAAATCAGTGGCTTTAAACTTCCTATATTGATCATCATCATCAATCAAAAAATCAACTCCTAATTCTCATTGGAGAGATCATAGCTCCAATTTGAATTTACGGGTCAAATCATGACCCTTGAACCCAAATTGGCATGAAAGTGCCCTTAAAAACCTCAAACAGTGGAGGGGAAATTTGGACATGTCAGGGACATGTTCAAATTCACTCTCTGAAAGTCCCAAGCCCTGTTGACTTCAAATTAATAAAGAAATGCAATAATATATATAACATTCAAACTGAAATTAAACTCTACATAAATACAATTAAGGTCTGGGACCATATGGCTTAGATCTCCCAGAGATCTTTCCAACGAGCCTAAGAACACTTAATTTGGCCAAGTGTGTAGGGATATATGATTTTTTTTTAAGTTTATCATGATTTTCTATGAAATTAATCCCTTAATTACCCAGTCAGCCGACGCTTTACACGCGGCGCTCTTCGATTAGCGAGCCAATCATTAGCGGCTGACTAGATAATAGTTAGATTAATAGTGGACATCAGATGAAAGATTGAACAGAATAGATCAAACGACCTCCAGAACTGCAGGATTTAATCTAAATCGTTGATTGAAATCAATGGCTAAGATTGTGTCTTTAACGGCCCGCACAAATCCAAAGTTGTGAAGCTATTCCGGTGTGATCCGAGAAATCTTGCCGGCGAACCACGGTGAAATTTCATAGGGAGGACCAGGAAGATGAAAACTGTCAATCCAGCGGTGGAAATCCGTTGGAGTGAAGGTTTTCTTCGCACTTGACCGGACTACTTATCTAGGGAGGTCGGTATTGAAATATTACCATACAGAAGGTCTCAATGGATGAGCTTCTCTATTAGGAAGCTTCACATAATGAAGGCGAGTGGATCTCCTTCAAACGCTGGGACTGAAAGATGGCTGCAAGCACGACTTCGAGCGAGGTGCAGAATGCTTTTGATGGAGTTCGCTCGAACGGATGGACGGGAGTAGCTGGGAGACTTGGAAACGAAGGAGGAAAGTTTAGGGAGCTCTAGGGAGTGATTTTGAAAGTTTAGATGCGCATTCTGGGCTTTGGAATGAGCTCCCCTATTCAGCTCAATCCCGCGAGCTTGGACGGTCGAGATCGATTGGGCTAGGCTTCGAATGGACGCTAGGTGGGAGGGGACATCCTCCCAGAGGGATCATGTGCCTGAAGTTGGCGAGCTCGGCCTTTGGAAGGCTTTGAGTCATGTTCTAAGTGGGGGGGGGGGGGGGGGACCACCGGAGTTCAAACTCCATTGGTTCCGCCCACCGCCGGCCAGGGTTTGGGTCATGTTAACCTAAAAAGGGTGATGGGGATGTGATGAGCTCAAGGTTGAGTTCAATTGGACCTGGGGGAGTCAAATTCGAT
The DNA here is from genome assembly GCA_016618105.1 of Dendrobium huoshanense. Classification (NCBI taxonomy): domain Eukaryota; kingdom Viridiplantae; phylum Streptophyta; class Magnoliopsida; order Asparagales; family Orchidaceae; genus Dendrobium; species Dendrobium huoshanense. The sequence goes on along the minus strand of CM028354.1, from coordinate 27,521,038 downwards.
TGAATGGCTCAAGTTGACCCAAACCTGCTTTGTTTGGGTTGAATTGGCTCAACCCGGGTTAGGCTAGACCCTGAGTTTGATATGGGAAGTGAGTCTGGGTCTGGTGCACCCAATGCAGGTGGCAATTGGGTTTGAATTAGCCTAAGGTGAAAGATGGTTTAGGTCAATGTGATTTTGGACACTTTGGACTAGCCCAAAAGTTGACCCAAGTCAACCCAAGACTTGGGCTGGCTGGGGGAGGTGTGTTGGACCTAGGGCCACTTTAATGGAGGTGTTGGTTAGGTTCAATTGAGCTTAAGGTTAGAGTTGTCTCAATCCCAAGTGGTTTTGGCCACTTTTAATTAGCCTAACTCTTGAGCCAAGTTGACTCAATGGTTGGGTTGTCTAGGAAAGGTGCATTGGGTCAAGGGAAACCCAATGTCACCTTAGGTTGGATCCAATTTGGCTAGGATTGAAAGATGGCTCAAGGGGGACCTCTCTTTGGGCACTTGGGTCAAGCCAAATGGCCAATCCAAGTGAACTCAAGGCTTGGGTCTCTAAGAGGGGTCTCTTGGAGGCCTAAGGGATCACCCCATGGGTCTAAATGAGATTGAAATGGTCTTGATCAAAGAGTTTGGATGAATGGTGGTGTATAGAAGGTTTGGTCAAACTTGGTTAACCAAATTGACTTAGGACCATGAGTTGGGTCCACTAAATTCAATTTGATCATAAAAACTCAATGGGAGGGGTCTTAGTTAACAATGGTTGACTTGGTCAACCAGGTGACCTAGGGGTTATGACTGGGTTTAATAGGTCCCAAATAATATTTGAAGATGATTAAAAAAAAGGTCTCAAAGTTTGGTGAAGTTATGCCACATTGAATTTTGGTCAAAAGTTCAAAAATCTCCTTAAAGGACATTTTGGTTATTTTGATCTCAAGTCCATTCTTGGTCAATGTGAATCTAGAAAAATATAGATTAATGTTTGACATGTCAATATCAAAGGTCTGGAAAGGATCAAAGGGTTTGGAGGGAGCTCCAAGGTCAAATTTGACTGGGTGATATGCATAGTGGAATGGGTCGTAAATATTTAAAGATTTTGCAACCTTTTGGAAATCAATTCACTTTCTAAGGCTAGAAGGGTCAGATTAAGCTCAAACTTGGAGGGCTGACCCCTGAGACATGTCTTATCAATATGGAACTGATAGAGTCTAAATTAGGGGTCAGTTGAATGGATTTTGAAGTGTTTGAAAAAATATTAGGAAAGACTTTCAGGATGTAGGCCCTTAGCCTTGGATTTTGGTCTGGACTGGTCTAAGATTTAAATTGATCATAGGGTCTGGGGACTAGAAGAATCCTAAGATCTAAAGCCTAGAAGGAACATAAGGTCTAAGAAATCCTATGGTCTAGAATCCAACATAGATCAGAGTGATCTCCTATAAAAGTGAGGTATTTAGACCTCCATAATTCAAGTTTACCTTCAACTTCTCTCTAGTCTTATCAACAAGAAGAAATTATCATCAGCAAAAAGCATTCACAAGGGTACAACCTCTTGCAAATGTCTAATGAGAACATACATGACTAAAGAAAAAAAAATATGGGCTTAAGGCTGATCCTGGATGTAATCCAACTAGGGGTGTAAGTGAGTTGAGCCGGCTCGCGAGCTGGCTTGAGCTCGACTCGTTAACGAGCTTGCGAGCCGAGCTTATCGAGCCACGAGCTCGAGCTCGAGCTCAAACTCAAGCTCATTTATTAAACGAGCTCGAATTTGAGCTTGATAAGGCTCAGCTCGCGAGCTGGCTCAAAATTATTAAATTTAAATATTAAAAAAAAGAATAATAATTTCATATTTATATTTTAAATTACCGCTTGGTAGTTTAAACTCCAGCCCGATTATGGCTCAAATTTCAATCGCATGCCTCTCTCTCTCTCTTCTCTGACAGCAACAAAGTAATAATGATAAACCCAAAAAACTAATCTCTTTCTCTTCTCTGACAACAACAGAGCAATAAATGGCAAACTAAAAAATCTGCACACACACACACACTCTCTCTCTCTTCCTCCATGTGCAGATGTAAAAGACAGCGAATCAAATATTTCAAATAAAGAAAATAAATCTCTTGCTCTCTCTCTTCCTCCCACGAGTATTTTGAGTGCACATGAGTATCGAACAACCGGTGAACCCGACCGCTCCAGAGGCTCGTCGAGTAGCTCGAACTCGTTTATGGTGGAACAAGTCGAGCTCGGCTAGATTTTCGAGCTCGACTCGAGAACTCAAGCTCGGTGTTTGACAGTTGAGCTTGACTCGAACACCCTCTGACTCGAACTCGACTCGGCTCGTTTGCTCCCCTAAATCCAACTGAAATAGAAAAATATATGGTCAAACCACCTTGTGTTCGAACACAAGTAACAACCCATATGTACATATCCAATAGTAGTTTAAACTCACTTTATGAAATTAAAAATACACATACTATTGCCTGATCATAATTGCTATAGTTTCTTGTAACTATTTTTAATTAATATGTTACTTCTCATTTTGATTTTATACTCGATTGTGACTGTCTTATAATCTACTGTGTTATAATTATTGCAATTGCACTCTGTTGTATTATAATTTATAATTTAACATAATTGAACCATATTCAAACCTTCTATAAACCCTTTTTAAACCTTACACACAATATTTAATAGAATTAGAACACAAGTTTTGAAGTTGGGTTTGAATAATATTTGAATATGATCGCATAAATCTCAATCTTAATTAAAGTTTGTTTAATCCTTAATCAAATCTTGTTTGAATTAATTTTAAGGCGGTGAGCTTAAAAAATATAATATATTTAATTTAAATATATTTTAAAAAATAAATAACGAATAGATTCGGAATTATGGAATATAATTTCCCTTTTCAAAAACCAAAAAAAAGAAAAAAAATCGATGGCCTATGAAATTGAAAAAAATCTCCTTGAAGTCCCGCCCGAAGACCAGGCTGCTGGCTGCCTCTCTGTCCCCTTCATGGCCTACCATACTTCATTTCTATCGAAAGCTTCCTTCTTTTCGTAATGGAAATCTCAAACCATTGCATATCGCAGGTTTGCCCCCTCTTCTCCAGTCAATTAGGAACGCAGCAACAGAAATAAGCACGGCAAACGATTTGGGCTTGAGATGGGCATTCTTTGCGATGACGTGGTCCAGATTCGACAGCCTGAGGCCGCCGGAGAACCGACGGTGATCGCCATTAACTGCCCGGACAAGATCGGGCTGGGATGCGACCTATGCCGCGTGATTCTTTCCTTCGGTCTGAACATCGTTCGCGGAGGTAGAAAGCCGAAAGCCCAATCTTACCGACCGATTTTAAAATTTTCTTTTTGAATGAAAGTTGGGGATTTTGGTCGATTCTGAAATTTGGAGATTTGATTTGTGATAGATGCGAGCACGGATGGTAAGTGGTGCTATGTTGTGTTTTGGGTGGTGGGGAGAGGAGGAAAATTGACGAGGTGGGGATTGTTGAAGAAGAGATTGTTAGGTGTGTGCCCGTCGGTGCTGCAACAGTATCAGTATTGGCCGCAGGAGATGACGGTGATGGATCAGAAGCCACATGTTTTTCTGCTTAAGTTTTGTTGCTTTGATCGGAATGGACTGTTACATGGTGATTTTCTTAAACTTTTCATCCTATAAGAAAAATGGAAAATTTCGTGTTTTTCAGATAATTTTTAGTTTAATGTGTTTTTTTTTAATGTAATCTTCTCTTTTGATGGAGGTTTGAAATTTGAGTTTGATTAGGGATTCTATGCATGGTTGTTTTCCTCCTAATTTATCCCATTTTTTTTTCATTACTTATGGAAGTTATATTTTTATTGTATGCCTCGTCTGAAATTTTGGTTCCTCCTTTTTAGTTTTTTTTCAAGTAAAATTGAACGGTTATATGCGTTGTTATATCCTTCTTATTCTTGTTTATTTTCCACGTTCTTCTTGATAAATTTGAATTTGCTTTGGCGCTATTTTTTAATTTTATATTTAATTGTAGTGTTCCTTTTTAATGTTTTTCTTGGTTAATTTGTAGTATTCTTTTGCAGAACGGTTTTGATTTCTTCCATATAGTGAATTTTCACTCCTTATATTCAGATTCCCTGTATCTAACTTTCTTGAACTGTCTTGAAAGTTTTCCTGATTATCATTGTGAACTTATGTTGTCACGTTCTGAATAGGAGTAGAGATCTCTTGCTGGTGAAATTATTATGTGCGGACACCGGACGTCATCTGGAGGCGAATCAGATCCCGCTTGTGATGTGGCACGCTCTGATTCACCTCCGGACGGTCCGATGTCCGCACAGAATAATTTCTCCTATGTAGCTCACATTGCTCATGTTTGGGTGTAATTCATTTTTCTGGTTATAATTTTGACAATGAGGTTTGTTCCATGGTTTAAACTCTTGTTATGCTCCTCTGTTTTTTTAAATCTAAGCATGCAACGGTCTTGTTTAAGATGCAGGTATTTTTTTGAAAGCTAAACGTTTTTATCACTGCTAATCTTGTTTGTTTGCTCTTTGAAAGATATCACAAAAGTTTTGTGTGAGTTGGAGCTAACGATCCTAAAAGTAAAGGTCTCAACCACCCCTGATGGGAGAGTGATGGATCTCTTCTTTATCACTGACACAAGGTTTTGTAAAATTTTATCAATTCATTTTTTGTTAGCTAAAGAACTTTCTCCCAATTACTTGGCTGAAACATGTTTATAACATTTACCCACCTCTGATTTTAGGCCATTAAGGGTTTGTTTGGTTCATTGAAATCTAAAATGTAAATTTTTTTGTGCAAATAAATATTCACATTTGTCGATTATTTGGTTGGCGACATAATGAGATAAGAATTGCATTAATGACATTTACCTTATTTTGACTATGTAATATGTATAAATGTTGGTCAGATTTACCGACATCTCGAGAGTATTTGATTGTTAAAATCATTAACCAATCACATTGAATTTGATTGATAGTACTATTATCTAGATTGACTAATCCTTTTTGTTAATGGCTCCAAAACTTATAAAGCATGCTATTTTGGTAATATTTGATTACTCCAATTAAGGTTTCGTTTGAGACGGCTTTCTTACTGCTTCTTAAAGTAGTTTTCTAGTACAAAAATTAATTTTTTTCTACTAGAAAGCCGCTTTAAGAAGCTGTAAGAAAGCCATCCCAAATGAAGCATAAATATAATTAACCCTACACCATCCTTTTCTAGGCTAAGGATGAACCCAACACTAAGATTTTATTTTTGACTTAAGACTGTCCTATCCTAACTCCTAAGCTAATGACAAACTTTGCAATCCACGTTATAGCATCTGCTAGAAAAATTTATCAAATGACACAATTCAAGAAGATAAGACAATATGTTGAAGAGAAGAAGGAAACTTGAGGATGTCAAGTTAGTTGAAAACTTGAGAAAATTGAAGAAAGATGCATTGTGTATAAAGAAAAAGAGTGTTAGATCACGAAGGAAAAGTCTTGCTAGTTTTTCTAAAAGAAAAAAGCAGTTTGATTTCTGCAGATGTCCTTTGAAGAGTGTTAAAGTGTGAGCTCAAGATATTGGTATTTTGTTTGTCATATGGAGATAACTTCTCCATTCTGAGTTTCATAAATGCCCACCAAGAAACCTTCTAAACTGCACCTTTTCTCTAATTAAATATCGCCTTATTGTCCAATTCAGAGAACTTCTTCACACTAGAAAGAGAAAGGAAGAGGCATGTGACAAGCTGAAATCTATTTTGGGGGATTCCATGACTAGCTGTGAACTCGAACCAATGAGCGGCGAGATAACTGCTTGTTTGCAAGCTTCTCCTTTCCTTCCGCCCGAAATAAGTGAAGAAATGTTCAACCTAGAACTTCCTCAAGTAGCGACAGATGGGTCTCATTACAAATCTTATGTGCCAACTGTCACTGTGGATAACTCGCTCAGTCCAGGGCACAGTCTCATTCAAATCCTTTGTCAGGATCACAAGGGCCTTCTTTATGATATAATGAGAACTCTCAAGGATTACAACATCCAGGTAATTGGTTTAGGCTTTGTTTGGGACGGCTTTGTTCCTGCTTCTTAAACTAGCTTTCAAGTACAAAAATTTTAACTTTTGTATTAAAAAGTTGTTTTAAGAAGCAGTATGAAAGCCATCCCAAACGAAGCCTTAGAGTACTTAATTAGAAACATTCGACTTCCATTATGCATCTTTATTGGTCACTTTGGTTTCTTAATTGTTAATTGTCTGCACTCTTTCAGCTCTCATATGGGCGTTTCTATACAACCCAGAAGGGGAGATGTGAGATTGACTTGTTTGTAGTGCAAATGGATGGGAAGAAAATTCTTGACAACAGTAAGAAGAAAGCATTATGTGATCGTTTGAGAATGGAGATGTACAAACCACTTCGTGTGACAGTGGTGAATCGTGGGCCTGACACAGAGCTTTTTGTAGCAAATCCTGTTGAATTATCTGGCAAAGGTCGTCCTCTAGTTTTCCATGATATCACCCTTGCCCTCAAAATGCTCCATGCTCGGATCTTCCTGGTAAATATGCTATTTTTTCATTAATTTTTTTAATGCAATTATTGCTTAGTTTTTTTATGAAAATGCATATGATAAGGAATGGAAGATGGTTGTGGTGGGGTGGGACGGTGAGGGGAAAAACCTCATTCAAAAGTATAAACTTTTAATCTTTCGGGTTTGGAGGAGGATTCACAAAGTAATTTATCTTACCATTTGCTTTTAAAAAGGCCTACACAATTTGAGACCATTATAGATTGTTTCTACCGTTCAAGCAATATGTGAGGCTTGTAGCCCATAGTGTACTCCATTAGTTTGACTTTCACTAGTCTTGATGGTTGATTCCTTGGAAGAGAAGTTAGATAAATTTGACATAATAATGAGAATGAAGAATCCGGACAAAAAGGGGGGAGAACAAAGGTTGAGAGAAGGAAATCCTAGTCTTGCTCTAATACATGTAGAAATGAAAAATGTAGAAAAACGTATTTTGAATTTTATCATTTGATTATGTACAAAGTATGAAATTTTATATAGACTTTTACACATGTTTTAAAATGAAAATAAATCAAAGTTATTTATAAAAGGGGTTGATGGCTACAAGAGAAAAAGAAAGCTCACTGATTATAGTTTAAGGACCAATCCAATTGTTAGAATTTTTAATCCAAGATTCCTATCAAGATTGGTTGATTTATGGGTCCCATCTCATTCAACAAATATATTAGGTCGGCCCAAGGGGGGCCAGCTGAACTGGTCCCTAGTGGACTGGTATTTGTCTACATGCAGTGGGCCCAAGGGGGGTGGAACCACGAAGAGGGGGGCGACTAAGTAGTGGGGCCCACAACTCAATTAAATATTATTTTGGGAGGGAAAATTTTGAATTAGGGGTTGTTTGGGGATTTTGTAATTGTCCTCTTTGCTTTAATTAGTTTCTCTTGTGATGATTAGGGTTTCATCTGGGATTTGAATCTAAAATTTGGGATCCTTGTGTTGATTTTATGTTGAACCGGTCAATAGTGGACCAGTTTTTTGTCTACAGGCGGGCCCAAGGGGGGCGGCTAAGTAGTGGGGCCCACAACTCAATTAAATATTGCTTTGGGAGGAAAATTTGAATTAGGGGCTGTTTTGGGATTTTGTAATTGTCCTCTCTGCTTCAATTATTTTCTCTTGTGAGGGTTAGAGTTTCATCTTGAATTTGAATCTAAAATTTGGGATCTTTGTGTTGATTTTGGGCTCTAGTCTTTGGCTAGAGATTGGAAGAGTTGAATCTTCCTCTCGAATTGAAGATTTTTATATCTTGTGTAGTTTTTCTTCTATTAGCAAATTTTAAGTATTTTCCTTTCAGATTTCCTACAATTTTCTAAAAGTTTTCTCTGTTTTGGCTGAATTTCTTTGAAATTCAGCAAACGTCTGCACTATTGGTGGCTATTTCCTATCAAAATACAATAAAGTTTATAAGAGTTGATCATAATGGCCCTATCAACCACAACCATAACTTATTTCTTACCAAGTTTCCACTTTCCAGTGACCTTTAATCAATAATTGTCTTCAATCTAAACAGTGGCTTTTTATTTCCAGGCTGAGATTGGCAGGCATGTTGTCACTGACAGGGAGTGGGAAGTGTACAGAATTCTTCTTAGTGATGATGAGTCTTCTGCAGTTTACAACAAGATTGTAGAGGGAGTGACAAAGATGCTTATGGGCTGGGAATGAAATTTGCCAACGCTTCTCTTTCAACCTCACTGCCTTTGGTTTTCTACAAAGATTTCTTCACTGTACAAATATGATCTAATTAACAATGTGCTAACCTTATTTTACTTGTGAATAATGACATTTTCATACGAGAGGCAAAGGAGTATTGCAGTCTGTGTTGTAAGGTGTGCATAAGATGCGTGGATAATGAGCCTTTGTCATATTGAAAGTATAATGCTCTATAAGCTTCAAAATGGGTGAATTTTTCTTACTTTTGTCTGATGATAATGTTTTTATAAAAGCTTCTCATTTCATAGAGCTTGTATTTTTATGGCTGGTATCCAATTCTTGGGGCAATATGTTTTAAGTCATTTGGCTTGGGCAAGGCCCTCTATATCTAGGGGTCTAAATGAGTCGAGTCGAGCTTGAGTTAGGGGGTGTGCGAGCTCGACTCATTTGTCAAACCCCAAGCTCGAACTCGAGCTCTACTCGTGACATAGAAATGAGCTCATCTAGCTACTTGATTTCAATTTTTCCACCTAGCATTCGCAATTTCCCGCCCTCGGCCAGCAGGCCGGCTTACTGCAGACGCCAAGCGGTCTGTTGAGCATTTCGAGTCTACGCGTGATGCTACACTGCAGACTCCCGAGCTGTCCATTGCTCATTTCCCTTGGATAAAATGTGTCCACGTGTTTGAGACTAGCGGTCCGAGTACAACGGCAATGCAGGCACCAATTTTTTGTTTTCTCTTGTATAAAGCATTTAATACATTGAGATTTGACAGCATCTTTTCTTGCAAAGATATCCCTATAAATATGTTTTTGGAAACTTATAGCTGCCGTTTAACTTTTCTTGCAAACTTATAGCAGCTTTTCTTGCAAACATATCACAGTAAAATAGCAATTACTTAATTTAAAATAACCTAAAAAGTATTTGAGCCGGATTGCGAGCTCACGAGCCGAGCCGCATCGAGCTCAAACTCGAGCTTGACTCGTGAGCTCGATAAGCTCGGTTCACGAGCCTATAAACAAGTCGAGCTTGAGCTGGTTCGGCTCAATTACACCCCTATCTGTATTTGTGGTTGGGGCTTTGGCTTCCATTAGAAAGATTGGAGTTCCAGCACACTAACTATTAATTTTTAATAAATTATGATTAAATTCACCCTTTTGTACAGTGGAGGATTGCTTTTTTGCTATAACTTGCATTTGCTCTCTGCTTTTATCTGTTATTCCAAATTTTCATGGATTGCAAAGGGTTCTGTCTGATTCACTATGAGCACCAGTTGAAAAACCATATCGTAGACCGTTCTCCTGAGAAACCATATAGTAGATCTGTAGTGGGGGTTAGATGAAATGCAAACAAGTTCTTTAAAAAAAAAATAGAAGGAATATGTTGATCAAGTTTCCCATGTTAATCAAAATGTTGTCAATCTAATAGTTAGCAATCAAAGAAAGTTGCATGTGTTGCATCTTTAATTTGTGGAGCGGGCGGACCTGTGATCTTTAGCGATGTTACTAGCAAATGCACTTTATGCTGGCATTGATAGGGGTGTCAAAAGTTGACACGGCATGAAACACGTCCTAAATTTGACATGGAAAAATCTGGGTTCGAGTCGACTTGGTTAGCAAATGAATTGTAAAACCCCCTCAATTTTCATTTTTTTAGTGCTGTTAATCCGTACGAACTGACTTTAGTACGGGACGAACTGAAGAAAATTGTGAAAAAAAATCTATATGGTTCATCTGTACAAACCTGTAAGAACCGTCGGGATGAAATTTATTTAGAGAGCAAGCCGTCCAGGGACGAATACACTTCGTCTGAAGACTATTCGTACAGAGGGCAAATCGTCCCGGGACGAACACACTTCGTCCGGGATGATCTGCATGTGTATATATTGGATTGATATCTTTTTGTGAAGAGAGAGAAAGAGAAGGAAAGAGAAGAGGAAGGCTTGATTTCGGAGGCCGTGGAGCGCTTTTCGTCTGTCGCCGCTGTTAGAAGAATTGTTTATCTCGCAGTAAGGAATCCGAATCCTATTTCTGATTTCGAAGATTTTGTGTTTTGGTATTTTTTTGCTCCGTTTTGTGTTTTCGTTACCGAAAAACGTGCATATCTTTGTATTGACGAAACTTTTACAGCGTAACTTTTGGTATGTTATGGAAATGATGATTTTGCACGATTTGAATGTTTGCTGGAAAGTTTTCACCGGGTATTTTGAATTATGTGGGATTTTTATCGAACAGAAAATTATCCGGATGTTGAAAAATATTGATTCAGTACAAGTAAAGTTTTGAAACGTTGTTTTACGCTATTTCTAGTAATTTGGTAATTTTTTGGATTTGTGCATTTTACAACGACTTCTGTCAACTATACGATATTTCAATGGGTTTTTTAAATTGAGCCAAATCATGTTTATTGGTTGCAATGCATTGATGATAATGATGAATGTGGTTATATGATTGAAATTATTATGATATTACTGTGATACTACTGTGTGTGTGAAAAGACAAGTAAGAACTAGTTGAATCGTTGGTTGGAGACTGATTGACCTGTACAGGATGGTGGGTCGACGGGCTTTCCTTTAAATACGGTTTGGTGTTATCCTCTACTGATCACGTGATTACTGAAGGGAGTTATAAGGAGATGATTACTGTGCCGACGAGCAAAGAGTGACGACTCTTTTCACTGAGCCAACGAATAAGATACAAGATATATGATACAAGACTGAAAAACACCGTAATAGCCAGGGCTTTTACTTGTTGAGTATGTTGTGAGTATGATTATTGATTACTGAAATACATGTATTTAATCATTATTCTTATCGTTATTGTACGAATTTATCGTTACTATACGACTTTATTACTAATGCATGATTTTACTATTATTGCATTACTGTTCATGTCACTGGATTGTTACTGATACTGATGCAGGCACTGATACTAATGATTCACTTTATTGACATTATGCACGTGATATACTGTGTAAGTGACATGTGATTCACTGAACACGTGATATAGATAACTGAATTGCAAGTGTACATCTTGATATGATTCTACGGCATTGATTGATTCCAACTGTTTCAAACGATGTTATTATTTTATTTCATTGATTTGATTTTAACAGTCATGAACGATAGTATTGATTTGATATTTTATACCGATTGATATTATTGAATCGATAAATTCTTTTTATACGATTGATATTATTGACTGATTTGATTGATATTACCGATACAAAGATTTCTTTAACGATTTAACTAAAATTTTAGATATGAAGATTTGTCTACTGAATTGACTTGTGTTATTGATACGACTACTACTATAGAGATTTGACGCACGTAATGATTCATTGAGCTTTATGAACTTTTATATCGTTTATTGATTTTTCCAATGACAGTGATAGCTTCACACGTTCCTGTATTGATTCCTGTTATTGTACTGATTACTGCTTACATATTAATTTCTGTTTATGCATTGACTTAATGATCATGTGTAAGTGACTGCTATGATATGACTGATTTACATGCATATTACTTCCGTACCATGCTTTGATTTCAGTTGTAGGTATTTGGTGACCTGCTGGGCTTTTTGAAGCTTTTTATATGTGGTTAATATTTTCAGGTCAGGGCAAGGGAGCAGGAGATTGAGATTGATCAGGAATCTTCAGGTTTTGTTCTTTTGTTATAGTGATTCTTTTGTACTCAAGACATGATAGATTATATGTGATTAATGTGTAGTTCCTGAGTATTGTAAATGAACTTTTGGGAAAGAATAGAAATATGTATATTGATGTTTTGAATTATAGATTTTGTTAGACTGTTTATCACTTATTGATGACTATATATAGCTATGGTAGAAGATTGACTTAAAGGATTGACTGAATAATTCTTTCCAAGTTAGATCTTGGGGCGTCACATGAATTGGGTTCGGGTTTGAAAATCTGACCCGATTTGAGTTTCGGGTCAGATTCGGGTTGACCCGGAAACCTGAAAATGATTCGGAAATGATTATGTCTGCGTATGTGCCAGCCCTGCCCGCGAAATAACCCGACTCGTCGAGTCGCAGTCCCTTAGTCTGTCAGGCGGTCGCAGTCGCCAATTCACCTCCTTCGAGTTAGTTACAGCTCTTCACGTGAGGCACGCCGTCGCTGTTGCTGTTGCTCCGTTGTTGCTACTGCTGCTGCTATCGAGGCCGTCGGGCCATCGCCTAAGCCTAATTGCCTCCTTCGATGATGTTACTTCTTGTTGAATTGGAAGTCGGGACAGCTCGCCGCCTCGTCGGAAGTGGAAGGAGCAACGGGAGCTCGCTGCCCCAGCCTGACTATATCTTCTTCATTTTCGCATGCATCTTCAGTCAAACCCTCTAAATCTATGTCGAGTCAGGTTGTCCCGAACCCGAAGCAGGTTGGGTTCGAGTCCCAAAAAATTGATCCATTTGCAAAAAAAGGGTCGGGTTGACCCAAACCGTTCTTGGTCAGTTCCAAGTTCGACCCGAATCCGACCCGTGACTCGAAATTGACAACCCTAGGTGTTGATAGGGATGGTTTTGTGGGAAGTGTTGCTTCCTCTTTGTCCTATGTTTTCTTAACCAACTCATGTTGTGCTAGAGGGTTCAGGAATGGTTGTGCCTAATGGGCAGGTCTTTGGGTCGAGTAGACCAAGATTCATCTCCATTGTTTTACTCCAAAGCATTGATGTGGCTATTGGGGAGTTCCAGCAACTTTGTTAATCACCTTGGTTGTTGTAAACTAAGTGCATACTTAAATGACCCTTCTCTCAAGCCTTAGGTTAGAGATGCTTGGGCTATTGCAGGCTATGGGTCCTTGATCTCTCTAGCATCTCCCTCTAGAAATTGACAATGAATTTCCCATGGACTTAGGCTTCGTTTGGGATGGCTTTCTTCTTGTTTCTTAAAGCAGCTTTCTAGTAAAATAAATAAATTTTTTGTTCTAAAAATCCTCTTTAAGAAGCAGGAAAAAATACATCCCAAACGAAGCCTTAGTTAGCTCCTGCCCCATCTTCAAGAAAATATTCGAGCTCTTTAGAGGCTTCTTGGCACTTGCAAATTGCATCGCGAACAAACTTTTGAACTAAACAAAGGATTTGATGATGCCTATTGGTGGATGCAAGAACCATTGCAGAACCTGCCTCTTGAATTTGCGAAGAATAATTGACACTTTAGGGTATCCTTGATGTCCATCAGTGAGGTTGCAAACTCAAAATATCCAATGTGGTTGGCAACATTTAATATTCTCTGGTATGACTAAGGGTGGGGCATAATAAACCTTGTTTGTAGTCTTGCTTCTGCAATCTCCTAGGAGAATACATTTGTAATAGCTGAAATTCCATGTTTAAAACTTTCTCTGGGAGCGCTACGGCTAGGGTATAAGTGAGCTGAGTTGGCTCAGTGTCTCGTGACTCAACTCGAATTCATTAAAATATATTTAAAATCTAATTTTAAATAACATAATAAATATATACTAAATAATTTTTAATTATTTTATGAGTCAAGCTTGAGCATGATACTTTTTTAAAGAGACGGGCTCAAGCTCAATAAATGAGCTTGAATCGAGCTCGAGCTTAGTAAGAGTTAAACAAGCTTAGCTTGATTAGGTATATACTCGACTCGTTTACCCCCACATTTGCAGCGTCGAGCTAAGCGGTGCCTCGACTTTGAGCTCTTAGGGTTTTTTTTATATATAAAAGAATTTTGAGTGAGCGTTATGGCACCATGGCGGCTACACCGTGACATCAGGACTTAGATGGAGAGTTTCTGGGGGAATCAGAAAGATTCCAGTGAGTATAGTGCCACTAGGAAAGAGATAGCCATGGCACTAGGTTAAAATGGTGGTTTTTAAAATAATAAAATATCTAAATCCATTCCATTAACCTCGCCACCCCTGTCATCCCCCTCATTTGCTTGCCTTATCGGGGAAGAAAGAAGAATAAAGGGAGAGAGGAGAGAGTGGATAAAGAAAATCCGCTCTGAGTCATTTTGTCCGTTGCTCTAGTTGGAAAAATTATTCTGATTGTGGTAGGTAAACTAAACCTTGTTTCTATTTTCAATGATTTTGATTTTTCAGATTTAATCTATCCTAAATTTGATTAGAATATAATATCTCTCGATTTTGTGATATTCTATTATTTAACTTTTGATATGTCGTAGATATCATTCTCCTGAATAGTTTGATTGGTCAATATTGAATATCACCTATTAATTTTGGTCATATATCTTTTTAATTGAAATGGGTTGATATAATATCAATTATAAAATGATGAAAAAAATCAATGCTATATTTATACATGAAATACATGATATGCTCGTATTTACTATTCATTTATGTTAACCTGCATCTTTGGCATACTACTAGCATAGAAATGAGTGTACTAACAAGACCGATATAAGAATATAGAATTCACATGAATCAAATGACATGATACATATTACATATATATATGAATCACTGATTATGAAATACATGATTTACATGATATATACAAATTATATAATATATTGCATATGCACATGATACAATGTATTGGATAGATGACATGCGATATATGCATAACACAGACACTGTAGGACATTCACATGAATATTATAGATACTCAACTTCCTCGAACATATATATATATATATATATATATATATATATATATATATATATATATATATATATATATATATATATATAAACTATTTTGTAACTAAAGTTTATATAAATGTTAGAACCTGCTGATCCTTTATATGGTTATTGGTTACGGATCATCACTCATAAGGTACATCTTACCCTTATTTTTATTGGTCATATAATATGATTTTGTTTACATTGACTACTACATGCTTTTACATTTATATGATCATACTGATGTTAATTGAATAATTTCATGCATACTATTTTTAATGCATTACATTGATTGTAGTAGTAGGTTCTAATAACTTATTGAACTATTAGCTCATTAAGTAATTTTTATATATTTTTAGGAAGGGGTCATGACTTAGTAGAGTGAGATAGATTAGTTCTCATGTTTTATTATGTTTCTAGTATTTTAGTTTATTATTTGTCGCTAGTGTGGTAATAGGTCATATTTATAACATATGTTGGAGCTAATGCCTCGTGCTAGATTACCCTTTTCAGATTATTGTGTATAGGGAGTCTATTGGCGTGTTCATCTTTGGGTCTTCTCTTTGGGTTGAAGTGAGCCTTTCCTCCACCTTCATGAAATCATTGTTGGTTTTAAAATTATGATTCTCTATGTTTGTCGACCTCTCGTGATCTAGTTATCTTAGTTCACATGACATCAATTCATGCTTGCTGCACCTAAGATGATATTGAATCCAATTTTGTTAATGGGCTAACCCTGACGCTACATACGAGTTTAGCTAGATTGGGTAAGGGAAAGGAGAGAGAGAGAGGGGGATTAAGGAGATAATATCTATAACCCATTGATTTGTGTGAATAATGAAAATAACATATAAGGATCTTAAAACTACCTTTCAACCCCTTATTTTTAGGGTTGAAATTGTTACATAAAAGACTATGCATATAGAAATATTAAATAATATATCGTTTCATTATTAGATATATGTGAATAAGACTTTGAGACTACACATAAATAGACATCTTTAATGTGGCTCAAGTTGCTTCTAGGGAGTATCTATGTCAGGTACTTTTGATGAGTGTTTCTTGGGTGAATGCCTATGAGTACTACAGGCTAGCGCCTTGGGCAAGTTCTTTTGAACTGGGGGTTGTTGTTATTGATAGGGTTGTTATTATAGGGCTTGTAGGTTTGCTCCATATATAGTTGAATGAAATGTCCTCTATGGGATGAGTTGACATAACTGAGTTGAATTTTTCTTTTGGGTTAGTTCTCATGAGTCGAGTACCTCCTTGAATTTTGCCAGGCAAGTCCCCTCATAATGGGGCACATCTTGGATGAGTGCGCCTCTTCCATGAGCTCCTATAAGGCAGACTTGGTTGATCTTTGCATCACATATTAGAGTGTACATCAATAATTTATGCATAGTTTAATGTGATGTTGATATATATATATATATATATATATATATATATATATATATATATATATATATATATATATATATATATATATATATATATATATATATATATATATATATATATATATATATATATATATATATATATGCTAGATAAAAAAGACAAAAAGGAATAATTTTATTGGAATATTAGCTAACGATGAATTAGGCAAACATCTAGTCATTTTGATCATATTTATTTTATTAAAAATATTTTGTATTAATTATACAAATATTAAAACAAAAATTGAGTTGGAAAGGTTCGAATTATCAAAAATCTTCATAATAATAGCTGATCGTTTATACAATAACAACAACATCAAATCTTTATCCCACTACGTGGGGTTGGCTAAATGAATATTTTTTCTCTATTATGTTATATTAAGAGTCAAATTCTAATTTAAATCTAATAAAAATGTCATTTTTAATATTTTCTAACCAAGTCTTTTTAAGTCTACCTCTATCCTTTTTAACATAAGCCAAATCTAATACATCTACTCTCTAAATCAGGTCATCAGAAGATTGCCGTTTATATGACCAAACCATCTTAAGGCGACTCTCTCTTATCTTATTTGCTATTGGAGATACTCCAACCTTTTCATGTATATGCTCGATTCATACTTATCTCAAAGTGTAAAACGTAACATACCAAAAGTTTAAAAAGGAAAAAAAAAAAAAAAAAAAAAAAAAAAAAATATATATATATATATATATATATATATATATATATATATATATATATATATATATATATATATATATATATATATATATATATATATATATATATATATATATATATATATATATATATATATATATATATATATATATATATATATATATAAACTTTTGAGTTGTTATATAAAGTCACCCATCCACATGAGCATCCTCATCTTTATAACACTTAACTTAATATTATGTTTCTCTTTTTGTAGGACATTTAGTGCCATAAAGCATTGTAAGTCTCACCCCCATCTTTTAAAATTTTCTTAAGTTTGAGGGGAACTTTTTCTATTACACAACAAGCTTGATGTATATCGTATTCCTCTACTTCAACCATCCAATTTGAATTCTACTAATAATATCCCTATCCATTTCAACATCACTTTGAACAATAAATCCAATATATCTAAAGCCTGTAATGTTATTAATGACTCGATCATCCAAAGTCACAATCCCCCATTAGATCTTTTACTAGTAAAATTATGCTAAAATTATTCAATTTTATATCCACTCAAACGAAACCTTTAGACTCTAAGATTGGTCTTCATAATTCAAGTTTGCTTTCAACTCTCTATCTAGTCTTATCAACAAGAATAATATCATCAACAAAAAGCATACACCAAGGTACATCCTCTTGTAAATGTCTAGTAAAAACATCCATGACTAAACCGAAAAAAGATGGGCTTAAGGCTGATCCTATTGGGATATCATCAGGCCCACAACTTTTTCACGCTTCATTTTCTTTAAAGCATCTCTAAATTCGATTTTACTAATACACCAATAAAAATGAAAACATCTATTTTTATTTAGGATACTAAGGCCACTAAAGTCAATTGTATTCTTATAATTTTCATTTAAAAGCTTAACAAAACATCTCATCTATCTTTATTAAATATCTTCATAAAAGTACTTTTGATCTTCAACTTTAATGCACTTTAGTCAAACTAAATCCTTACTACTTCATCTTTTTTGTTTGACTAACTTAGAAATATATCTTTTACCTTTTTTAGTATATAATCTATTATATAAATCATTAAAATATAAAGTCTTTAAATTGCATATACTTTCTTTGACTCTTTATGGACATCTTTATATCTTTTCTGAATTTCAAAATTTTTATATATAAACCAATTTTTATAATAAAACTTATTATTTAAATCTTTTCTTGCGTATTTTAATTCTACCACAAACTATTTTAATTATTAGGAACTTTTTCTTTTAATACTGTAAGCAAATTATTTGTAACATTCTTAATATCACTAGCTACTTTACTCTATATAACATTAGCTTTCTCATGCACAAATAATATCTTAAGATCTAAAATCTCAAAATTAATATTAAAATATAAAACTAATAAGTGATTTTGGGTGCTAACAACTGCTCATTTATAATGAATAAAATATTTATAATATGTTGCTAATTATTTGAAATTTATTTTAATTTAAACAAAAAATTAATCTAATAGTTTTAATGTCCAGATTAAATTTCAGATCCCGATCCATGTTTTTTCAGAAAATTTACATACATACCACTTTATTTCATGTTATTTACATATCTAACACTTAAAATATTGATATTACATGTCTACAACACATATACAACTTTAATATAAAATATATCACTCCTATAATTCATTTCTAACATTCACATCATCCTATAAACTTTAATATTTCATTCCATGCACTCAAATTTGTTATATGGATGATAGTCATATGATATTAATATTTTAGATATTAGATATATAAATAACATGAAATAAAGTGGTATGTATGTAAAACCCCTACTTTTTCACACTTACCCAATCGTATTCAGTCTCCGATTCTTGCAAGAATTCTCCATGAACTGCCTTCAGAATCTTCCCAAGTAAGTGATCCATCTTCCTTCTCTCCCTACTTTTGCAAATTCTCACTATGACAATAAACATATCTTCGCCTCAAGATCATTGGCGTCTCCCCTGTCGAGAACGAAGTGGTGTTACTCGAGAAGAACTCCGCCGTCGAGATTGGTAGGGTTGGTGAGTTATTTGGTTGTTTTATGTTCTTTTCCCTCGAGTGACTTGAGATATTTGGTGTGGATTTGATCGTCCTTTTCCTTTCATTTTGGGTGCAGGAAATGAATCGATCAAATCTTCGGGTTCCATCCCATCTCCGCGTTAATGTCGCCACGAATGTAAGTCACTAAGTTCAGTTTGTTGGAAAGGGTTTTTCAGTTTATATAACTCGCGTCAACTACCACCCTACTTCTCCATCCTTTAATCATTGATCTACTCCGTAATCAATGCAAAATGGCTACGGTTTACAGTATTTGGATCCTTTTTGTTTATTCGTGCTTTCCTTGTTTTTCAATAACGGGCTTTAGTTTAATTTGATTATATGGCTTTGCCGATATACTTGTGTCTTATATTTTAGAAGATGTCGGAAATTGTGTCACAGTAAAAAGAATGCAATACTTGAGAAATGACAATAGGTCAGTGTTGTGAATCGTCTAGACATATCCACCCAATTCCCATGCTGGGTAGACAAGTTTGCAACCTTCTTCTTCCTTTATCCCAAACATGAAATTTTCTGTGGAGACCAAAAAAGAAAAAAAAAAAATCCTCTTGTCCTAGAATTATATCATGAGAACGTAATGAAGGTGAATTCTCGAAAATAACATGTTGGCAATAACTATTTTACTCAGAGACAATCCAAACTTCTAAATTTGACCTTTTGGTAACATCCATTTTCACAAAAGTTCAAAAAATAGAAGGGCGTGATAGAGGGGCCATCACATTTCTTAATTTTTAACAGGATACCAAATATTGAAGCTCATAATATTAACATGTCATGTTCAATCTGATAAATTATGAGATATAGAAGCACACCCAAATAGAGGCTATGGCATGCTTCTTTTGCACATCAAGAGAACTTTAGCATAATGACAAAATCTATTTATTTAATAGCTCTTGTATGAAAGCGATTCGGAGTAAATAGCATCATCACCAAATTGAATAAGAATGTGATGGGTTTCGTAGCCCAAAGTTTGGTCCAAGTTAAAGAAGCCAAGGTTTGGATGGTAAATTGGCTTGAATTGCTAGACTGACTCAACAAGAGTGAGCTACTAGCATAAATCGAGTTGGACCACCCTTGGCTTGCTAGCCTAGGATTCTCTCCTACAAATTCAACACGGTGGTTGGTTTTGAGCCAACACTCCATGGGCTGCTGGCTGCGAATTCTCTATGGCTTATGTTTAGTGACTATTATGTGCCATTGGCTAAGGTTTGTGCTAACTTTATGTTGTCAACCATGAGTGGTGCTAACTCAAGTTGCCACCCATAGGCTGATCATCCATATATTGGCATCCATGGGTGGTTGTTGGTTATTAGCTTGACGAGGGACTATTCAATAATTGGTACGAGTGTTAAGCATTCATAGAGAGCATAGAATAACCAAGTAAAATAGAGTAAAGAAAATACATTGCATTGTTGAAAGATATTAGTTTGACTTCAATAAAGGCTTCTCGTTGCCAACACAAAGCTTAAAGACAACAAAATTTGCCCACCTTGTGACATCCACTATAATTGCTCAGTTTTTAGTTCACCTGGATTGCCTGATCCTCCTAAAAAGCCATCCATTAGCTGCTCTATTCACTTGGCCAGAATTGTGTAGAATCAAAACTTGAAAATGTAAAGGAACGAAGTCAAATATAACTCAATGGTGGAAATAATCATAACATAATATAATAAGCACTTGGGTTAGCTTATATGAAAGATGCCATCATTCAATAAAACACATCATTCATCAAGACAACCAAGTTCAACTTGCTAGATTTCACTAACCAAGTACTGCTAATTGAAGCCTGACAATCTAATATTGTCCACTGAAAGCTCGCCAATCTATCCCAAAGAATACCCCCACTCAGTCCCTCAGACCACTTACTATTAAATGACCTATCAACAAAGCCATTCCATGAAGGCGTCTTAGTCAAAGTCACTTGGGCTATACAACCATAAGTGTTTCATAAGATCATGCGGACCATCACTGTCCAAGTCAAGTCACCTCTTGACTATCATCCCCATCTCTCAAAAGCTTTTCATTTGATTTGGGTATTAGATCTTAACGGGAAAGTTAACTTGATTTTCCACTTAAAATTTTTTTAAGAAGAAGCTTTCTTATAGTTTGAGCATCATATCATGAAAAGATCAGGAGTTTGTATTTATTGAAATTTAAAAGTTTGACTTTTTTCATGGAAATTGTTGAAAACGGTGATTCTTAGATCATACCGTTGAGATAAAAAAGGTTGTTGCCAGGACCTCATAGGTGTGATTGGATCATCAGGTAGTCATCATAAACAAGGAAGATCAAGGCTTTAGGAGTTGGATCTTTGGATCAAAATCTTGATTATACAACAACAACCACCTCAACCCTTTATCCCACTTTATGAGGTTGGCTATATGAATTCTTTTTCTCCATTGTGTTCTTTTAAGAGTCAAATTCTCATTTAAATCTATTAAGAAAAATGTCATTTATTATATTTTTTAACCAAGTCTTTTTAGGTCTACTTCTACCTTTTTTAATATAGGCTAAATCTAATTCATCTACCCTCCTAACCAGGTCATCAGAGGGCTGATGTTTTATATGACCAAATCATCTAAGGCGGCTCTCTCTAATCTTATCTGTCACTGGAGCTACACTAACATGTTCATGTATATACTTGTTTCACATTCTATCTATAAGAGTGAAGCCACTCATCTACTCGAGCATCCTCATCTCTACAATGCTTAACTTAACTTTATGCTTCTCTTTTAATCGGTAACATTTTATGCCATAAAGCATTGCGGGTCTCATCACCATCTTATAAAAATTTTCTTTAACTTTTGGGGGTACTTTTCTATCACACAATAAGCTCCATGCCTCCCTCCACTTCCACCATCCAACTTGAATTCAACTACCAATATTCCCATCTATTTCAACATCAATTTGAACAATAGACTCGAGATATATCTAAAACGTGTACTCTTATTAATTATTTGATTGCCAAAAGTCACAATCACTGAATTAGATCTATAACTTCTAAAATTACATTAATGTATTCAATTTTAGATATGCTCAAACAAAAACATTTAGACTCTAAGGTTGATCTCCATAATTCAAGTTTACCTTCAACTCCCTTTCTAGTTTTATCAACAAGAAGAATATCATCAGCAAAAAGCATACATACATTAGGTTACATCCTCTTGCAAATGTCTAGAAAGATCATCCATGCTAAACCAAAAAGAGATGGGCTTAAAGATGATCCATGTTGTAATCCAACTGAAATATGAAAATACTTGGTCAAACCACCTTGTGTTTGAATACAAGTAATAACTAATGCATACATATCCTTAATGACTTGAATATAAACATTATTAATCCATTTCTTTTCTATAACTCTCCATAGTAGTTCTCTTGGAACTTTATCATATGCTTTCTCTAAATCAATAAATATCATATGTAGATCCTCCTCATTCTCTCTATACTTCTCCATCAAACCTCTTAATAAATGTATAGTTTCCAACTTTCCATTATAAATCTTCCCGGCATAAACCCAAATTGATTTTGAGAAACATTAGTATCACGTCGTAACCTATGCTCACTAACTCTGCCCCATAGTTTTAAACTATGTCACATTAACTTAATTCCTCTATAATTTACACACTGTTGTGTATCATCTTTATTCTTAAAAATAGGAATTAACATACTCCTCCACTCATCTGACATCTTTTTAGTCTTCAAAATCTTGATTATAGTCGGATAAAAATGCTTTTTGAATTTCAAAACTTATTTTAGATATGTTTGTATTAGAAGTTAAATTCTGATTAGGATAAATGCTATTAGAATTTTATCTTTTACCTTAAAGTTATTTTATTTGTTGTTATAGATAGGGTTCTCTCTTTTTTGCAGAGTTTGTTTAGGATTGAATGTGACTTCTCTCTTTTGTTATATCGACGACATAGGGTGACGACTCTTAATGATTATTGAAAGCTACATGTAATGATAATTGATTAATTAAATAAGTGATAATTAATATGACTGATGACCAATTAAGCAGCAGTTGGAGTAAAGATGTTGAAAATATCATATTAAAGCTGAAAGTCATGCATTGCTTTTCTATACTCATGATGATATTCACTTGATAGTACATTAAATTGATTGATAATACTTAAACTGATTGACAAACTTATATCTTATTTTGACATTAATATTGATATAACATAGTATAACATACTGATATGATTTATTAAATGATTTTATAGTTGATAGATCTCTTTTGACTTTACTGATCATATTAAATTTATTATTCACTTTTGAGATTTTTATTGCTACTATTAAGTTATGATTGATATTGACTAACATATATATTGATTCTTTTGCCTTGTATTGAAAACGGTGATAGAATGTTTGTTACTTGCTTGGCTTTTTATGCTCATTATGTAATTTTAAAAGGTTTCAGGTAAGGAGCCTATAGCTTGAGGTTGTGTACTGATGCAAGGATAGTTTTTTTTGTCAGAGTTTGGTTTATGTATATTTTGTAGTAAGTGTGGCTATTATATATTTTGTTTTGGACTCTGGTTGTAGATTGTAATTATTAACAATAGTAATGTGAATTATGTTTTTCATATTTTATTGATTTTCTTTAATGTAATTAATTTGCTCTGGATGTCTGTATTGATCTGGTTAATAAATAAATGAATATTAGTTATATAAAAAAGAGAGATTAGAGCAGATGTTCTTCCATTTTAGATCTTGGGACGTGACAAGTCAAATCTAATACATATACTTTTCTAATCTGGTCATGGGAAGGCCGCCGTCTTATGTGACCAAACCATCTAAGACGACTCTTTCTAATCTTATCTTCCACTAGAGCTACTCCAACTTTTTCACGTATATGCTTATTTCTTATCTTGTCTCTAAGAGTAAAGCTACTCATCCACCTGAGCATCCTCATCTCTGTAACACTTAACTTAATATTATGCTTCTCTTTTAATGGCCAACATTCGACACCATAAAGTAATGCAGGTCTAACTATCATCTTATAGAATTTTTCCTTAAGTTTGAGAGGGACTTTTCTATCACACAACAAGCTCGTTGCATTCCTCCACTTCAACCTTCCAATTTGAATTATACTAATAATAGCTCCATTTATTTCACCATTGCTCTGAACAATAAACCCAATATATCTAAAACGTGTACTCTTATTAATGACTTGATCACCCAAAGTCACAATCCCCCCCAACTATATCTATTATTACTAAAATTATACTCTATGTATTCAATTTTAGATTTACTCAAACAAATGCCTTTAGACTCTAAGGTTGATCTCCATAATTGAAGTTTATCCTTCAATTCCCTCTCTGATCTTATCTGCAAGAAGAATATCTTCAGCAAAAAGCATATACCAGGGTATAATCTCTTGCAAATGTCTAGTGAGAACATCCATGACTAAGCCAAAAAGATATGGGCTTAAGGCTTATCCTTGAGGTAATCCAACTGAAATAGGAAAATACTTGGTAAAACCACCTTGTGTTTGAACACAAGTAATAGCTCCTGCACACATATCCTTACCGACTTGAATATTGCATTATTAACCCCTTTCTTATGTGGTCATCTCGATAGCACTTCTCTTGAAACTTTATCATATGCTTTCACTAAATCAATAAAATCATATGTAGATCCTCCTTATTCTCTCTATATTTCTCCATGAAACCTCTCAATAAATGTATATATTCCATGATAGACCTACCTGACATGAATCCAAATTGATTTTGAGAAACATTAGTGTCACGCTGCAATAGCATATGAAAACTTGGCGTAGATGCACGATAATATACATGAGGGCGAACCAAGAGTGTAGGGATTTATGCCGTGTTTGAGACAATTAAACTCAGGAGAGAAGCTAGAGAGTTGTTATAAATGAAGCGTGAGTTGCACGAGTAAAGTAGATGTAGTCTGACACTGAAAACTCCATGAGTAGGACGACTGCTGGTCCAAGCAAGGGACCCATGCGGGAGAGCTCATAACAGACAACTGAACTGAGCAAGGGGGATCTGTGTTGGTGGGGCAAGCATGGGGGCAAGAGAATAATGCAAGGATGAGTAAAACTACTGATGCATCATCTTACGGCCAAACAAGTTGGGTAAATAATCATAAAATTTTCTCTTAGTAACTTCATCAATTCACTAACCCTGAGCAAATGCACAACCTGAGTTGGGCAAATGAGCTCACACATAACAACACACATCCACCCATATGCATCCCTCCATACCAAAATGGTTTTTATATTTGCTATACATCTTAATGAAAATACATCTCTCACGCATAGTTATTGGGGAGGTTGACACGTCTAGTGACTTGTTAGTCCCCATAGGGAATCAGCCACTAGTAATGGCCTTACCATTTACACTAACAATCAGGGGTCAAACTTTTGTATATCTTGATAACTTGCACATTAAATGTGATCAATGTCTCTTACAATTACAATGTTAAAATTAGTGTCATAACGAGTTCACAAACCCCAAAAACACAAATTGAGCAATCCCTCTTGAAATCCTTACTAGTTTGATTGCTAATTTTATCATATGAAAGGACATGCCCTAATGACCTTAATATCCCTTCTAGTAATTCATAATAAACATCCAACAATCATCTTATACAACCACACACAAGCGTACAATGCAAATAACATTTGATTATATGGATCATGCATACATCACGCATAGAAATGCAATCCATTGCAAAGATTAATAAGTTAGTTAAAAATTATCAAAGTTGCAAACAAAACGAGCTAAGCCGAGCTTCGGCATGTTCGAGCTCTTTTCCCGAGAACGTGTTAAAGCTCGGCTCATTATAATTTGAGCTTCTTTGGTACCTATTCGAGCTCGTTTAAAAATCTCTTGTTTGAGCTCAGCTCGTGTTCGGGTTTGAGCTCAACTAATTTTAGGCTTGCCGAGCCTCCTATCGAGCGGCTCATTTAACGAGCCGAGTCAGCTCACTAACAATTCACAAAATAATATTATTTTTTTAAATTGAGCTTAGCAGCTCGCTGACCATCCGCCCCGATTGGCTAGCCTGTATGCCAGACGGAAGAAAATTTCTTGACGCCGACCCGACCCATCTTATCCGTCCAACTTTCAAATGCATTCCGAGTATGTTTCATTATATAGAGAAAAATCATCTTTGCATTTCACGGTGTGGGACTAAACCAACCTTTTTTTTTGAGCAAGTGGGCGAGATTTGTAGAGAGAGAGTCGGGCGGGAGAGCGGAAACGGACTAAACCATGGAAATATATATATATATATATATATATATATATATATTATATATATATATATATATATATATATATATATATATATATATTTGTGAAATTAGTAAAAAAAAATTATTAAATTAGTAAAATTTAGGAAATGTTTTTTTTTGTATTTTTAAAAGATAAAAGTTAAAAAAATAATTAAATTAGTAAAATTAAATTCGTAAATTTTATCGAACTCTAATCAAGCTAATTAGTCGAGCTCTAATCGAGCTTCTTCACGAGCTCTAAATGATATTGTTCGTGAATATAAATGAGTCGAATGCCAAGTTGTTCAAGCTTGTTTATTTAGCTATCAAATTTATCAAAAGTGTTCAAGCTCGTTCATTTGACTTATCAAACAAGCATAAACGAGCTCTTATTGAGCCGAGCCACGAGTAATTCGTTGAATGCTCAGATGATTTGCAGCCCTAAAAATTATGCATTTACAATTAAATCATTTGTGCACATGATCAATTCTATCCAATCAATGCAACCAACATATAAGATAGTAATTGCAACCAACATGTAAGATATTCATTGAATATGTTGTGCATCAGGTTTGGAATCCAATGACAGTTGAATTATCAAAAGTTATTTGCATCTAAAAAAATTTTTCACTGAAAAACTTTTGCAAATCTTATGAATGCAAAATAAAAAATTTTAAAAATTGTAAATTATGTATAAAGGACAGATTTTTGGCAAATTAATTTTCATGTTAAAATCCATCTAGTGGCAATCAAAAGAAATCTTAAATTTTAGGGATTTTGCAAATATGCCTATTCTAGTAGGATGCTTCAATAAGTAATTTTTGCCAGTTGGGCCCCATACACCCAATGATCTTGCTTTCTTTCCTTCATCTTCTGCTGCCACCTTATTTGATTTGTGGGAACCGTATTGTCTTCTGTTCAATTCATGCTATTGTAATTATTATTTTACCTACTCTTATATCCTAGATATTATAATTATCCTGAAAATATTATTCCTTGATTTTATATATTTTCTATTAGAAACTTTGTTAGGATTGTATAAGTACTAAGCAATTGTTATAAGAGAGAAAATGATCAAAATGGTCCATTGACTCTTTATGAAGGATCAAAATTGTCCCAACTATATTAAAGGACCATTTTGGCCCCTCAATTCTTTAAAAATGAATCAAAATGATCTCATGGTGGGACTATTGTGATTTCTCCTTAAGCAGTTGAGGGACCAAAATAATCATTTAATATAGTTGGTTACTATTTTGATCTTTCATAAAGAGTCAATGTACCATTTTGATCGTTCTCTCTTAGAAAAAAATACATAACCAATTTTCTCTAATTTTTATCAATTGGGATATTTAGCGCCTAATTATTCACTAATTAAATAAATGTTATAATTATCTTATTAACACACAAAATGAGGATATATAAAAAGTGGTTAATTTCTCCTTGTTAGCTGGAGGTGCTGATGAATTTCTTGTGTAGGAGGATATCATTGCAGGGATTGTGCTACTGTTTTTTATTGGTACACAATGGGTAACATAAGTGCGCCAGTAATTTTGATATTTTGTTTTTGATATACCGAGTTTGGTAGGCAATCTCTGTTTTTTAGCTTAAGATACCTGTCATGTGGAGAAGATAATTCACAACATAAGCTTGAATTTTAATTCTATTTGAGCTGGCAAGGATGGAGATATCGGAGGGTATTTGAATGTCATTGAAGGAGTTGAGTTTATTCTACAATAGTGGTGTTAACCAGTTGTTAAAGAGGTTGTTCCTCCATTTAGACACTAATATTCATGATGACAGGAGTGAAGTTTGTTAGGGTAGCCAGAAGTCTGAAGGGAGTGGAACATTTTTTTTCCACTTAAATTTTGTGAAAAAGAGTTTCTTATTCATTTTATTGATTGTTAAAATTGTGTCTGAGGTTTTATTTTTACATTATCCTGCAAATTTGTAAGCATAACAAGTTTTGGGCTTTTGTAATATGGATATTAGTTTAGGCTTGTATAGTTCTCCCTGGGACCCTGTGAGAGATTGAACAAATATTTTGTGCTCTTCTGATGATAATAACTAATAATACCATTTCACAGTCATATTCAGGTTCTGCTCAGAGCAGCGAGAAGGGTGGTGTTGATTTGCAAGAAGAGAAATCTGAAGTATATAGTAGTAACATGACTCAAGCTATGGGTGCAGGTGAATCTGATAATGTTTGCTATTTTTTCTTTGATTTGATTCGAATTATTTTTGTGTTTCGTAGTGCTTTTTTGTGTCGAATATATTAATTCTATTTTATACTGCTGTTAGACCGCTTATCTTCTAATATATCTTGCTGGCAAAAAATGTGTTTCAGTGCTAACCTATAGGCATGAACTTGGAATGAACTACAACTTTATTCGCCCAGACTTAATTGTTGGTTCTTGCCTACAGGTGCTCCAACTGCGCATTAGTGGTTGAATGCTTCTCTTACCTCCTTTACTTCCCTTGAATCATATGCTGTGCTATTGCAGACTCTATCGGATGTGGACAAGCTTATCAAAATTGGAGTTAGAACCATATTTTGCTTGCAGCAGAACTCAGATTTGGAGTATCCTGACTTGTTCTTCATTATCTAAAGCTTATCTATGCATCAGAAATTTTTATAAAATTTACCTTTTAAGCTTCCATAATATTTTCTTAAAGCATAGTACATCCGAGACATTTCTCCATTTTAACCACTCTATAGCATTCCAAAATATATATTCTCTTCTACATTCCTATTCTTTTGTAGAATATATCGAAATGCTTAAGGCAATCACAGCCGTGGTGATGTGACTCTTATTATTAATTTTGCACTCGCCAAAATTGTATAACATATACGTTTATTTTATATTGTAGTACACCATTTTGATATTATTCTCCTCAGCATTCTTCGACTGCAGGATATAGTTACTACTTGATTTGAATGGTTGATTTCCTTACTAAGATCTCCAGATATTTTGGAGTTGATATCCAAGCGATTGAAGATTATGCTGAGAAATGTGAGAATATTGAACATGTTCGTGCAGAAATTAGGTAAAATATTTTGCTTTTTTGATTTTAAAGATTTTGTTATTCTAGTAACTTCTCAAACCATTGCTGTATTTTTTGAACAATGTCTTTATCATACATTTTATAGTTTTTCAAATTATAATTTATAAATTATCTACACAGTTGATTACTTTCACTTATGTATACCGGGAGACTACAATGATGTAGGACATTTTCGTATTTAGGATTTCTTATTGCGAATCTTTGTTGAAATACTCAAATTTATGCATAAACATTCAATTGACCATTAATAAGTAAATTTTTTTCTTTAAAGGAAAAAAAAAAAAAGATTAATTCGACAGTAGACCTGTTAATATTTGACCCGACCCGAACCCGAATAGGGTCGGGTTCGGGTTAGGGATTTCAACCCGTTTGTAAAACCGGGTCGGGTTCGGGTTGACCCTAAAACCCGAAATCAACCCGGTTTGACCCGTTTTTAATTAATTTAGGAGGGTTTTAATGAATTTTTATGAAATAAGTAAATGATATTTCAAAAAATTATAAACATTATTGCCCAAATTAAATTAATCTTGATTTATTTTAAATTAATTGAAGTAAATCTTACCTTAATTTGATTTAGATTTAAATAAATTGAATTAAATAAAAAATTTTTAATAAAATATACCTGAATCGGGTCGGGTTCGGGTTGACCCGGACCCGAAGCAGGTCGGGTTCGGGTTCGGGTCGGGTTGAACAGTGTCGGGTCAATTTCGGGTTGGACCCGAACCCGACCCGTGACCCTGTTTTGACAGCCCTATTCGACACAATTGATAATAGTTGTCTACCACATAATCAAAGACATACTAGAAAGCAGAGAAAAGAATAAGATGATAAATCACCAAATGAAAGAATTAAGTATCACAGCGGTACAATAATCTTCTCTCTTTCCGCCTCATTTGGAATTCACATACAAAATTTTTTCTAGATAGTCATATATATAAGGTTCTTGGACGAGAAAAGTGGAGGATTGCATTAGATAGTCAACAGTCAGCATAAAACTTGTCGAATAATCATGACATGAATTCTTTAATACATTATGTTAATATTAGGGCATTCCCTGGAAGCGACGCATTGTATGGCCTGAATACAATGACAAGTGAGTAAGGGCCATTGCACCGGCACACGAGTGCAGTGTTAAATAGGCAAGGGTTCTCACATCATGGATGGATGTGGACAAAGAAGCTAGTCCATGAAACTAAAATGAGGATAGGATATTGGAATATAGGTTTCCTTATAGGCAAATTAATAGAATTAATAGATATTATGATCCATAGGAAGATAAATATTCTATGCATCCAGGAAACTAAATGAGTTGGAGAGAAGGATAAGGAGATTGATAGTTTAGGATTTAAACTATGATATTCTGGTAGGAGTTATACTAGAAATGATATAATTGTGATTATAGATAAGAGTTTGAAGGATAATATTGTAAAAATTAATATAATTGATGGGGACATCAGCTCATGGAAAGTTTATCAGAGACGTGGCCGCCGATCTACGGCTACGATTGAGTCATTATATTTTTGATTTGTTTTATGTATTTCTTATTTATGATGTCGCATTGTATTTTTTTATTTAATTTTTCGTTGTACCCTTTTATTAAGGGATGTTGTATGTAAGCCCTAAGGGTATTGTTGTCTTTTTATTTTTGAGTCTTATGTACGGGGCTATTTATAGCCCCTCTGTTTTTCTTTGAAAGAATGAATGATTAATCAAAAACTTTGATTCTCTTGTTTGAATTCTCATGAGAGCTTGAGAGTTTGGAGTGAAATCCCGAGGAGAGGGAAGCTTATGCAATACCCACCAACCTAGATGAGTCGGGTTTGTGGTTCTACCTTCTATCTCTTTCTTTCTTCCTTCCCCTACCATCACCGGCCAGACCACCTCCCCCTCCACCTAGCTGCCGCCCCTCCCTACCCGAGCCCCTCCTTTTCACCCACCAAATTCTCCAAGCCACCCCACCTAGCTGCCGCCCCCTAGCCCTTACTCTCTCTTGGATTTATTTCCTATTCTAGATTGCCATAATTTTGGTTAGATTTTGAACTAAAATTCACCCAATTTGAAATTTAAAATCTTTCCTAAAATTATAAAATCTATTTTTGGAAAGTTTTCAAAATTGAATCCTTTTGAATTTCAAATTCAAATTGGATTTATTTAATTACTTTCCTAATTCCTAAACTTAAGTTAGGCAAGCATGACACCTAGCATTTAATTCCCTTAGCCTAAGCATGTCGCTGGCCCTCCCTCATTAAAACCCTTGGATTTTTTTCCTAAAGCTCCCTCTTCTCTATTGGAAAGATTTCTAAATCCCCCCCCCCACTCATCCTTGGCCAAATTTTCCTAAGCCCACAATTCTTAATTTATTTTCAAACTCAAACAATTGAATTAGGAAATAAATCCCCTATCCCCCCTCATTATGCCGCCGCCCCCTCTCTCTACCCGTCCCCTCTCTCTCTATCTCCACTCCTCTCTATCTCATTAACTCTCCTTCCCAATTTAGGGAGATCAAATTCCTCTCCTAATTTTCTACTCTCTTAATTTTGTCTATTTATTTCAGATTTTTGAAGTTAAATCTCTCCATCAACCTAATCCTAACTCCATTAGTGACTCTCCTTCTTTGGCCGACCCTCTCCCCCACTTAGCTCTTATTTATTGTGAGGATCCCTCTTCTCTCAAGAACACCTAAGAGCCTTGAAGACGCCGACGATACTACCACATACACAAAGCCATTGCATGGCCGATCCTGACACCGACTACGGACTTGCCTACGACGAGCACGGCTTCGTGCATATTCTCCATTCAACCTTCTTCGACGTCAACCCGAGGATCGACCATACGGTTGAGGACTACATAGAGCGCATCTAGGACACCTTGGTTGAAGCCATTGAAGAAAGCAAACAAAGATATAAAGAGATCCGTAAGGAGTCTAAGAAAGCAATTTGCAATGCAAATATTTTAACTTTTAATAATTTATATAATAGATTAAATATTAAGAAGGGTGAAAGATATATGTATAAGTTAGCTAAACAAAGATATATGAGTAGTAAGGATTTTGTTCAAGTGAAGTGTATTAAGGATGAAGATCAAAATGTGCTTTTATTAGAAGAGGATATTCAACAAAGGTTAATGAGAAATTTTACTAAACTTTTTATGAAGATTATGAGAAGGATTGACTTTAGTGACCTTAGCATCCTAAATGAAAATAAAGATTTTTGTTTTTATCGGCGTATTAGTAAAACTGAAGTTAAAGAAGCTTTAAAGAAAATAAAGCATGGAAAAGTTGTTGGATTTGATGATATTCCAATAAAGGTATGGAAATGCTTAAGAGATGAAGGACTTTATTGGCTTACTAAACTTTTAATATTATTTTGAAGAATAAAAAGATGCCAGATGAGTGGAGAATGAGTGTTTTGATTCTTACTTTTAAGAATAAAAGTAATGCACAAGATTGTGCAAATTATAGAGGAATTAAGTTAATGTATCATTACTTTAAAACTTGGGAGAGAGCTATGGAGCATGGGTTGCGGTGTGATACTACTGTTTCTCAAAATCAATTTGGATTCATGCCAGGTGCGTCTACTATGGAAGCTAACATTTATTGAGAGTTTGATGGAGAAGTATAGAGAGAATAAGGAGGGGACTACATATGATTTTTATTGATTTAGAGAAAGCATATGATAAGGATTCAAGCGAAGTGTTATGGAGAGTTCTACATAAGAAAGGGTTAATAATGCTTATAATCAAGTCATTAAGGATATGTATTCAGTGTTGTTGTGTTCAAACACAAGGTGGTCTGACCAAGTATTTTTCTATTTCAGTTGGATTACATTAAAGATCATCCTTAAGCTCATGTCTTTTTGCTTTAATTATGGATGCTCTCACTTGACATTTGCAAGAGGTTGGACCATAGTGTATGCCTTTTGCTGAATTCTTCTTGTTGAAAGACAGAGAGGGAGTGAAGGTAATGATTATGAAGGTCAACCTTAGAGTCTAAAGGTTTTCTTTGAGTAGATCTTAAATTGAATATATGGAGTATAATTTTAGTAATAATAGATCAGTTTGGGGGGGGGGGGAGTGTAACTTCGAGTGATTAAGTCATTAATAAGAGTACACGTTTTAGATATCTTGAGTCTATTGTTCAGAGAAATGATGAAATAAATGGGGATATTATTAGCATAATTCAGGTTGGATGGTTGAAGTGGAGGAATGCATCGGGCTTGTTGTGTGATAGAAAAGTCCCTCTCAAGTTATATAAGATGGTATTGAGACTTGCAATGTTGTATGGTGCAAAATATTGGCCATTAGAAGCATAATATTAAGTTAAGTGTTGCAGAGATGAGGATGCCAAGTGGATGAGTGGATTTACTCTTAGAGACAGGATCATCATATACCAAGGTTTAAAATTGCAATAAGCCCGAGGCGGTTATAAGCCTCACGGACACAGAATTGCGTCAATTAAAAAATTAAGGGTTTTAACAGAAAAATAATAACAATATTCTATCTTACACTAAAAACAGCTAAATAATATATGAAAATAGTGGAAAGTAAGAAAATAAATGCAATAAAATCATGCCCAAAAGTACAAAATCATAAAATATAAAAATATTAGTTTAACAAAACGCACAAAGTACAAAGAACAAATAAAATGTTATCCCATCACTAAGTGCTTCGATCTTCTTCTCCAATATATAATTTCATTTCATCATCATTTTCAGAGACTCACTTTTCTCTTTCTTGTTCAATAAGAGAAAAGATTTATCATTTAATTGCTCATTTGACATAAATAATTAAATATAATGCTACAACATATAAGAAGTTGTGGATACCTTTACTTGATTGTTGTGCTGCGATAGTTTTGTGGTGTGATTTTAGTGGATGTGCCCACTTGATCTGCTTGCCCCTCAAGACATCCACACTTAGATCTTCTAGTTATAAGTCTTAATGACAAATCTGTCTCATATCTATGAACCACTATTATCAGATCCAATCACACACCAACGGGTTTATCATCCTTCAACCCCTTATTCCTCAACCTCCTCTCTCTTAACCTCTTGTTGTGCTAATATATACAGGGAGTTCACTGAGTGTTGATAGCCATTTCTTCTCTTTGTTT
Source organism: Dendrobium huoshanense (assembly GCA_016618105.1). Classification (NCBI taxonomy): domain Eukaryota; kingdom Viridiplantae; phylum Streptophyta; class Magnoliopsida; order Asparagales; family Orchidaceae; genus Dendrobium; species Dendrobium huoshanense. The sequence continues at coordinate 27,486,584 of CM028354.1, read as the reverse complement.
GCACTTGGCTATATGTACTCCAATTTCGCTCACACCCAGAAGAAGAGTAAATGAGGCCCAACACTCTTACAACAAAACTCTGTAACTCAGGGGTGGAATCACCAAATTGGATCCATCATTCATCTGTTTTCAAGAAAAAATATAATCAGAACTTAATAAAGTGTCTTCATTTACCAAAATAATTATACCTGGAGAATGTTTGAAAATGGTTGCTTTTGCTGCATTCAAACCAAAAAAATCCCTCTTTATTCCGGAATATAACAAGTTGTAAATCAGCAAGCTCCCTATCTGTCCTGCTCCGGTATTAGCCTGTCCATATAATGAATAAAGTGTCTTCATTTTGTGCGTTCGTAGTTCGTGTATACGGCGTATGTTGTGCGTGCGTTATGCGTTTTACAAAATATAGTCTTCAGAAATAAACATTTATACACAGAATGAAAAACATTTATACACAAACATTATACACAGAATGAAAAACATTTATACACATAAATATTTATACACAGAAATATTTATACACAGAATGAAAAACATTTATACACAGAAACATTTATACACAGAATGAAAAACTATTATTTTGGCAACGTTTTACAAAATATTTCATATGCAAATTCTGCCCCTATTCTTTGGCATGTCTCCTTGCCAATTTGTACTATCAATCCAATCAGTGTTGCCTTCAAGACTTATTCTTTCCATATATTTACAGACATACATTCCACAATCAAAAGAGTTCTCCTGTTTTGGTATACCTTTAATGGTAGAAACTAGAAAGCTTCCATTTTTTGATATCACTATTAAAAGCTCCTTTCGTGTCAGAATATAGGGCTTTAAGCTGAAATATACGTAGAGCAAGAATTAGTTATGTAAATTTTTTAAAAATTGAAGAGTTCATGTTCATCTAAGTATCTAACAGACTAACACTTACGATTTTTGGAACAACAAGCCTATGCTCATTGACGCGGTGGTCCAACGAGTCATAAAATTTCTACTTTTGTTCTTTCAGCAAACCAACCAGAAGGGTAATGTGATTAGATTCAATGTTTGGTTGTAATAAAATGTTGTTTGAAGTAACAGAAAGTTCGGTTATATAGTCGATTTGCAATTTGGACAATTTTTCCCTTCCTTTGTTATTCTGCAAGTGCAAGTAGTAAATGTAAGAACTAAGAAAAATGGATACTAAGTTACTAATCTAATAGTTAAACTGATAAATTGAATACTAAGTTATTAACCCAATAGATTGAAGAGATGTATAGAAATTTATGGTACTTGTCTGGCATAAGGTTACACTTCTCATCTAAGAGATGGGCAAAAATATATACATGTTCATTGCCTAAATAACTGTCGCTTAATAACTCATCAATGTCAGATCTGGAAATAAGAATGTTAACAACAAACACGATACTATCGTCCCTGCAAAAAAAAAAATATTAAATACGCATTTCATTAGCATAACCAACGCATATCATACGCATAACACATGCATATCATAAGCATACCACATGCATATCATACGCATAACACACGCATATCATACGCATACCACACGCATATCATACACATACAAATATTCAAACAAAAAATAAGTTGCAAATTTTTACCTTTTATAGAACTTTTTCAAACATTATAGCACAAAATTTCTCTTCTCAGAAGTCAAAAACAAAAGACTTTTGTAATTTTCTATTTCATCTGCATAAACATAAGTTACAGGTTTTATTTGAATGTTATCTACTGGTATTGGTTCATTTGGATATTTGGATTTGTATATGGAATAAGTTGCATTTCTGTTGGGATTGACTCATTTGTTGGGATTGGATCTTTTGGTGGGATTGACTCATTTGGTGGGATTGGATCTTTTGGTGTGATTGACTCATTTGGTTCATTGGGGCTGTGGGGAAGGATATATGATTTATGTCTCTTAATGGAAGATGAAGAGTAGCTAACAGATCTTTTCTGAGGAACTATTTTGCTCTGATCAATGTAATTATTGAGCTTGACCTCAATAACTCCAACTCTCTCAGTAAGATCTTCAAATTTTGTGCTCAGGCTGTCTTCAAATTCTCAAAAAAGTTTTATGCATGTTTCTTGCCAGGATTTGATTATTGTTTCTTGTAGAGACTGAAGTGCTTCAGCAAAAAACTTAAATGTGGTTGCTGAGGAGATTGGTGGGGGTCTTGTTGAGGAAGTGGGGTATGATGGGGAGATTGGGGGGGGTTGTTTTGATGGGTGGATATTTCATGAGGGGAATCAGGGGATGGAGGACTGTCTGATAGATATTTCTCGACATTAATCATATCCATTTTTGCCTGGGAAATTGCCTGTAGGACATTACAAATCTGACTTTTCCTTATATTAGCAAATAAGTTAGTGATCACCTCTGTAGTATATACAATATCATCGGCCCATCGAAGAAAACGGGGCCTTTTGTCAGCATACATAGGAGCATGAATAGTAGTATGCTCCAGGAATCAAATCTGCATAAGATGAAAGAAAATTTTATCACTCACATTGAGCCAATAAAATTTTGAATGAATTTAACAGTTATTACTTAGCACTCACAATTAGCAGAGGTACAAAACCGTTGATGTAACCTGCTGGCTTCTTATTTGAAATCTTGGAGGATGCCTTATTAAACTCTACAACTAAAAACTCTCTAATTGAACTAGCCCAATTTATTGACAAAAAATCATTTGGATTATTTGCTATTCTTTGAATCAACTGAGGGATTTTGAAGTTGTTAAGTTGAAAAAGTAAATTTGAACATAAATACATGATTAACGTTCTTAACATAGTCTCCGGGGGGTTTGCTTGTTCAACTCCATCATATCATTCCTTATTTTTGTTGATGTAACTGAAGTATGTGCTAAGGAATGCCAGGATATTTCTTCTCCTTTATTTGACAGAACAGTAAGAAGGGCTACTTCATCAACAGTGAAAGGAATGGGTTGACCTTTTATAACAAAACATTATTTTGAAATGTCCCATCTTGAGATCAGCTCATAAATAAGAGGGACATTTTGCTCAAACCCAAGAAATTCCAAAAAATGTATCATCTTTAAATGTTTCAATGTGTCATTGACTTCAGGAGTAATTTGCTGAGCAAAGTTATCACAAATTGTTCGAAACGAAGAAACATAGCATCTATAGGTAATTGGATGAACATATATCTGAAAATTGTAAAAAATGAAAAATTAAAAATAAGTAAATGAGATATGCACAAAAAACGCACAACATACGCAGAATATAAGCAACGGTCACGCACAATGTACGCATAACATACGCATATATTACGCACATCACACGCACAAGAATGCACAGTGCAGGAAACATGGCAGCAAATTATACAAGCGCATAAAATACACACATCATAAGCACTAAGAACGCATAGTATATGCATAACATATGCACAAGAACGTACATTGTAGTGAAAATAACAACAAATTATACGCACACATAAAGTACGTACAATATAAGCAAGAAGCACGCAACGTATACACATAGAATACACACAAAAGACGCATTGCGTACACATAGCCTGCGTATATTTACTCGGTGTTTAAAATTTAGTTAGTTTTATGTTTCAAATTTCAACACAAATTTATCATAAACCCTGAATACAGAGAAAACACGATGGCATCACAGTATCAAACATTTAAAAAGTTTCGAGAAGAATTGCATACGCATAGAATAAGCATAAAATAAGAAGATCTTCAGAACCTTGAACACCAACGCATAGCATAATCATAAAATACGCAGTACGGAACAGAAAACATAGCATTAAGTTACCTTTCTCTTTGGGGGTGACGACATCTTAGAAGAAACTGAGTGAAGAGTGCTTAAAATTGCTCTGGAGTGAATGCTTGAAAGTTCGAATTTTTGCTGGAACTTGAAAATCTAAACGTCGCCTCTGCATTCGACCTAAACCAGGGTTTAAATATTGATGCCACGTCGACATCTCACTAGGCGCGCCACGTCGGCAACTGGGGGGGCCGAACTGAAAAAAAAACTTTAGGTAAATTTTATTTTTTTAGAGGCGGCGCCTTAAATATATGAGGCGAGGGGCGCCATAAGGCGCGCCTCAGTAAACTTGAGGCGTAAGCCTCATAAACTGTACTTATTGCGTGGGCTTTGAGGCTTAAATGGACCAAATTGCGCTGAGGCGCGCCTCTTATTGCGCAATTTTAAACGTTGATATACGTGAAAAGGTTGGAGTAGCTTCAGTGGAAGATAAGATTAGAGAGAGTTGCCTTAGATGGTTTAGCCTCATAAAATATCGCAACCTTCCGATGACCTGGTTAGGAAATTAGATAAATTAGATTTGACTTATGTTAAGAAAGGTAGTGCTAAACCTAAAAAGACTTGATTAGAAAATATTAGAAATGACTTTCTTTATTAGATTTAGATGAGAATTGGACACTACACGACACAATGAAGAAAATGGGATTTATGTAACCGACCCCACGTAGTGGGATTAAGGCTTGTTGTTGTATATATATATATTGTTATGCATCTTAATGAATACTAACGAGCGCATTATAACTACTTAACTACTTCCTAGAGGAGGAGATTATGAAGGAAATTTTAAAATTGTTATTTATTATATTCAACAAAATTTTATTCTTAAAAGTAGAAAAAATCACATTAAAAAAATGACAAACCACACAAATATGATGTCTATATGGACTTACAATCTATTTAAAGAAAACTAACGTAAATGATATAAAAATTTGCTGATCAACAAAAAAGAGGTAGTCAACTTGTTGACATTTATATGATGCTTTTCATAGAGCACGTGAAATGTGAAAATTATGTAGTTTTAGTGCTTTGAATTTTTATACCTTGATGATGTAGAAGGATAATTCAAGTGTAGAATGTATGTGGTGGTAGAAGCTTGGGACATCAACAAGAAAGAAAAAAGTGCACGCGATAACGGTTTTTGGTAGGGACAACATAGTATGCTCCAACAATTTCTTAGGTTCCCGTTCTTCTATGTTTATTGGCAACGACAACAATAATGCTTGCTTGGCTAAGGGTTCAATTAGCAGATTGCGAGTTTTGAACATGAATATTATGGTGAAAACAGATGCAAATTAAAAATTTGTGGAAACAATAGGGGATCATACAGGAAAGCAGAAAATAGCAAACCCTGAAACAAAAAAAAGGAACTTTTTCTTTGATGAGGTACAGGGATTGCAGTATAATTATGAAAATAATATAAAATAGGAAGAAAAAACTATAATCTACCAACTTGAGAATGTTCAAGTTGTTGATGTCCAATCTTGAAAACATTGGGTCGCTAACTCTTCAAGGCAAAAAATATTAGTATTAGGAAGGCAAGCTTGGTCTTCATAAAAATTTTCATAGTTTTTCCAAAAGTAATTCCAAAATCGGTACATAAGGTATTATTTATAGAAATCTTAAAGGATAATTAAAAATAAATTATTATCCATATTACATTCATGCTAATTAAAAAAATGTAAATTTAATAAAAATTAATAATGAACCAAGAAAGATTTTAAATTTAGTCTGTCTTAGCTTTTTTGGATTTTTGTCTAGTTAAACTCTTTAGATTTGTCCATGTGAGTCCGCATGAGTATCACATCACAATTGGTGGTCATGTCATACCTCTAAGCCCTTTTAGATCGATCATGTATTGTACCTCTGAATCGTAAGTGACCATGTTACTTTTCTTTGAACCATTTAGTAAAATTGGTAAAAATGAGATGGCCTAAAAAATTTCATATTTGAAATATTTGCACTCCTAGTTTTTAATAGCTTGCCTCTGATGAGATAATCCTTAGTTGCTAATAAAGAGCTCAAATGTTATAATTGTGGCTCCTTGCCTCCTTGGGTTCTATGAGTTGAACCAAAATGATTGAATCATGTTTATCTTGATTGTGTTTATCTTCATATCTTCTTTGATTCACCTTTTTCTTAAGTTCTTAGTAGCTGCCTTGGATGAGGTAATCCATAGTTTCTAACAAGTTGCTTAAAAGTTTCATCCATGGATCCTTGAATCTTTTGAGTAGTGTATTCTTGTAAATTCGATTAACAAAATCATGAGATCTTTATTGAGTTTATCCATCACATCCATTCCCTTAATTAATGCCAAGCCTAAAAGTGAGCTTAAGCGACTTCCTTAATCAAGGGTTCTATCTCTAATAATTAAATATAAGGTCTCGTGTCAATAGCAATTGTTGATCGTGAATCTAAACTTAACATTTAATCTATGTGGAATCTAGTTAATCTATATATTTGTTAAAATTACCATGAAATTCCTAAATTATCGAGGTTTGATAGCCTTTTTGGAGTTCCCACATGCAAAGCATGTTATAATATTTGCTTTGAACTAAATTATCGTCGCGCGCCATGGCGCGCCAAATTGTTTAAATGTGACATCCACCTCTTAAAAAAAAAAAGTTCGGTACCGCTAGTTACATGCTCGGTTCCACTAGGTATCTTTCTATACAAACAACTTACGAACTTTAAAAATAAGCAGAACTTCAAAATTGCTCTTATCCTAAAAATTTGTTCCTGGGGCAGCGGCCCCCTTGGACCCCTGGCAGCCCAACATATTGTTGTATTTATCATCTTTAGTAATAGTTGTTAGTGTTAGTTTGCTTCTTCATGAGTGCATGCTTTGTATAAGTTTTCTTCATGAGTGCATGCTTTGATTGAGAGACATTGGATCCCTATAAGAGAGGAGGAAGGTGTAAGGCCCCGAGATCTAACTTGGAAAGACTTTAAATGAGTTATCTATAATCCTTCTGAATTCTTGATCTCTCAAATCAGGATATTATTCATTCGATATTAGTCAATGTAAAATCTTCGAAATACAGTCAAAGTTACAATAATCATATCTATAACATACCAGTGTCAAAGTGTTGAAATCATGAAAAGTCGAACGAAAACACAAAATATTCGGTCATCTTTGAAAACATAGTCCTTACCACGAGATGCTTTCTTTTTCTCTTTTTCCCTTTCTCTTTCTCTCTCCTCATATCTGAAATTAAAATCTGAATGATTTTCCTTATATCTTACTCAGTTTCGTACGATCATTCTGATCGTCAAAATGGCGCTGCGATCCGCGATCTCGTCCTGCGCTGTCCATAGCTCCAGCCTATCAGCTGCTGCACTGAACGAGGGCCGATTCTGGGAGGAAAATCCAATTCAGAGAGGAACAGTAAGCGCACAGAAGGGGTGAGGACTGTGAATTCTTGTCTCTTGGATATTGTTGTGAAATGTAAAGTTTGTGTCATGTTGGACCATATTCATGCTTATTACAGTTTGCACAATGTTCAAAATGGCGCTCGCCGCGCCGTGCGCTATGCGCCATGGCTCTAAAGGGACCTTTGCGCCATGATGCGCCATTCGCCGTTAACAGGTATGGATTCCACTTAAGTCATAACCTTATAATGATTTTTCCTTCCTCTATTAAAACCTCATTTGCCAAACAATATTATATTGTTGTGAGAGTTCTTTTATCCACCTCTTCCATTATCTCAAGCATCTTTGAATGACCAATGAGAGCTTCTCAGTTTCCTATTAGCCAAGCATACAACACATCTTGATTTTGGAAATCCTAAAGCTTTTTGAGCCATTAAAATTTTCAATCTCGTATGTTGTTATTGTTGATATCCTTATTAGGCTTTGATTATAATATTTAAAAAAAAGAAAGCCGCTCTAGTATCATTTGTTAGAACAAATTCCTTGTTAATGCGGTAGTATCTTCTAGGAATGAACTTGATCAACACAAACTAAACAACAAAGTGATAAAACGCATAAAAGTCATAAAAAATTGTGTGATTTGGTTATAGCCTACCTACATGGGAGCGAAAAGAGGGATCAATCCACTTTCAAGAAGCCACACGTGTATATGTCAATGGACACAAAAAGTTATTCCTCTCTAAACCTATGAACACCAATTTCTACAGAAAGTGAACCCCAGGATATCGATTTAAATGAACAAGAAAATCTTGGAAATTCTAAAGCTTCCTCTGGAATGACTTATGATTTTGTACTTTTGCTGTTGATAGTTATTTTTGAGCTGTACTCATCAAAATTTTTGCCTCTTTCCTTCCGCTTTTGCTTCCACCTTGTTGATCTATTGGATCCCAATTACTCCATTTGCAGACTATTGTAATTATAAAGTATTTATTATTTATAGGATTTATATGTTTAATATTAGAAGCTCTCCTAATATTATAAAAATAATACATAGATGTTGAGATGAAATACTTAACTGGTTCTCTTCCAATTTTTCTTATGATATTAGAGCTCTATGAGTTTTCTCTTTTTTGTGTTTTTCATTACAGTAGCTTTCATCGCCGCATTACCATAATCTTGCGGCCTTCATTGTTGTACTCTCTTTCCCCAATTTTAATAATTTCACCATTCATTGTTGCATTGACACAAGCATTTTTTATTGTTACAAACTTCATCGTTGTGTTACTGCAAATTGGTCTTATTGGTGTGTAGTCTTCATTGTTGCATGGATGCATTTCATTCCTTTTCTATTTTTTATTGTGAATAGAACTATAATTTCACACTCCACTGAGAACAATAATAATTCCTACATACTATTGGTTTTGGGTTTTCTTGGAATTGTGGGATGCAATCTAAATTTATTGGGGCAGTTGCAAAACATTCATTCAACATACTAATTGAATATTTGAATGGAACAAACTATTTAAAGTGTCCGTGATTGATTCATGGGTTCTTTAAGGGAAGAAAATAATTGGGCCATTTACAAGATAGTGAAAGTAAAAAAGGCTTTCTAGGAGCACTTGAAAAATATTTACAAGTACTTGTACTCGTGCATGTGAAAATCTTGCTAAAATTCTCACTAAAATATTATCAGTAGTAGTCTTTCAAAAATTATCAGTCAAGTTTATAATGGATGGCATCCATTCATTTACTCGAGCGGCAGTATCAAACACTTGTCACTGAGACTCTCTCTTTCTTTTTGCCTTTTTCATTATTGCCTCATTGATCCATAGGATACCTACCATCTGCTCATTAATTCATGGAATATTATAATTATTATTTTCTGATTTTGTATGTTTCTTATTAGAAACTCCCCTATGATTGTATAAATATTAAAAGAAAATACTAAACCAATTTTCTATAATTTTTTCTTGTCATGCTCTAACAATTATTTCCTTTGTTAAAAGAAGAGCACAGCCTCATATATAGCCCCCATGGATTGAATGGATCCCATGCTACAACTTTTTGTCTAAATTAACTTCAAGAAAGCTTACTGGTCAATCAGTAAATCAATTCAGTTATTCATTAATTTCCATCTGATGCAGATATGAGGCATAGCTTATAGAATGTGGTTTTGAGCATATTTATATGGTATCTCATATTCTCACGTTCATTATTGAATTATGTTCATTGCTTTCTAGTTTGATGTAATTTTTTTACCATGTTTATGGTTCTATATTTTTGATAGGGATTAAATTTTAAAATAGTCCCCCGACTATTTTAATAGTGAAAATAGGAGCATGGCATTAGTAATATTTAGGACATCTCCAACTCAACTAGTTACGGCCGTTTGCAATTCTGCGAGCTGTTTGCCCGAACGGAATTCGTAGCTACATTTTTTGCAGCTGTGAACAGTCGCACTGCTCACAAAATTCATTTTTTTAATTATAAAAATATCCTAAAATTATAAAAATTTAAGATTTTGATTCTAAATATATTATTTTAACTTATGCTAGTAATTTTCTAATTTTAATATATTTAATTTTTATGTAATTAATTTATTTAAAGATAAATACGGAATATTCTTTTTTGTTGTTAGAAATGGAGTTCGGTTAGAGATGAATTATTATTTGATATGATTGTTACTGTATTTTGAAGTGGAAAATAGGTCTTTCGGTTGGAGATACCCTTAGCTTTATCTATGATTTAACAGGGATTTTGATGCCTTTGATCTGAGGATGAGGCTTCCTGCTGTTGTTAGCAAATTACACAAGGCTATCAATCGTAATGGTGGTGTGGCCTACGTACATTGCACTGCGGGTCTTGGAAGAGCACCTACTGTTGCGGTAATAAGGGGATTTAAATGCTTCTTCAGAAGTTCATGCCTTTCCCTATTTTCCTTTTTACGTCATGATTGAGCTGCTTTAATGTGTTTGATTTGAAAGTTGCAGAGGTTCACACACCTCTTCTGCTGACACTGATATTCTTCTTAAGCTTGTTTGAGATTTTTTCCCTTTACTGAAACCTTTTCCGTATTACTTTGGTACTAGTTCTTAATATTAGTTCTGCAGCCATTTTGACCCTTAGGAGACGTGGCAAAAATTCTGGCATGTTGGAATGACGCAGTACATTCAACTTTGTCTAGTGGGGAGCTTGAATCATTGTTCCATATTTTACCCTTTAATTTCACGTTATTAGCCACATCGTGAAGCTAATATATGGCATTCATATCTGAATTAAGCAGAAGATAGTCTTTTTATGGTAGTATGTCATCAGAAAGTGGCCTCCAGATTAGCATGTGCATCATAGTAAAGTTTCACATAATTGTGTTTTTTTTCTCAACTAGTTTGATTGTTATGCATACGGCAGTTTTGCTTTTCTCCAATTTTCTCTTATTGGTTAATCATTAGCTTTACTTTGAAATAGTTGGGACTGGTTTTATGAAGCTTCATTTTCAGTTCATTTCTGCAAAGTGTATCCAAGTTCTATTCTTTGCAGATCATTTTGAACATCTTTTCATGTTACTTTAATTTTCAAAAATATATTAATTTTAAACGGCTCTTATTGTAACATGAATTAATTATTAATATTAATATGAATAACAGATAAACGATATTAATTTTAATATTAATATTAAAATGCTCTTATTGTAACTGAATAATTTTTTGGAGTTTCTTTTATCTGGAAAGAGGCTCTGTAGTTTTGCAACTTCTGTAAGTTGGTCTTAGTTGTATTAGCATCTTTAGTCAATTGACTCGATTCTTGTGATCCCTAGCTCTGAACTTCTTGCTGGCTGGGGTGTTGGCTTTTATACTAAAGTGTACTTCCTTGCAGTATTTTTCCTAATGTTTCTTAATGTTGCTATTTTTGTTGATTCTTTTAATAGTCTATTTTGATTTTCATGAAGTGGCAGAGAAGTCGCTAACCTTGTTTCAGAACTTTGTAAATTACAGTTGGCCTATATGTATTGGGTTCTAGGATATAAACTAAGTGAGGCACATAAATTTCTTCAGGTAATCCCCAGTAACTCATCTTACTTAATCTTTTCATTTGCACTTGCAATATGAAATTTCTCTTTTATGAAGCTTTACTGGGCATGCTTAAGATCTAAATGAAATCTATATCAATTTTCACTCCTCTACGACTGCGTTGAATTTTTAATGTTGAGTTGCAACATAAAGTTTTGATATAGAACTTCTGCCTTGGTGATCACTATTCTTATTCTTGGTTCCTTGTTCCTGCGGCTTCTACATCGCAAGCATTGTGGGTCTTTAGCATCAGGAGCCCTTTTGGGTCTTTTGCAATGCCTTCCCTTGACTTCTACCTGTTCACGGTTGTTACACAATTGGAAATTATAGGAAGGCGGATAGGTTCTGCTAGGGGATGATGGTTGTGATAGGATTCTTTAGGTTTCAAGATAAGGTTGCAATTTATCTTTTAATTTTCTTTTGGGTAAATTCAGGAAAGCTTTATGATTATAAATATATCATTGTATTATGATTCTACTTTGATTTTAACTTTGATTTAATAAATTTTTAACTAGATGAAATTTTTGTAGCCTTCTAGTGCAAATGGAGATTGAGTTTTTTTGAGCTTTCTCCTTGTTCTTGTTCTATCCGAGTTATTTTTTAATTTTTTCAATGTAAGATGTAGCATAGTTCAAGCATTCATTGAAAGATTTTATTCATGCTCGTTATCAGACTGTCAAATCATGTTCTTTCTTGTTGATAAGCTTTCAAGTCTCATGTATGTTCTTGTTCTTAGTCTGACAGGCCTTGGAAGACGACAAGTATTTTATTTTTTAGGTTTTTTTTTTTTTTTTTTCGTTCTTAGCATGCATTTATATCTTCCTTTTGTTGCTTTGTTTAGTTTATATTTAATTTGTGTTATTTATGTCTCACTTCATTGAAAATTTTGGTAGTCTTCTACATCTCTCTTGCATAGTGGACATCTACTGGGAGTTATAGATCTGCTCAACACGCCAAAAAGGATGTGTATGATTGATATCCTAAGACATCATGGTTGGAATCTTTAGAAACCAAGTGCACTAGAAACTTGGCAACTATTTTTCTCCGCTGTGTTAAGAAAATTTGCATGAAGCTTAACCATTGAGTTGAGAGCGTCGCCTACGAGTTTTCACTGTTGGACCAATAATGACACGCACAAGTTTTGCTCGTCACATCAACACATTGCAATCGAAATTTTATGAGTTCCTAAAGGTTGAATTTTTTATACCTTCAAGCATGATGCGGTGATGCCAATGACGAAGTTAGCTTGCTATGTTGAGTACACTATATATTGCTTTTCTCTTTTTTTTTTTTTAATTTCATTTTTTTTTGAAAATATATTGTCTTTATTTTTTAAGAGAGGGTGAGAGTTAGAGAGAGAATGGAATAGGTAGAGTGAGGAAGAGAATGAAGTAGAGAAAGAGGGTTAGTCAGATTGACAAAGAAGAAGAGGGCGAGGTGGTGGTGTTGAGAGGTGGGTAGTTGAGGAAGATCTACGATGATAGTTGTATGTATGGGAGTTCCGTGGTGAATTGGTCGGAAATAAGTGTTTTAGTAGCTGAGATAGTTTGAGGGTGATGGTGAGAAAGAGATGGAGTGAATGTTGTTGAAGGTGAGAAAGATTGGCAACAAGGTTGTTGGTGGTAGTAAGGGAAGAGGAAATGAGTGGAGATGTCTACAACTATTGTGTTGAAGGACGCTGGTGTGGTTGGAAAGGAGAGGACATCGATGAGTTTGAAAGTGAGGTTGGGAAAGGGGGAGATTAAATCCATTAGCTGGGAAGGTTTTTTGGGGAGCTTGGTGGTGAGATGCATTGGGTGAAGTTGGCAGCGAGGTTTAGGTGATGGGGTGGGCTTAACTTGAACCCACAAGGTTTCACTAACTCGTATGTTCATTTGCACACTGTTGAGTTGTGAAAGTTCTCTCTAACAAGCAACTATTGAAACTTCTTGGTTGCTTTATCATTTAGGGTCTCAGGAAACTGAGGAGCGAAAGAAGGGAAGATTTGGAATCTCTCGAAGCCCTTTTATCTTTCACTCGTTGTTGATCCCTTCAATACTTCTTCAATGAGCATGTGACATGATTTTCTCATATTTTTGTCATTGATGGGTTTTAGTAGTTTAGGTAAGAGTGTGAGTGGAGAAGTTAAGAGAGAGAAATTAAGAGAGTTAGTAAGCTTCAGTAAATTAGAGTGAGGAGTATTGAGTGGTTTGGTGGTTTGCACCAATGATTGGACTGAGCGAAGCCAAATGATGTAAACCATTTATATTTTACTTTTTATTTTATTGGGGAGAACGGGATGAGTTTGAGAATTACTAGATATAGGACAAGGCCTAGGGTTCAGTCAACGAAATTTTTAATTAATTAAATTAATAAAAGATAAAATTAATGTGTGTCACCATCTTAAGTACTTTTTTGTTACTCATGAATGTTGAAATTTCATCCTTGTCTCTCGGTTGGGTGAATTTCTTGACTTTTTTTTTGTTCGTTAATTTGGACAATATGGGCATTTTTCCTCAATAATTTCAACATTTTAGACACATTAGTTTTTGTCTTATGAAATGGGTGACGATTATATAACTTCGATTGTGATTGACAAGTTTTGAACTAAACTTGCATGACTTGATGTATTCAAAATGACATTATAATGAGAGGAAATCCCCTATCAAAATACAAAATTCATAATTTTTTTTCAAACCCATTTAACTAAAAATGTTAAAGAAATAATCAACCATTTTAAGCTTAAATCAATCAACCATCCAAGTGTATATGTTTGATCAATCTTAAAAATATCTCTCTTATAATAATGTTGCATGTACCCTCTGAGTGGGCGGTTTGTTGGAAAATGACATCACTAGATTATGTTTATGACTGAAGTCCAAATATTATCCAATGGCTCAATCTATGAGCTGTGAACAATAAAATGTATCTAATAGGACAAGAAGTTCTTCATTAGTTAGAATTAGCTTAATTTTTTTCCCTTAAGCAAACATTTAACCCACTTAGATAAAGATTTTGATTTCGTTCATCATCACTCTCCCACCTTTCATTCTAAGCTAATAGCGACGTACTTTTCCCCTTTTTTAAAACCAAATTGTTGCTACTATAAACTGCACATTAATAACGTAATAACTAGCCTTGTTAGAAAGTTCTCTTATTCACAATGATAGGGATTATTAAACATAGGGGCTTGTGTTTTGGAAAACTTTGAATCAGATCTTTAAGTTCCTGTAAAATTAGAGATAAATCTTTAGATAGTGTCTTATCGGATATTTAATTTATTTTTTGAAAGTTTAACCCATGTGTTGAAATTGCGCAATTGGGTATTGAGACATTTTATTTTTATAAGGCATGGTGTTGGTCTCAAGACGTTTCGAGGCATAAGCCTTAGAATTAAACTATCAAATTAATTAAAAAATAACATGCAACATCAAAGTAAGATATTAAATTACGATCATAAAAGCCAAAGGCTAGAAAAGTCATAAAATGCAACTTTCTTCACTAAATAAAGTCTTTCTCACTTTCAGTTCAATATAAACAAGTAGTTTAATATTATAATTTATGAATTTTAATGTTTCCTAAGGGATCTTCATTAAAATTATCATTATAGTTAATTGCTTTTTTGCCTCCCTCTTATTAAAACCAAGGAAATGTGGTTCCAAATGCGAGAGGAGAGTCGTTGGAGTAGTAGCTGTGGCAAATTATTGACCTATACATAGCAGTATCGTGTATGAGTGTAAAGGTTCTATGACATATAGTTGAGAGTTTGAAGTCGCGTGGTTCTTCTCAAATTCGGTTTACTTATATATTGTAAATATATTTAATTATATATATAAAATTGTAAATTTAAATTTTAAAATTACTTAAATCCTAATTTTTAATTTTTACGCCTCTTCAAAATTGTTTTAACATTGTGCCGACCGACAATTGAGGCGTATCTCATTACCTTCTTTTTTTAAATTGTGTTTAGGCGAGCCTCTAATTGTACAAAATTTTAAATCATGGTTTAACCTCAAAACACTCATTTATTAATTAAAATAATTGGGTGGGAATTTTTAGTGCGCACACTTTGACTAACTATGCAATCAGATCAAATTATTAATTATCTTATCAGATTCGATCAAGTTGGGCGCTTTATCGATAATAAAATCATCATCCTTATTGGTTGACCAGATGACCATGATAAAAGAACAAATAGTCATAATGATGGCTTCCACCACATATAATATAGAAGAAAAAGACCAAAATGGTCCTTAACTCTTTATAAAAGACCAAAATGGTCCCCATATATTAAATAAGCATTTTGGTCCTTTAACTCTCTAAAGATGAACTAAAGTAAATAGTTCAACATGGGCCTATTTTGGTTCCTTTTTAAAGACTTGAGGGACCAAAATGGTTTTTTAATATAGTTTGGGACTATTTTGGCTCTTTATAAAAAGTTAAGAGACCATTTTAATCCTTTTTCCTATAATATCTATCCCACTAGCGCCTATCTACACAAAAGTTGAGCCATCCACTAGAAGACAAACACTAGTAAAAGAGAATTCATTAATAAGGAGAGAAACTAAGAGAGTAACTAAGAAAATACAGAAGGAGAAAATGATCTATCTTTTGAGGTAAAGGCAAAGTTGAAGTTTTCTTACTACAATAAGGTAATATATAATCGATTTGAGCTTTTAGAAACATACTGCATGGTTTACAATAGCATTTGCATGTTTGAAGTTATCCTCACATGCTATAGTGCAGCGGAATTCACAATCTAAAATGTATGATCTATTAACATTGGTATGATCAGAGTTCCAAAGATAGTGGAAAGCTTAATTATATCCTATTGGATATGATGAAGAAAAGTGAATCTAATGGAAAACGTTTAAGAAGTATAACATTCCAAATGTGATTGCACAATAAAATTTTGAAGATAGTATACTATTTTTAAAATTTTGTTGATGAAAACTTTATGTTTAGAAATATGTCGTTAGGCTTTATGGAACTCTTCACACAGAGTCGAAGCCTTTTTTAGTTGTTAGCACCTTTGAGACTTGCAAAAAAGCTACAACACTTAAGGAATGGCAATGGTTCTTTTCATCAAACAAAAGCTTAATTTGCTACCACGAAGAAGTCGAAAATAATTGATTGTTGAACTATAGGGAAACAATAAAATTTTAACCTTGTCATTGTTGCAAAAATCTAGAAAATAAATTATAACATTATTGGAGTTAATATTTAGAGTAGAAGCTGAAATTGGAGGACAAGAAGAAGAAGACTCACTACCAAAGAAGTTGAAGTAGGAGTGACAAAAATATATCTTGCATTGGGGCTTGATGGCATGCTCATTGATGTTAAGGAAGTTAGGGGGAGTTTTTCACCTTAGGCTTCAGTTGATATCTCACTAATCAACATTATTTATGTAAATGTAGTGAAATGGACATCTTATTTGAAGATTTGGTTAAGAAATTAGGGCTATTTTTGGATGTTATGCAATGTTATATTTAATAGTCCATATTTATGGGATAGGGATACTCTCTTTTGGATAAGATGAAAAAAAATTGTGATTATAAATAAGGGTGTTAATTTGGGTTGGTGGGATAGGTTCAGGTCTAATCAGAAATTGACCTGACCTAAATTTGCTTCACTTGAACCTAACCCATTTATTAATTAGGAAAAAAAATTTGATCTAAACTTGACTAGATCAGACTTGTCTGATCCAAGCCTAAGCCTTTTAACATGTTTATTATATGAATCATGCAATATTTTTGGATTAACATGACTTGTTTAACTTGAACAAAACCATTTATCTCAAAAATTACTCATGTAACCTATACCTAAACTGTTTTACTACAATTCGAATAGTATTTGGATTTGCATGTCGATCCAAACCCTAGATTTATAGGTCAACCTTAACTCAACCCAAAATTTTATTGAATCATAAATTCATACCCGAACTAGGATTTTTCATGCCATGTCCATGTTGGGTTGCTGTGTGGGTCATTCTTTGACACTCCTACTTGTAAAGGGAAAAAAGAGTAAAGTTAGTTGATCTAAGTTTTCATGCTCATAGGAGAAATAGAAGACCTCAGGCTAGAGGATTCTCGCAAGTGGTCAATATCTTTTGTTGATGTAAAACATCAGAAGCACCTTCCTATTTATTGCTTTGCATCAAAAAAGGATAATGAACCATCTTAGCTTACGTAGAAGCTCATGATTGCAAGAAGTAAGAACATGTCCTAGAGACAAAAGATGGAAAGCTCTCATTTTGGAGGAATAAATGCCAAAAATGGGGAGCTATGATCCAAGAAGGTCTAAAAAATATTTGCATGATCAATCTGGAAAGGTTTGATTTGCATATATGATTTGAGTGAGGACTTAATTTTAAAAGTTCAATTTAGAATTTCAAATATGGAGTAGATAGAAAAATTAATTGGAGGGAATCATGCTTGCTAACTTAGATTCTCTCGATAAATTATCATATTTATCTTTAGGTGGTCGACCACCTTTTGAGGGAATTTAAGGGTAGTAGCACTTTGAAGGGATAGTCTCTATCTTCTTGTTTCATCTGAATTTGAATAGATTTTTAGATATTTCTTTGTTGTCTATAAATTTAAATATCTTTTTAATCTAAAATCAAGTTTAGATTGAATGAAGTATGAATTTTTACTAAATACTAGTCTCCCCTTATCCTTTTTGTTTCTGCAATCCAATTTACTATAGCAGCTGCAACTCCTACAAGTATTGGCCTTCACCCCCGTAAACTTTTTCATACACTTGTACAATTGCCATTGTTCTGTGTTTTGTTAAAACACCAAGGTTACTCACTGTTTAGATCCAGAAACAATGAGAAACTGTTATCCCTCAAGGTATTCTATTGAAAATCTAATTCACTTGTCAAAAGCTGTCCTAAACGAAGCCTTAATCTCTGCATGCAACTACCATTGTTATTTTTTGTACCTTGTATTTTCATTTATTCTTTTATTAAGGTCTATTCGTTAATTAAGGGATATTTTTTTTCATTTTGATCAAATCATTGGTTAACAGAGCAGAAGAGCTTGTTGTCCAAAATTGGAGGCTATAAGGAGTGCTACTGCTGATGTTGTAAGTCTTAGTGGTTTGGAAGCTATATTAGTGTTTCTCTTTAATATATCAGTTAAATGCTATGTCATAGTTAATGGAACCAAATGCCTTGTTCAAACAAGTATCTATTTATTTAATTTATTGCCTTAAAAATGCCTCCATTACAAGATGATGGAATAGTATGGTGATAATTCTCATTGATTGAAGTTTCATTATTATTATTAATTTTTTGAATATTTTGATTAGTGCAAGTTGAGGCACTATTATGAAGTTTTAACTCTTTCTCTTCCAGTTGGTAAGACATCTTATTTTACTAGGGTTAGTACCATAAAAAAAAATGTTTTAATGTTAACATACGGAATTATGAATAATAGTTTCTATTACTGGTGGTTAAAAGTTTTAACCCATGATGGATAGTTAAAAGAATATGTTGGTGCATAGTTGATGCATGATAGCTTAGGTTTAGATTTCTTTTCTGCATTATTTTCTGTAAATTTGTCCTTTTTTGATAATTATTAGGGTACTTTGAGTATAAAATTAATTTTATCTATTAACCTTGTTCTATAAGGGAGTTGTAATAAACCTTTGATTGAATGAATGAAATTATGGCTTGAATGCTTATTTTTTCTCTCTTATAAATTCTCGTTCTGCTTTCCCGTCCACTGTTACTTCTTATTTCTTCTCTTCTCTTCCTCTTCTCATATCCCCATATCTCTAAACTCTACTCATCATCACTTTGGTATCAGTGTCAAACAAATTCATTATTCATGGTCGCATACATGTCTCTTGCTTGAAAAAATAATCTTCTGTTTCATGTCCTTCTCCACTATGGCTATCCTACTGCACATACAAAATGTTTGGTTCACTGTGTTTTTTATTCAACTGTTGGCCTTGTTGCTACAACGATGTTGTCTGCAAGATAAATCTTCAGAAACAACCTAATACGTGGTTGCCCATCCTGTCCCAGATCTCGCTCTGGCTATCTTTTTGTAATTTCTCATTGCCAGATTCTGCTTAAAGCAATCTTTACCCTCATTTATTATTTGAGGCTTTTTCCTCTCAATCTGCATTCAATTTTCCTTGTTAATAATTACATATTAATATATTATTTAACTTTGTTGCTTTTTTTTAATATTTGCTTCATGATTTCCAATACGTTTATCAGAAGAAAAGAGAAACTATTGTCTTTTTTAGAAACATTTTCATCTCGTCCTCTTCACAGAAGTATTATTAAAAGAGATAAAAAGTGTTGAAAATGAAATTTGCCAATGAGAAATCAACCTACTCCTTAAATTAATTATGGTATCAACATTTTCTTAAAATAACTAGTAGGTAGTTTGATTATTTCCTGTCAATTTAATAAATCTAAAGATTTCTTTTCTGGGTTTTATTAATGTTCTAGAGGGTTTATGGTAAGATTCTTTAACTATTATTGGTAATTTTCGGTATTTCTCTCCTTCATTTCTTCATCCTATGAAGTATTTCTCATTTGTCTCTCCACCGGGGGATGAATTTCCCATTTTTTTCACCTTATGATAAATACTGTAAAATGTTAGTAGAGTTGGTGACCATTTGCTTCATCTTTATCAGTATTTCAACTCTTTGGAGTAGATTTCTCTCATCTCTAATGAAATTATGGAGGATTGATTAGTTTCAAATTGATTTTCAATTTTTATTTTATGTAAAATTATTCTTTGGACCATTTTTATGGTAGTTTTGATGGGAAAGATTTAAATTTAGATTGATCTTATATAGTTATCTCCATTTCTTTAAACATGGAAGTCTACTTTGTGATAAATCATTGGTTGAATGAATGAAATTATGATTTGAAAGGTACTTGCTATCATCCCTGAAGTTCTCATTCTTTTTTCCCTTATATTGTTGCTTTTTCCAAATTTTTTCCTCTTTCTTCACTCCCCTAATCTTTTTCTCTCTCATGTGGGCTTTGAAAATTTCACACCCACGAACCTCTCCGCGCCAGCTCTTTTCTGTTTGTTTGTTTAAGTAGGCAAGGAGAGTTTTAATGAGTTTAGGTTCTAGGATAAACTTTCAGAAGGCTGATTATGTTTGTAGATGAGACACTACCCAGAGATTTTACCTCGTTTTGCGAGGACTTTATAATATGAGTTCTGATTTTTATTGGCACATGCCCCTATAATTAGTTACCCCTCCCGATAATGAGAGAGAACTTTCGATTAAGGCTAGTCGTAAGATAGGTCGCATATGTTGCAAACCCAACGTATAATAGTAATAGTTTTTAGGGTTTGAATTTAGTTTTGGATTTTAGAGTTTATAATTTTTAAATTTATCACTAGATACTTAAAATAGGTGATGGGGGAAATGAAGATAAGCCCGATCATGATCCCATGGTTCCGTCATTCCGGGTTGTCATATTCCCTGGTTTACTTAGTTAGAGGAGGTAGTTGACCCAACCTAACAGAAGTCACCTTATCGGCAACCATGGATACCTTGTAGACCTAGGATGGTGTTTGTCTAAGAGGATAGATCTGAATCCACCTTAGCTGACAAAATGCTTTATGCCTACAAACATACCCTATGATTCATTACTCAGGTGTTTGACGCCATTAGGGAACATACGAGCTTTTGTTATAATGGTGCCATTTTGCGGCAAAACCATTCTTTCAGAGGGCATGTACCGAGTCCTTGCTGACAAGACACTATTTGAGGATGAATCTTAGTGATACACCTGACATGACATTTGCTCGTTATGAGCTGAGGTTAATTTCAAAGTTACAACCTCGACAAACGGTTGTGGAAGGTGAATGATTTTAGTTTTAAATTTTTAGGTAATAGATTTCACTTTAAGGATTTATACTTTTACTGGTTTTGAGATTTAACTCATTCAGTTGAGATTAGCTATCAACACGACCCATTGGGGATAACATGATTGTCATTTGAAAAATATCTATATTTTGTAGAATTTTAGGAGATATCTTATAATTCAAGTCAGGTCGACTCCAGTCCTTCCAAAGAGGAGGATGAAACTTGAATATTTGATCTGCACAACATTCTTGGACCGTTAGATTTAGGAATCAAATATGACGATAGAAGCACATGCAGGATTTATTTTCATGTGTATTTTTAGTATTATCGTAAAGATATAGCCTTATGTCCGCTTGTACAAGTAGGTTGCGGATCCAGTGGCTATTTTTACACATGATTGCAGATAAATATTTCATATTATATTTGAATTGTCGTGTTCTTAGCAGATAGAGATATTGTTCAACATTCATAATTCATAAAAGTGTTGTTAGTTTCTCGTAGATTGCCATAACCACTTCGTTTAGGGAACCCCACCTTTTCACAATCATTTTACAACACAGATTTCATCAATATAAATAAAGTATACTATACTTTCAGTTGAATTCTATGAAACACCATGAAATCTTTTGAAGCGTTTTCCATTAGAGATCACATTTCCACATCATCCGATGCAATTGACTTGATATTCTACTGATGTTTAATCCTTGATATTTTGCTTCTCTCTCTTCTCCTCCTAATGCATCCCCACCATACTCATCTCCTAAAATATATTGATGGGTACCAATCACATTATTTTCACATCAACGCCATTGCTATCTTGAAGATTGAGATCTCATGTATCTTTCAATGATTCATAAATGATTTTGGAGTAGAGTAATCACAACTATCATGAAATGCTTTATGAGAATCAAGATCCCCATTTTGTCACAATAGAATTGTTTAAAGCAAGAGAATGCTAATGTGAAATATCATGTTCATAATATTCATCATCATGCAAAACTCTAGATTTTATGTAACTAGACCACACTATTTTTAACTTGAGAATTATATATATTGAGTGATTTATGTATAGTAAGGTGCTATTGAATCATTTTCATGCACTACGGGAAAACACGCGATTACCGTTGAATTTTCCGGCGGAATATTATGCGCCGGTACGAACGGCGCAGGTAACGGCGCATTGTTGCGACGGAAACTCTACGACACATTTTCTGGCTTCCGTTGCGCCGGGTAATTGTTCTGGCTTTATCCGCCGGTAATTACCGACGAACTCATGCGACACAAAGCTCTGGCGCAGTAAGCGCCAGAATTTACCAGTCGAAAGTCGCCGGCTGCACAGAGTTTTTTGCGCCGGTAATGCGTCGGAAAGTGCGCCGGAACCATTTCCGGCGCATTATAGACGTCAGAATATATTTATCGATGCGCACCAAACCGGCGCAGGAATTTCCGCCGGAACAGGCGCCAGAAACACTAATTAGCGTCGGATTAAATCCGCCGGTAATCCCGTGTTTTCCTGTAGTGATGTATTTTAAGCCTTCATTATGCATTTGAGTCACATCGGGTTATGAATCATGTTGGCTCTTGATATTCTTGAGTTATTAAATTATGTCATTCAATTCAATGTATTTTGAATTTAAACATTTATTTATATACATATATACATGTATATATACATATATACATGTATATATACATATATACATGTATATATACATATATACATGTATATATACATATATATATATATATATATATATATATATATGACAAATTTCAGCAATACATATGTATGTACTATGCAATGCCGTTTGAAATTCAAGCTTTTTTATGCTTTACAATGATTAAAAAAAAACCAACTATTTCATTAATCGGGGACAATCTCATATTGAGAAATTGAATATAGTATATGGAGATAAGCGCTGATAGAAAAATCATTGACAATGTTTCTTTTCATAGACCCTTTTTTATTATCTTTAAATGATTTTTTTTTTAAACTTTTTTTATCATTTAAAATGAAAATTTTTATTGAAATTAATTATGTTGTGGGTTTTATTTCTTTCAAAATTTCGGCAGTCTCTCGGCATCCCCTCCCCATTAGGGGAGGGCACTTGCCCATTTGAATCAACTCAGCCGGATCAAATCAACGGTGAGGACTTCAGGGGAGTGAATCGACCATGGAATCGGTCTTTGAGCCTTCTATCCACTCGACCAAATCAAATCGACGGCTAAGGGTTTCGGGGGACCGAATCAACCTAGGGATATCTCTAATCTTCTTTTTGTCGTGGTACCTATTTTATAAATAAATATATATAGAGGGCGACGAACGGAGTCGGGCGTAGGGCACAACTACTGTGTGCTGGTCGGAGGCGGATCGGCTAAGTCGGCACTGGGATTGTGGTTAGCGATGGACTGGGAGCGGATGGTCGAAGTCGTGTACGACAGTCAGAGGCTAAAGTTCCTAAGAAGCCAAGGTGCTCTGGGTTGTTGAATAATAAAGGATGCGGTTGACATTGCTTTCTACATAGTCGTCGTATTCCCAATCCAGTTCATAGAAAGGAGAAATGTGGATGTTGATTTCTCTTTCTGCTTTGTAGGCAAAACCGTGGTTGACCTCAGGGTCGGCCATCCATGGGTGTGGGAGGCTCCTCTCTTGGACTCCTTGGGGCGGCGGGTTTGTGAAGCAAGAAGGGGAGGAGAGGGAGGAGAGGGGAGGGCCGGCGGTGGGCTAGGGTTTGGATGTGAGAGGTGACTAGGAAAGGAATTGGAGAGAGATTTGAGTGTAAAATTTGAAAATAAATTCAGATTTTAATTAATGTAGGGTTAGGGGAATTTCAAATTTGAAATATGAAATTAAAGGAGGATATGAGGGAATTAGGCCAAGAGAATTAATTAATTGGATCCTTAATTGGATTCCAATTAATGTGATTGGAGAGAGAGGGGGGGCTGCCGGCCCTATGGAGGGGAATTTGGGGGATTTATTTAATTGGGATTGTGGCCCAAGCAATTAAATAAATTAAAGAAGAAATTTGAAATTGATTTTAGATTTGAAGGATTAAAAGAGTTACCTAATTAGTATAGGAAATTAGGAAAGAAATTAACTCAAATCGATTTGAATTTGAATTTAAACTCCCTCCAAATTTTATCTTCCTAAATTAGGAAAGCATTCAAGACAATTGATGGAAGGTTAGTGGGTGGATGGAAAGGGTGGCCGGTGGTATGGTGGTTGGTAGAGAAGTAGTGGTGGAGCCAATGTCGTGGCACGGGCTGTGGAGGGGAGAGGGCCAAGGAAGCGTGGCAGCCTTGTGGTGGTGGTCGGGTAGGGGTGAAGATGTGGGGGGGGGGGGGGGGGTGGAAGTGGAGCAGGCTGGCGATGTAGGGAAGAGAGGAGGAAGGTCGGAGGAGATAAGAGGAACAAAAAAAAGCCGTGAACCTCGGACCCTTCCAAAGGTTGACGGGTATTGCGATTGCCCACACCTAGGGCCTTCTCTCAAACACTCAACATTGAGGGAGAAAAAGAAAAACAATTTTTTTTTATTCAATCAATCATCATCCCAATACATAAGAAGGGGCCATATATATAGGCATCGACATGACAAAAGAAAAAAAGACTAGAATGCTCCTTGGGCTAAATTAGCAAACTATTACCCATAGGGGTAAAATTAGAAAAAACTGAAATATAAAATAAATAATACATCAAGTGCATCAAAAGTAAAGGCTCTCCATCATGGCCATCGATCTTCAGTGTTTCCTCTAATAAACACATCAGAATCTCTTGTCAATGTCCCCATCATTCTCCCCGAGTGGGAGAAAATTCGACCCTGTCGAGTGAACATCACGGGAGCTCTCATATAGCTCTAACATATATGTATCCAACCTCTGTAGCTCTTCCCGCTCAATCCATGTGTCATCTGTTACCGGCTTTCCTTCCCAATGAACCGAGTACCTTTGGTGCCCACCATCTTTAGTGGAAATGATTTCATCAAGTATACTTCAACCTTCTCCGCATTAGGTAAATGAGATAAATTGTCGAGTGGAGGTAGGTTGGGGATCTCACTGGGTGGGTTCACACAAGACTCATTAAGTAGTGGATTAATAGGGTTAAACTCAGGTCCCTCAAAGGTTACTAAATGTTCAAAATATTAAACATAGGATTTATATTAAAACCTTCGGGAAGGTCTAGCACATAAGCATTACTGTTTATTTTTGAAATTATCTTAAAAGGCCTTGCACTCCTAGCATGCAACTTTTTAACGGCTCCTTGAGGGAACCGCTATGTACGAATCCGTACAATTATAAAATCTCCAACTTCAAATTTTTTAAATCTTTTCTTATGATCATCATTAAGCTTATAGTGAGCGTTGCTTTGTTGAATTCTTTTATTGATTTTCTTATGCAATTCTTGGAGATGAGATAAGATGCAGATGCAAACTCTGATGCTCTAATCTTATGACACATGGGGATTAAATCTATAGGCTGTTTAGGCTTATACACAATCTCAACAGAACTTAGAACAGTGGTTCGGTTAACAGAATTGTTATAAGCAAACTTAGCTACTGAAAGTTTGGAATCCCAATCTCTAACATGTTCTCCTACTAAGGTCCTTAGAAGGTTACCCAGACTCCTATTAACAACTTCGGTTTGCCCATCAATTTGGGGATGAAAAGCAGTGGAAAATTGGAATTTCGTACCCATCTTGAGCCATAAGGTTTTCCAAAAGTAACTAGTAAACTTAACGTCTCGGTCAAAAACTATGGTCTTGGGTAGTCCATGTAGTCTAACAATTTCATCGAAATATAATTTGCCAATCCGAGAAGCGTCAGAGGTTTTAGAACATTGGTGGAAATAAGCCATTTTAGAAAAGCGGTCGACAACCACACATATTTAATCATGTTTACTAAGGGTCTTGGGCAGGTCTAGGACAAAATCCATACCCACATCCTGTCAATGACAATTAGGTACAGAGAGTGGTGTGTAGAGTCTTGTATTCTATTTTTGCTACTTAGCTAGTTGACAAATATGTCATCTACTCACCAGCTTACTAACGTCACATTTCAGGCAAGGCCAATAGAATCGGTGTTCTACTGAAGCGATAGTTTTAGTCTGTCCAAAGTGACAAGCGAGCCCTCCAGCTTGTATTTCCCATACAAGGAACTCTCTAAGCGAAGTGTTAGGTATGCAAAGTTTTTGGGATTTGAAAATGTATCCATCCTCCAAAAAGAAATCATCGATTATTCGCTTACATCTAGTCATCAATAATGAATATGTTTTCTTAAAATTAGGGCAATCATTATAGTCTTCCTTAATCCGCTCAAATCCTATCACTCAGCACTAATTTCTTTAGTGATCATTACTCGACTACTTAAGGCATATGCAGCTTTATTTTCAGATCCTGCTTTGTGTCTAATGGTGTCAGTGTACTCTTGCAGGAATTCAACCCATCTTCCCTGTCGGGCATTGAGTTTCTTTTGAGAATTAATGTATCGTAACGCCTCTTGATCCGAAAAGATTACAAATTCTTGTGGAAGTAGGTAGTGTCTCCAATACCTAAGAGATTGGATGATAACATAAAACTCTTTATCATAGGTGGAGTATTGCTGCTGAATGTCGTTCAACTTTTCACTAAAGTAAGCGATTGGGTGTCCCTCTTGAGATATGACTCCACCAATGCTAATTCCAGAAGCATCACAGGTTACCTAAAAAACTGTAGAGAAATCAGGTAGTTTCATAACTGGGGCCTCTACCATTCGTTTTGTTATTTCCTCAAATGCCTTAGTGGCAGAAGTACTCCAATGAAATTCTCCTTTATTTAGGAAATCTGTTATTGGGGTCATTATTGTACTAAAGTTCCTAATAAACCTCCGATAGAATGTGTCCAATTCATGAAAACTCCTAACATCTATGATATTCTTTGGTTCGGGCCACTCATTAATTGCTCGCACTTTCTCAGGGTCAACGAATATTCCTTGGGAGGATATGATAAATCCAAGAAAAATTACATGATCAATAAGGAACATACACTTCTTAGGATTAGCATACAATTGTTCTTTCCTCAAGACTTCACAAACTTGCTTTAAATGATTGATATGTTGATCCACCGAATTACTATAGATCAGTATATCATCGAAGTAGACTACTACGAACTTTCCTACGAAGGATTTGAGGACCTGGGTCATAACTCTCATAAATGTACTCGGTGTATTGCTCAGTCTGAAAGGCATAACCGTCCATTCGTGTAATACATCCTTGGTTTTAAAACCGGTTTTCCATTCGTCTCCCTGGCAAATTCTAATTTGGTGATAGCCATTTTTAAGGTCAATCTTAGAAAATAAGGTGGCTCCTATCATCATATCTAACATGTCATCTAGACGCGGGATGGGGAAACGATACTTGACCGTGATTTTGTTGATAGCGTGATTATCAACACACATTCTTCAAGATCCATCCTTTTTGAGGGTCAGAAGGGCAGGGACAGCACAAGGGCTAAGGCTCTCCTTGATGAAGCCGCGTTGCAAGAGCTCGTCAACTTGTTTCTTTCAGCTCTGCATGTTCCATTGGGTTCATGCAGTAATGTGGGAGGTTGGGCAGAGAAGCTCCTGGAACAAGATCGGTGACATGTTGGATGTCCTTAATGGGTGGGAGATGGTTGGGTAAGTCTTCCGGGAAGACATCAGCAAAAGTCTCTTAGAGGGTTCTAACTTCATCGAGAACATGTTCCTCTTGGTCAGCACTTACTTCCCTAGCTACAAGGGCATACATGGGGGATCCTTGATGAAACTCAACTTCCATTTCCTTCGCAGTCAAGAAGTTTAGACCTTTGTTAGGCTTAACAGGGACAGGTTTAACTTCATCCTTACTAGGCTTGGGTTGGGAGGGAGGGTATAAGTTTGATCTTTTTACCGTTGTGTTCAAACACACAGGTATTCATTTTCCCATAAATATGGACATCGTTGTCAAACAGCCAAGGGTGACCAAGATAATCTGTCCAAAATCCATGTTTAAAACGTCTCACCAAATATTTTCTTGATATTCCACGAACTCTATAGGGATAAGGCTCCTTTCTTTAATTTCCATGGCAGTTGAGTTAATCCAGGCAACCTTATAGGGGTTCGGGTGGGGTGTCGATTTCAGGTTGAGTTTGGTATCATAGTGGAGGAAACAACGTTGATGCAGCTTCCGCTGTCAATGATGACTTTACAGTTTTTATCTCCAATTTTGGTAAATGTATGGAAAATAGACGTCCTACGACAATCATCGCTCGACTTGGGTTGGGACAAGACACATCTAGCAACTTGCAATTCGACGGGGTCCTCATCAATGAAGAAGTCTTCATCATCGTCCACATGATGAACCAAATCGGTATCAGGTTCTTCCTCTTCATCTACCACTTCCTCGATTATCGTGACTTTATACGGGCTGGAACATTGAGAGGCAATGTGTCCATACTCATGACATCGAAAGCATTTAGTTCCCGCAGTGATTTTGGGTGTCATGACATAGAAAGAAGTTGGGCATGAGTGGTGTTCTCTTCACCACTACAACGGATCATAAAGTCATCAAAAGCAGAAATGTACTCTTTGACCGGCTTGCTACCTTGGGTCAACCTATTCCAACGATCTAAGAGTCTAGGGTAGTATGAAGGAGGGAGGTATTTTTGTTTCAGTTCTTGCTTCATCGTCCTCCAATCAGTGATGGGATATTCCCCTCGAGTTTTGCGCATGTGTTCGTGGTTACTCCAGAACTAACTAGCCCTACTAGTCAATTTCATTTCAGCAAATTGCACTTTTCTCGCTTCCGAGATATCATACCACATGAAGTAACTATTCATACCCTTGAGCCAATCTAAAAAGACTTGAGGGTCTAGGTTGCCATCGAAGGATGGGGCATCAATCCTAATGTTTTTCAGTAGTTGGGTGTCGTTATCTCCCCAAGTGGGGTTTTGTCTAACAGGCTCTTGATGAGGTCTTTGGTTGGGACGATAGTAGTCTCGGGGAGGTCCATAATCAGTACGAGCCTCTTCGGCATAAGGGGAATGAGGTCTTGAAGGTGTATAGATTGCCGGTTTCCCTAAACATTCGATGTTATCTAGGCGTTCTTCTGCTTGCCTCCTAAAGTCTGCTAACTCACCCTATGTTTCTCTAATTTGTTGGGTAACTGTTCCTAATTGGCCTACAATCAAGTCTAGAGTCCACTGAATTTGCTCCGAATCCATGGGTAAACACTTGGGTGTGGTTAGGGTTGTTCCGGGGTTGAGGACAGCAAAGATAAGCAAAGTTCGACTCACTAGAATGACACTAATTGATGTAGGAATGTTTTGGACAGCAAGGTGAAACAATAGTTTAAGTGTCTTGGTGTTTAGGGAGGTTGCTAGGGTGAGGAAAGCACTTAAAAATTAAGTTAGACTCTTCTAAAAGTCACTAAATGATGCAGATTTTTACTGGACAGCAAGCAAAAAACCAAAAAAAGTATCTAGGTGATGTTATGCATGCAAACATACTAAGGAATGGATAACTAGACTCCTAGGTTAACTTCTAGCACTAATAATGCATGCCTACCATGCTCTGATACCAAGATGATCTGAAACCAACAAGAATTGCAAGGAACTAATAAAAGTATTGCGAAACTTGCTACTTTAAGGTTAAGAGCCATAAGACATGATTATAAGAATTTTCAATCATCAATTTTGTCGTGGTATGCAATTACAAAACTTAGGAGATTAGAACAAGATAAGACAATTCAGAAATTATCACAATAGTACTAGATATGCCGTAATAAAATCCAAAGCTTAATATTTAGAAAGTTCACCAAGAGTTACCGTTCTCACTCACACTCAATATATGGTTTTAGCGGAGAGAAGCTTTCAGCACACTAAACGATGCCACTAAGATGGTAGCAACACCAACGACTTTGATCCAAGAGAAGGTAGTCGGCGGTGGAGGCGTGGACCATCCGATGAGAAGCCAAGGTGCTCTGGGTTGTTGAATTTCAATCATCTCGGCGAGGCAATAAAGGATACGACTGACGTAGCTTTCCACAGAGTTGTCGTATTCTCAATCCGGTTCATAGAAAGGAGAAAGGAGGATGTCGATTTCTCTTTGTGCGTTGTAGGCAAAATAGTGGTCGACCTCAGGGTTGGCCATCCATGAGTGTAGGAGGCTCCTCTCTTGGACTCCTTGGGGCGGCGGGCTTGTGAAGCAAGAAGGGGAGGAGAGGGGAGGGCCGGCGGTGAGCTAGGGTTTGGATGTGAGAGAGGTGGCTAGGAAAGGAATTGGAGAGGGATTTGATTGTAAAATCTGAAAATAAATTCAGATTTTAATTAATGTAGGGTTAGGGGAATTTCAAATTTGAAATTTGAAATTAAAGGAGGTTAGGAGGGAATTAGGCCAAGAGATTTAATTAATTGGATCCTTAATTGGATTCTAATTAATGTGATTGGAGAAAGAGGGGGCAGTCAATCCTATGGAGGGGAATTTGGGGGATTTATTTAATTGGGATTGTGGGCCCAAGCAA
Organism: Dendrobium huoshanense; assembly: GCA_016618105.1. Classification (NCBI taxonomy): domain Eukaryota; kingdom Viridiplantae; phylum Streptophyta; class Magnoliopsida; order Asparagales; family Orchidaceae; genus Dendrobium; species Dendrobium huoshanense. The sequence goes on along the minus strand of CM028354.1, from coordinate 27,456,015 downwards.
TTAAATAAATTAAAGAAGAAATCTGAAATTGATTTTAGATTTGAGGGATTAAAAGAGTTACCTAATTAGGATAGGAAATTAGGAAAGAAATTAACTCAAATCTATTTGAATTTGAATTTAAAATCCCTCCAAATTTTATCTTCCTAAATTAGGAAAGCATTCAAGACAATTGATGGAAGGTTAGGGGGTGGATGGAAAGGGTGGCCGGTGGTATGGTGGTTGGTAGAGAAGTAGTGGTGGAGCCAATGTCGTGGCACGGGCTGTGGAGGGGAGAGGTAGTGGTGGAGCCATATGTCCTAAAATTTTATGGCATACAGTTTCAGCAAATCCTCCATTTCTTGTCATATTCATCTTATCATCAACACAAGAACAGCTTCTGCTGCCTTTGCCGGTGATGATATTATCCAACTACGTGCTTGCATATAAAGGCCTTTTGTAATGGAATCATATTTATTCTTTTCATCCATATGCCAACTGGTTAGGCATGTTCGAATGGTTTTCTGAATTTAGTCTTGAAATTGAACTTTTAATTCTTAATAGCTGCAGTTTTAAAGTGTTATAAAGTGGTTGTGATCTTACTGAACTTTGAACTCGCATGCTTGTTTTTGGGTATTTTTTCCATTTCATCCTATCTGAAGATGGAATGGTATGTGCTTGGCTACAAATTGCATTTGCTGTAATAACATTTTTGAACAATTTTCAGAGTTATATATGTACCTTGCATTATACTAATCACTCATATTTAAAAAGGCATTTCTGATTGTGTTGCCCAATTGTTTTATTCATTGCATCTTGTTTTCAGCTTACAGGACTACCAAGTGGCCGTGTCATACTATCGTGGAAAGGTGGTAAATACTCCTCCGTAGAAGTTTCTGGTCTTGATATTGGTTGGGGCCAGGTGAAATTATTTGCGCTAATTTGTATTTATTTGTGAAAGAATTAATCAAACATCAAAATTGCTAATTGCTGATCGATCATATATCTTGGACATAGAAATTTATGGTGTAAGTCCATTGTTGGTAGTGAGGCAAACTGAATGGCTACATTTGCAACCCCCCCCCCCCCCCCCCCCCCTCTCCCTCAAAAAAAAAAATAAAAAAAAAAAAAAAAAAAAAAAAAAAAAAAAAAAAAAAAAAAAAATATATATATATATATATATATATATATATATATATATATATATATATATATAGCAAAACATCAGTTATTCCAGGGTTGTTTCAATATAAAGAAAATTTAAAGGCACTCCCAACAGTAATTGCTTATTTTACCAGTTCGTGCATGTTTTATTTATTTGAATCCTATATGAATATTTTGTTACTATAATAGAGACAACCTTTTTGTACATTTTTTCTTCTACCTAATGCTTGCGCCTTTTTTTGTAGAGAATTCCCTTAAAATTTAATCCGTCTGAAAGTGTATGGCTTCTGGAGAAAGACTTGCCTGTGAGTATGTTTTTATTTTTCCTTTTTTCAAATGCAAGGCCATAAAGTAACTATTCCAACTGCTTATTGATAAAAACATCTGAACTTGCACCTAGTTGTAGCATCACATTCATGTTTATTTCAGTTACTAATTTAAATTATCTCAAGGAAATGCATTGTTAGTGTTCTATTATATATTTGTTTCTATATAAACCTGTCAACAGTTTTTCCACTTCTTGACGAGTGATCCTAATAATGTTTATTAATTTGTAAACTTTAACATTTACTTTTTTACATAATTGATTTTTACTTGAAGGAACTTGCAAATTGATTTACAAACAAAACAAGAAGATTTTGGTAAAATTTACTCTGAATCCATAACGCTGATCTTAAGCTTTTTACAGGAAGGGCACTATGAGTACAAGTACATAGTAGATGGTGAATGGACCTGTAATACTTCTGAGTTAATGACAAGTCCCCAAGGGGATGGTCATGTCAACAACTACATTCATGTAAGGGATTCTGCCTATTCTATTAAACTCATCAACTTGCTCTATTAAACTCATCTACAGGAATCTCTTATTCCAAACATCGTTGCAGGTCTCAAGCTCTGATTCTGATAACGAGTCTAAATCACTGCGAAAGCGTTTGATAGCTGAAGATGATCTCACTTTGGTTGAACGGAAAATGATTCGAGAGTTCCTGGAGCAGTAATTGTTGAGTTCTAACACTAAGGTTTCGTTTGTGACGGCTTAAATCAGCTTTTAAGTACAAAAATTTTAATTTTTTACTAGAAATCTACTTTAAGAAACCGTAGGAAAGCCGTCCTAAATAGAGCCTAAGTCGAGCCCATTGAAAAAGAAGTTTGTATGAAATTGACCTATATATGAATGTTTCATCTCTTAATTTGCCTTTACTCCTGCAGTATAGCAAACCAAGGCATATGAATGTAGAAGTCTGCAGAAGATATTCGCGTGGGGGGATAAATAACGGGTTGCAGTTTTTCCAAGTAGAGTTTTCAGTAAGGGCAACTTCAATAAGGTATGGGTAGCATTATTTTGATGAACTCACAATAAGGAAAAATTTATTATAATCAGCATGTATCATATGTTTTGTTTGCTTACAGTACATTGATTTTTGTTGGAAGTCTTTGGTATTGTCAATATTTACTGGAAATGTCTTAAATATCAGTCATGAGGCTCTCCTTTGTGCTGATACGCAGATCTTTTAAAATTTTGTTGTTGTTAAAAACTCAAGTAAACAATTATTTCTAGTCACATATTAAATTAAAAAAAAAAGTACGTAACAGCCCAAAATTCTTAACTATCAAAGTATTGTTCGTTTTGGCCTAATGGTCGCATGGTTTTTCTCGTTGTAATTTTCTAGTAGGTTACTCATCTAAGGATTGCTCCTGCATGAGTATGTTTAACTATGAAATTTTTTTTTTATGAAATTCTTTGTAATAGCATCAACTCTTAACTATTGAGGTATTGCCCACTTTGTCTTAATGACCTTACGATTTTATCCTGTTGGTGGAACTTCCCAGGAGGTCACTTATTTCAGAATTGCTCCCGGACAAGCATGTCTAACTTTAGAGTTTCTTAATAAAATTTCAATCATTACACCAAAAGTCGTATCGATGTTTAGGAGTTTTATTTTTATTTTTATTTTTTTACTTAAGAGATCTTAATCTTCACAGGTGAAAATTTTAGTTTGAAGATAATTTTGATTTGTGATCTATTTTATTCAATTTTGATCTCCTTTTGATTCATTCTCCCCACGAAAAACTTTCTAATGTTGCGTTGCCTAGAACTACAAAGGGAATGCATTTTTTGATTGAATAAGTCATGCTCTTCCAAACTTTACAGGACTCAAAATGGTTGTTTATCGTTCGTAAGTGTCTTGGAAAATTTATGATATTTGAAATTCCTGTTGATCGCTAATGACTTCCAGCAAAATGATGAATTTGTCGAGAAAAAAAAAATCACGGGGAAATCATTTGATGAGCTAGTAAGATTGCATGTATAACTCAGCCTTACACGGGGTCATGGTTGGGTACCCAACGCTCTGAGCTAACGGGCTTTGCCCACCCATGCCCATCTATGGTAACTTTCGGGATGTCATACCCAACCACACACACCTACTTTTCACGATTCTTGAATGCAGCGTGCCACGAATTAATGGCCTTGAGGTTTATTGCCATTTTCTCTGACTGCAAACTTTCAAGTCACATATCAAAACTTATCGTGGTCACGATGCGGTTTAGTATTACGCACTGCGTAGTAAGGATTATTGTAATATACTTCATGTATATGATAATTAGTAATGTAAATTGGTTTGTCCTCTATGTTGAGTATCCATCCATACCCACCCATGAGGCCATGGGCGTACCCATACTCACCATGCCTATTGGGTATGGGTGGGTATATGGGTGGGTACATGGGTGGGTGTGGGTATGGGCACCTAATGTAGGTCTGTATATATTAATATTATTCATTATGCTTTACTATAAATTATTATTATTATTAGGTAAAAAATTGATAAATTTAACTATTAGTTTTTAATGTCATGTCTTTTAGTATTAAATTATTACAAAACATATACTATTAATGACTTTTTGGTATAGAAAATGGTGGGAAATTATGTAGGATTTGGAGGGTGGAGTGTTTTTACTGCTTAAATTTTCAAATTATTGTTATCCTTTAGTGCCTATTATTTATTATTACTTTTTAAAAATTATTGTGATATTAAGTTATTTTATACCATCAAATTTATTAGTTTATGGTAGTTATAATAAATTTATTATCTTTTTTTATTAAATAAAAGTATTTATAATACTCGTAAATTTTTTTTTTTAAAGTTGAGTAGCCATTTCAAAGGACTCTTAATCATTTGGCATTATATAACTTAGGGTAATATATTATAGGAAGTTGACAGATATTTAAAATATAACATAATTTGCAATATTGCTTATACAATTTATTTATATGATTACATATATGTTATCAATATAATTTAATAATCATGATATATTGAGGTTCTATTGTTCTTTTCAACCTGCCCTTCATCCTCTATTGCACGAAAGATTATTCTATGTGAATGTCAGACGTAGCTCTACATCTGGAGGTGAATCAGATGCTATCTTGTCAGTGTTACCAAGTTGTAGTTCCGAGTAATACCGAGCGAAGGGGTGATGTGACGTATTTTGATTGATCTCCGCATAGCATGATTATTAAATTTTGAAGTTATTTTCTCCAATAAGTTATTTAAAATTTTTCATATTCTTTTTCATTTTGGGATCAAAAAAGGCTTGTCATGATTATTTTTCAATGTATTTGCTATATCAAGGGATTTTCTATGAGAATTATTAAATAAATTTTAGTTTTTTAAATCAATGAGAGACTTTATGGGGCATAAATATGTGATTATGGAATGAGCAAAGAGATTTCATCCTTTATTTTATGTTTTATTCAATTTCTCTTTTAGCTCTCAATTTATGCATTTTTAACAACCTTAGTTGACATCCACAACTCCTTCATAAACTCCACAACCTCTATAACAATTCAAAATCATCAACACATCTCTACCCACACCAAAATCATAGGCTTTCCGATCCCATCACAAGTTTTACCCCTCAAAGCATGTAAACCATGCTAGACCCCTCGTGCAATTCGAACTTGTTCTAAGTCAATCTTTTCTGGGCCTACAAAAACCCACAAGCACCAAAAACAGTTTCTTCTTCTTTTCTACCTCTTGAACAACCCTTAAGCCTTATTAACCCTAATAATAATCCATTCTAAACACTAATATTTGTCGTCCTTTTATAGATTGTACTTGTTAGGGATAACTCATAAAACTCATTATTGAGATTTGTATTAGTTCCTCGGATTGTACGTGTTAGAGATGACTCATAAAACACATTATTTCTCTTATTTCCTCGGATTCTTAGAAGGCAATGCAAGGACACATCACTCAACAATGACTCTTTTCATCTCTTCTGTGATTGCTTGTCATGTCTTGAATATCTTTTAGTGCTTGCACATTATTTATGTTATTTATTCATTTATTTGTCTTGCATCCTTTTCTCTTTTATAATATTTATGTTAAACTAGCATACACAGCATTGCACAATAATGCTCTTTGAATTGAAGAACTTTAAATAATATAGGGAAATGGAATAATCATAAAATAGAGAATAATAATTCATGTCTTGTTGTTTAAAAAAAGACTTAATTGAGATGTTTCATTTAAGATATCAAGGAGCTATGCATCATTTGTGATCTTTTAAAGGTTTTCATAAAGTTTTCTTAGGGATGTAAGTACGTGAAGTTGAGCTTGAGTCATTCTTGGCTTGAATTTGAGATTGATTTATTAAGCAAGTTTCGAGTTGAATCTACGAGTTTGAGTTGCCTCATGAGCCGATATATTTATTACGAAAGAGAAAAAATAAGTCTAATTTAAGTCATTTTTTAATAAAATGATTAAAAAAATAAATGAGATATTAGAAGAGAAATAATAAGAAATGTTTTATTTGAAAAAATGAGATATAATTTTTTAGATATTTTAATAATTTTATACTTTAATTTTTAAATATATTTTATTTTAATATTTTTTTAATCGAGCTAGTTTGTAAGCTAACGAGTCATCTAATGCTAATCATTTGGCCCCTCTTAGAAAGCCAGTGGAGGAGCTCGTAGATCCCCATCTTCTACTTGGTGGTGATGAATTGGATAATAAATGATTGAACTTTTAATTAAAGTCCTCCATTGTTCATATTCAAAATTTATTTAAGTTTTGTTTGATACATCTTTCTCACTATTTTCTAAATCAGCTTTTTAGTACAAAATTTCGAATTCATAAAATTTTGTGCTAAAAACCCATTTTAAAAAAAGTAAAAAAATTGTGACAAATGAAGGCTTACACTCTTAATAAAAGCTTATTATTTGAAATTTGATTAGAATTGAAAATAAGTATCATGTGGTCGCACATGCCTTCTTTTTCCTCATTTCCTACCTTATATTATATAAACCTGATATTATGTTCAAAAAGCCTTTCAAGCTAACTCTCCTAATTAGCATTTCTATAGTTTCACTATTCATTTATTATAACACCCTCTCAAGAGATTAATTATGGGCCCCATCTTTAAGACCTCTTATTTGAATTAAATTGAATGAATGAGAGTTTATATTGCATAAATACACCTAAAATTAGATTTTTATTATGAGGATTTCAAAATAATCTTAAATTTTAAAACTAATATAAAATTAATTGGAGATATATTATTAGAATGTGTGAATCAAAGTAGAATTGAAATTGATTTGATATATCAAAAACTAAATTTATTTTTAACAAAAAAATTAGAGATATAAATTGTCACGGCCCAACCCGACCGGGACGGATCCCGCTCGCATCGGGTCGTGGCCAAACTCAAACTGACTGAACTGATTCCAGGATCTGGCTTTAAAATTTGTTTCAGAACTTTCTTCCAAACATTTACACACAGAAACAGACACACAGAGCTACTATAAGCATCAAAATACAGCGGAACATATCATCTATCTTTTTCTTCCTCAAAAAGAGAATCATACACAAATACAACTCATGGTTTTCAGACAGAAAGAAAAACAGAACAAAAAAGCCATGACTGTACAAAAAATCAAAAGTACCAACCTATAACAGATCAAACTCTGAACTTCTAGTCCAAGACTTCCTTCCCTTTCCCAGAACCTGAAAACCACGCAGAAAACAAGGATGAGCTACAACAGCTCAGCTAGACATCAAACCTCCAATCAAAATCCCCAGAATCCACATCAAACACATCAGACAACAATCCGTACAGAAATTAGATCAACAGAATCATATATCGAATCAAATCAGAACAGAACAATTTCCAGAAATCATACTTCCAGAACTTGAATCAGAACAGAAATCACAGAAATCATAATTCCAAAAATTGAATCAGAACATAATCATACAGATCAGATCAAATCAGAACAGAATCGTATCAGAATCATACGGAAATCAGAAATCATATCAATTCATAACATATCAAAAATCAGAACAGATTCCTTGACACAGACAGAATCTCAACGGATTCTAGCCCCTTATACCTCCCTTCCCAAACACTGACAGAATCTCTTGGATTCTGGCCCCTTATGCCTCCCTTTGTGCTCATGGCACCAGAACAGATGTGCTTATAGCACCATAACAGAATTTATCATCGGATCCGGAACAGAACTTGTTTTCAGATTTCAGAGCTCATTTCAGATTTCCCTAACACAGACAGGATCTCACAGGATCCTGACCCCTTATAACTCTCTTTTCATAGCACACAATCATATCATGTTATTTCAGAACAAATCCGGACAATTTCAAAATTCGAAAAAAAATCCGGCAGCATAACGGCAGTATACGGAATTTACACAAAAATTCTTAATTTCACAAATTATCAAATTAGCACAGAATATTCACAACAACATTGCAAGACTTTTTTTTCTACTGCCCAGACAAATTCAGACTTCATCAGAAATTACAGTCAAAATAAAACACCGTCGAATCAAAACTATCACGTAAAAATTCTCCAAAAAATAATCAAAATATGCGCACTCGGTACCTCAGAAACATATCAAAAGTTATGCGGTAAAAATTGTACCAATCGAAAAATACGGACGAAATTCGCTAACGAAAATGAAATCCGGAAAGAATAATCATTCAAACTTCACCGTTCTGAAAATTGAGAAAGGAGGAATGTGCCTTACCTTGCGTACACCACTTTCTTGAACTGTCTCGGCGGACGAAAACGGACCGACGTTGTCCAAAAATCCACTTTTCCTCTTTTTCCCTCGACTTTCTCTCTCCTCAGATATTTTATAAAAAATATTTGATTTTCTCTCTCTTCAAAATGAGCTCATTTCCCTTATATCCACTTGAGATCGGCCCGGCCGATCGCACGATCGTCCAGGACGATCTGAACAAAATTACATCGTCCTGGGACGATTTCTCAGGACGATAATTAATTTTCTTGGACGATAAAAACCCTTATTCTCCGACTTTTGAAATGCTCTGATCGTCTCGGGACGATCCCCAATCGGCCTGGACGATCCTTACAAGAAAATCTTCCTGTAGCTTCTAAACACATCCTGGAACAAAATTTCCACTGATCGTCCCGGGACAATCCACGATCGGCCCGGATGATATGAGCAAAACTGATGTTACCATCTCTCCAACTTCAAATAAAATGTCGTCCTCGACATTGTCCAATCAAAACTCAGTCAAACAAATACGGATACGACTTCCTCATGTCCGACTCCTTCTCCCAAGTCGCTTCTCGTGCAGTTCGGTGCTTCCACTGCACCTTAACCATCAGAATCTGTTTACTTCTCAACTTACGAACATCGTACGCTAGAATCAACTCGGGTTCTTCTTTATAGCTCAGATTCTCCTGAATCTCAACCTCATCAGCAGACACTTTCTTTCCAGAGTCAGATATCCACTTTCTCAAAGTAGATACGTGGAACACATTATGAACATCAGACATCTGATCAGATAACAACAGCCGATAAGCAGATTTATTAATCCTTTCAAGGATTTCAAAAGGTCCAATATATCTTGGATTGAGCTTACTTACTCTGCCAAATCTGCTCACACCCTTCATCGGACTGACTTTGACATACACAAAGTCACCAACCTGAAATTCAACGAACCTGTGCTTCTGATTATAATATTTCTGCTGTCGATCTTGTGCAGCTTTCAACATTTCTTTTATCAAATTGACTTTCTTAACAGTTTCATCTACAAAAGTGGCACCCATCTCCTGTCTATCTCCAACCTCAGTCAGAGTCAAAGGAGTTCTACATTTCCGGCCATACAGAGCTTCATAAGGTGCCATACCAATACTGGATTGAAAATTGTTATTGTAAGCAAACTCTATAAGAGGAATATGATCTTCCCAGCTTCCTCCAAAATCTAAAATACAAAGCCTCAACAGATCTTCCAGTACCTGAATAGTCCTTTCAGACTGTCCGTCAGTATGCGGATGAAAAGCTGTACTGAAATATAACTTCGTACCCAAACCTTGCTGAATACCCTTCTAAAGTCTGGAAGTAAACCGTCCATCTCGATCAGAAACAATCACCTTAGGCACACCGTGTAATCTGACAATCTCTTTCACATATACCTGTGTCAATCTATCCACCAGATCGGTCTGCCTGATCAGAAGAAAATGAACAGACTTCGTCAATCGATCCACAATCACCCAAATTGCATCGTGCCCTTGTCTTGATCGAGGAAAACCCATAGCAAAATCCATCGTTATCTCCTCCCACTTCCACTCAGGGATAGGCAACGACTGCAAAAGTCCTCCTGGTCGCTGATGCTCTGCCTTCACCAACTGACATGCCTCGCATCTAGCAATAAAATCCGCTACATCTTTTTTCATTCCCAGCCACCAGAACAAACTTTTCATATCTCCGTACATCTTGCCACTTCCCGGATGAACAGATTAGCTTGAATAATGAGATTCATACAGAATCTCTTTCCTCAGATCTCCAAATACAGGAATCCATAACCTGTTCTTGCAGAAAATAGTACTAGAATCAAAAATTCGAAGTTCAGGCTTCTTACCAGATTCAATCTGAGCAATCAACGTCGAATAATCAGAATCTAACTTCTGGGCTTCCTGAATCCTGTCTTCCAAGGAAGACTGAATGCTCAACTGAGTCAAAACTCCAGAATACATACTACTGGAGAAAATCACCTTCAACTGCAAACGTTCCATATCACGAATTAGAAATTCATCAGAAGTGAGCTGAATACCTGATAATCCAGAAGATTTCCTGCTCAGAGCATCTGCTACCACATTAGCCTTACCAGGCTGATACTGAATCATCAGATCATAGTCCTTGATCAACTCAAGCCACCTTTGCCTCAAATTCAGATCCTTCTGAGTGAAAATGTATTTCAAACTCTTGTGATCCGTGAAGATCTCACATCTGACGCCATACAAATAGTGACGCCAAATCTTTAAAGCAAAAATAACTACAGCTAACTCCAAATCATGTGTCGGGTAATTCTTCTCATGTGGTTTTAATTGTCTCGAGGCATAAGCAATTACCTGACCATGCTGATGCAACACACATCCCAACCCTTTCAGTGAAGCATCACTAAACACTTGAAATCCTTCCGTACCTGACGGTAGTGCTAACACTGGAGCTGAAGTCAGACAATCCTTCAATCTCTGAAAACTAGCCTCACACTCCGGTGTCCAAACAAAAGCTACTGACTTCTGAGTCAGTCTCGTTAGAGACGTAGCAATATGAGAAAATCCTTTCACAAACTTCCTGTAGTATCCAGCCATGCCTAAGAAACTACGTACCTCAAATACCGTAGTAGGCCTTGGCCAATTCGCAACAGCCTAAATTTTCTGGGGATCAACAGAAATACCTTCACCGCTAATCACATGCCCTAGAAATGAAATGCTCTTCAGCCAGAATTCACACTTGGAGAACTTAGCATACAACTGATGCCGTCTCAGAGTCTCCAACACAATGCTCAAATGTCTGGCATGATCATCCTCAGAAGCAGAATACACCAGAATATTGTCGATGAAGACGATCACAAATTGATCTACATATTCCCTGAACACTTTGTTCACCAGATCCATGAAAATAGCAGGTGCATTGGTTACCCCAAAAGGCATAACCAAGAACTCGTAGTGTCTGTACCGAGTACTGAAAGCTGTCTTCAACACATCAGCTTCCTTCACCTTCACTTGATAATATCCAGATCTCAAATCAATCTTCAAAAATACAGAAGAACCAGAAAGCTGGTCAAACAAGTCATCAATCCGTGGTAAGGGATACTTGTTCTTGATCGTGACTTTATTCAAATCTCTATAGTTAACACACATACGGAGTGTTTCGTCCTTGTTCTTCATAAACAAAATAGGTGCTCCCCAAGGAGAAACACTAGGATGAATAAATCCTCCATCCACCAACTCCTGAAGCTGAACTTTCAACACAGAAAGTTCTTTCGGTGCCATCCTGTACGGAGCTTTTGATATCGGAGCTATACCCGGAAAAATATCAATAGAGAACTCCACATCTCTATCCTGAGGTAAACCAACCAACTCCTCAGGAAATACATCTGCAAACTCTCGTACCACTGGGATATCAGAAACAGAACCCACCTCCAGGTTCATTTCCCGTACTGAAGCCAAAAATACTAGACAACCCTTCTTCCACATTCTTCTAACTTCTAATATAGAAATCAGACAAGAGAGAATACCTCATAAGCCTTGGAATACACATCTCTCTCATGACATAAGCAAGCTCACTTGCTTCTTCAAACAGTCAATCTGAGCCTCATACAGACTCAACAAATCCATGCCCAAAATCACATCGTACGAAAAAATCGGCAATAAAATCAAACTCGATTTCCACTTCTTGCCAGCAATATCAATCTCACAAAAACAAAACTCCCGAGCAATCAAATTACTTCCAGCCGATAAAATCACAGAAAGAGAAACCGGTAGCAAAATCGAATCCAGATGTAAAGCATCAAAACAACGCTCAGAAAAAAATGAGTGACTGGCTCCAGAATCAAACAAAACACAACAGGGCTGATCAGAAATATAAATCGTACATGTCACTACATCCGGAGCATCTCGAGCCTCCTGCTGACTCAGACTGTACACTCGTGGCTGAACTGGAGCTGGAGCTGAAGCTATAGAACTATTAGGCTCCCTCTGACTAACAGTAAGTGGTCTCCGTGGCACAGAACTCGAACCACCACCTTTACCAGAAAATCCCTCAGTCACAGGGCGTGGAGGAACAGTCCTCGGTCTTCCTACTGAACCGGCAGGTCTAACAAAGCTCTTAGATCAGAACTCAGATCGTCGATCAAATCCAGCCTATGGACACTCTGCAATCCGATGTCCTGGCTGACCACATCTGTAACACTGACCAGTCATCCTGTAGCACTGGTCAAAATGTCGTCGTCCACAACTCTAGCACACAGGTGCCCCACTAACAGATCCAGAGCTGGTCGTACTGGTCGTAGCAGTACCAGAAAATCCTGACTGTCCACTCCTCCTGGAGTCTCCAGAACCAGAAATAAATCTCCTCTTGCCAGAGGAACTACTGCTCGAATCACCCCCAAACCTCTTCCTACTCGCAGTCCACCGCTGCTGAGTAGCCATCAGATCGTTCTCTATCAGACGAGCTCTCTCCATAAGCTCAGAAAAATCAGAAATATGAAATGGTACCAGGGGCTGTCTCAGACTGTCTCGTAGTCCCCTCAGAAATCGATAGCACTTCTCAGTAGAAGTACTCACCAGCTGTGGAGCATATCGGGTTAAGGCAATAAAGTCTGCCTCATACTGCATCACCGTCCTGCTCCCTTGAACCAGCCTCAGAAAACTCTCCTGCATCTGCTGTCGTGCAGAAGGGGGAACAAACCAAGATCGGAATACCTCAGAAAATTCTTCCCAAGAAATCATAGAGTTCAATCTGCCCTGAAACTTTGCTTCCTGCTGGCCTACCCACCAGTGTTCTGCTTCCCCATCTAACAGAAAAACTGCCAAAGGTACTTTCCTGTCTGATGGACACTGCATGCCGTCAAAAGTCTTCTCTAACCTCCTCAGCCACTCCTCAGCTGCTCTGGGCTCAACAACGCCCTCAAACCTCGGTGGTTTCAATCTTAGAAACATCTGAAGATGTCTATCAATATCCTCAGATCGAACAGTAGAGGCTCTACTGTGAATCTCGTTCATCATCTGAGCAACCAATGTAGCAAACTGGGAAAGTGTATCTGTACCAACCACTGGGGCTGTACTACCCACTGGTGCTGCCTGGCTGGCACTCTGACCGTCTGTCATATCGGGGTCTGGCAGATCCATTCAGAAAATCCAGAAAATCCAGAAAATCCAGAAAACTAAACACAAAAACAACACAATAAAAATTCGAACAGACCAAAACTACCCCAGACAGACTCAGATAACTTCCTATAGCTCTGTCTTACAATCATACAATCAAAATTCCAAAACCATTGCTCTGATACCACTAAATCTTGTCACGGCCCAACCCGACCGGGACGGATCCCGCTCGCATCGGGTCATGGCCAAACTCAAACTGACTGAACTGATTCTAGGATCTGGCTTTGGAATTTGTTTCAGAACTTTCTTCCAAACATTTACACACAGAGCTACTATAAGCATCAAAATACAGCGGAACATACATATATCTTTTTCTTCCTAAAAAAGAGAATCATATACAAATACAGCTCATGACTTTCAGATAGAAAGAAAAACAGAACAGAAAAGTCATGACTGTACAAAAAATCAAAAGTACCAACCTATAACAGATCAAACTCTGAACTTTTAGTCTAAGACTTCCTTCCCTTTCCCAAAACCTGAAAACCACGCAGAAAATAAAGATGAGCTACAACAACTCATCAAGATATCAAACTTCCAATCAAAATCCTCATAATCCACATCAAACACATCAGACAACAATCCGTACAGAAATCAGATCAACAGAATCATATATCAAATCAAATCAGAACAGAATAATTTCCAGAAATCATACTTCCAGAACTTGAATCAGAATAGAAATCACAGAAATCATAATTCCAGAAATTGAATCAGAACAGAATCATACAGATCAGATCAAATCAGAACAGAACAGAATCGTATCAGAATCGTACTGAAATCAGAAATCATATAAATTCAGAACATTTCAAAAATCAGAACAGATTCCCTGACACAGACAGAATCTCAACGGATTCTGGCCCATTATACCTCCCTTCCCAGACACTGATAGAATCTCTCGGATTCTGGCCCCTTATGCCTCCCTTTGTGCTCATGGCACCAGAACAGATGTGCTTATAACACTAGAATAGAACTTATCATCGGATCCGGAACAAAACTTGTTTTCAGATTTCAGAGCTCATTTCAGATTTCCCTGACACAGACAGGATCTCACAGGATCCTGACCCCTTATAACATCCTTTTCATAGCACACAGTCATATCATGTCATTTCAGAACAAATCCGGACAATTTCAGAATTCGTACAAAAATCCAGCAGCATAACGGCAGTATACGGAATTTACACAAAAATTCTTAATTTCATAAATTACCAAATTAGCACAGAATATTCACAACAACATTGCAAGACTTTTATTCTACTGCCCAGACAAATTCAGACTTCATCAGAAATTACAGTCAAAATAAAACACCGCCGAATCAAAACTATCCGGTAAAAATTCTCCAGAAAATAATCAAAACGTGCGCACTCAGCACCTCAGAAACATACCAAAAGTTATGCGGTAAAAACTGAACCAATCGAAAAATACGAACGAAATTCGCTAACGAAAACGAAATCCGGACAGAATAATTGTTCAAACTTCACCGTTCTGAAAATTGAGAAAGGCGGAATGTGCCTTACCTTGCGTACACCACTTTCTTGAACTGTCTCGACGGATGAAAACGGACCGGCTTTGCCCAAAAATCCATTTTTCCTCTTTTGCCCTCGACTTTCTCTCTCCTCAGATATTTTATAAAAATATTTGATTTTGTCTCTCTTCAAAACGAGCTCATTTCCCTTATATCCATTTGAGATCGGCCCGGCCGATCGCACGATCGTCCAGGACGATCTGAACAAAATTACGTCGTCTTGGAATGATTTCTCAGGACGATAATTAATTTTCTTGGACGATAAAAACCCTTATTCTCTGACTTTTGAAATGCTCTGATCGTCCCGGGACGATCCCCAATCGGCCCGGACGATCCTTACAGGGAAATCTTCCTGTAGCTTCTGAACACATCCTGGAACAAAATTTCCACTGATCGTCCCGGGACGATCCACGATCGGCCCGGACGATATGAGCAAAACTGATGTTACATAAATAAGTAACAACACTTTTAAATATTAAAATTAAGTTAACAAATGATAAGTAGTGAAAGTAAAAAAAAAGGATTAAGATATCCCAATCAAACATTTTGATAGGATGATATTTAGGCTTCGTTTGGGACGATATTTTTTAATGTTTCTTAAAGCAGCTCTTTAGTAAAAAAATTTAAATTTTAAACTAGAAAGCTGTTTTAAGAAGCAATAAAAAAGCTAATTTTTTGGCCCCTCCTAGAAAGCCAGTGGATGAGCTTGTAGATCCCCATCTTCTACTTGGTGGGGGTGACTTTGTGGTGGAGTTGTTTATTAGCCCTCTTAGTATTTGTATTATTGCTAAGTGACCTATTTCGCGTGGGTTTCTTGATATTTTGATGTACTATTTATATTTGATTGATGGGTATGAATTTGTTTATAGTTTTCCCTTACGTGAGTTAGATGAGTTATAGATAGGTGATCATGCATTAGAATTGAAAGGAAAAGAGATGGAGCAATTGACTGAAGGCTCAATGAGAGCACCAACTGATACAAAACCATACAAGATATGCTCAGTATGCTAGAGAGCATGAGAACTTGAAATAAAATGGAAGATTCGGGTGGTGGGGGGATTGGAAATCATAAGAAAAAGGCTTTAATTCATTACTTCAAGTATGCCCTAATATTTGCAAATGAAAAGTATTCAAAGACATGTTGAAGTTAAAGTGAGTAGTTCTTTCTCTTATTTTCTCGGATTCTTAGAAGGTCATGAAAGGACACATAACTCAACAATGACCATTTTCATCTCTTTTGTGATTGCTTGTCATGTCTTGAATATCTTGTAGTTCTTGCACAATATTTTTGTTCATTATTCATTTATTTGTCTTGTATCCTTTCTCTTGTTTAGTATTTATGTTAAATTAAAACATACATCATTGCACAATTATGCTCTTTGACTTGAAGAACTTTAAATATTATAGGGATATGGAATAACCATAAAATAGAGAATAATGATTCATATATTTGGTGGTAAAAAAAAAGACTTATTTGAGATGTTGCATTTAAGATATCAAGGAGTAATGCAACAATTGTGATTTTTTAATAATTTTCACAAAGTTTTCTTTGGGATGTAAGTGTGTAGAGTTGAGCTTGAGTTACTCTTGGAGTGAAATTGATTTATTAATCAAGTTTCAAGTTGAATTCTACGAGTTTGAGTTTCCTCATGAGCCGATATTTATTATGAAAAGGAGAAAATATGTCTAATTTAAGTCATTTTTTAATAAATGATAAAAAAATAAGACATTAGAAGAGAGATAATAAAAAATGTTTGATTTGAAAAAAGTGAGATATATATAATTTTTACATATTTTTAATAATTTTATACTTAAATTCTTAAATATTAATATATTTTATATTAATATTCAAGTCAGATCGAACTTAAATTTGACTCATTAGCTCATTGAGCTAGGCCATTTATCAAGCCAACTCCAAACTGACTCAAGAGTGACACGACTCACTTAAAAAACCTCTTTGCTCCTATTCATTCACCATTACAATAGAGATTATTTCGCTTAGAAAGGAGAAAAATTCATTAGATATGCATTAAGGATTGATAACCTATAAGAATAAAATATGTAAACTCAATGAACATTTCCAATCCTTAATGGGAATTCTATAAAGAATTCGTTCCATGATTTTAGCATAATTAAGCTAACGAGCTTTTCTATGCCATTCAACATACATGTCTTGTTATTGCATATAGTAAGATGATGAGCATATTTTATGTGATATTTATTATCAAACAAATTAGATTTGCTTGTATTAAGAAATCAATCAAATGTCTTGGAACTTAATTTATTTAAAAAGTGTGAAGAAATTGCAAGATTTATAAAGGCATTCACTTCCTTTGTATATTAAGACTTTTTACATTTGGTTTTTTAATGGGAAAATACTTTGTGATATTTTTATATGAGTTATGTGAGAGTTGATTTATTTGGTCCTTATTATTGCGGTTATTATCCAATATTAGAGAGTGTGAATTCCTTGAGCTTTCATGCTTTGAGGAGCTTATCGACAAGTTTGTGAAGATGGTGGAAATCTTTTATAATGTGGTCCTGATCTTTTTGTTAAATGCATAATATGTTGGATGATGAGTTTGAGGTTGTGCGTATCATAAAGAAGACTGATAGAAGTACTCATTTTCTTTGATTGCATCACCAACTCTATATTTGGTACTGATAAAGGAGTTTATGTAGAATATTTACTGATTGCTGGTGACTTTCTTATACTTAGAGACTAATGTGCTGGGGATGACATCATTAATTTCAACGTACATGATGACACCGGTGTTTATTTTTTAGTTTAATTTTATCATCTGTCAAGTTGAAGCTAATATGATGTCTATTTTGTCAAAGTTAATGATCTTTCTAGAAGTCTCTAATGACTAGAATGTTGAGTTGTTGAGGTTGAAATTTCAACACTATTCTAATAGCCATCATTAATATAACTACCAATAATTTGGCCAATGTCTTTAGCCGGAACAATCCTAGTACATATTTGAGTAATCCCTCTTTGAGACCTTGGTTAAGTGTAGCTTGGATGATAATATATCTAAAGCCTTGACAATCATCATTTCATGATGAATAACAAATCATGTAAGAATAGATCAAACTAAAGAGAAAGAAACTTTAGAATTTCACTATATTGCTAAAAAGTACAATAATGATATAAATGATTGAATATATCAATTTATCCTCAAACCCCTTATTTATAATTCTCAAAATTTGATCTTTTTGAATTGAATCATATATGCTCTCTAACATTAAATTAGCAATAAAAAAGAGTTGAAATTATTTGCAAAATGAGAGTTTGTCGTCCAATCGAATGCTAAACGAGTGTATATCGTCCGTCCGTCAGCAGCTCCACCTGAACGTGAATATCGGCAGCATTCTCGCGATGTTAAAAATGTGTCGCCATTTTCGTTTGAAGGTGAACTACTCTTTGATTTGATTATTATTATATTCTAAAGTGAAAAATGAATTTTTTAGTTGGAGATGCCCTAAGATAATATTAAAGCAAGATATCCCAAAATAGAACAAATTATTAAAATTCACTCAGAAGCATTTGGGGAAAAAAAAAAAGAGATTGGATTTCATGAAAGCTAATTGCTTAGATAATAAACATATCAACACTATCAAAATCACACTTCTTCATATGTTTTCAAATACAAAGTGATCTCATACAAACTAAGATGAACAAAATATGCACATTGCTGTAGACATTAATTCATAATTTGAAAAGGTAAAATATTAAAAAAAAAAATCACTCACAAATCACAACACAATTAAGCAAAAAAATAAGTAAAGAAAATAATTTTTTTAATATATTTTATCTACGAATATATATATATAATTATGAATTATTTATACTGATTTTCTTCCTCTTGATCTTCACACTCTCCCAACTATCAACCTGCAAATTTCTGGGCTGAAACAAGCTCCTCAGCTCCTCAGCCCCCACGTCTATTACCTGCACCTCCTCTAATCTTCTCTTCCGGCATGCCGCCGGCAATCTGACCTTCCTTGGCGCCGCCGGACATCTTCTTCTTTCAACGGCCTCCAGTTTGCTTTTATCCAAAATTGGAGTGCAGCAGTCGTGTTTCTCCAGCGAAGCTGACACAGTCGAGCGTTTAAAGAACAAGAGCTCGAGCTCCTCTGCGTCGATGTAGATATGGTTAGTTTCCGGCAAAGCCCGTTTTCGGCGATAGGCTGGCCTTGGCTTTCTTGGTGGAGGCGGGCAAGCCATGATTATGGCCGATGACTTTGAAGTCGGGGTTGTTGGTGGTGGAATGGAATTGGCTTCCGGCGTAGATGACGAGGTTTCCGGCGATGTGGCGTTCATGATGCTGCGTTGAGTGTTTGTGAAGTTAATTAACGCGGCGAGAGAGAGAGAGAGAGAGATCTTCTTCGATCTGCTACTCTTTTAATTACTTTCGACAGAGAACACATTGGAAACTCTCTTTTTACTTTTTGGCATCTATAGGTCTGTGTATGATTTTTATAATAAATTTTATAATGATTAAATTATTCTAAAATACGTATAATTTATAATTAATTATTTAAATTTATATTATATTTAATATATTATCAAAAGGATTTATGCAATGAAGTATAAATTATGAAATATATTTTATTATTTTTATTATGTTATTTTTCATTTGAACTCTAAGAGAGTTTTTTATAATAAAATAATATCAAAACTAAAAAAATATGAAGAGATCTAGCTAGAAATATAGTATAGGTGGGGTCTATATTACAATATCAACTTTGCCACCTTATTTTACCAAAGAAGGCATGATCAATCATCTTTCGAGACTTCTAGCTAGAGAATTGTTTTTTCATCTTCTAATTACTCCATTAAATTGAATTAAATGCCTTTATGTTTCAAAGATGATATTATGAAGTCAAAAGCAAGTTCTTGGGTACGTGTATTTATTAAGACTTCGTTTGGGACGTCTTTCTTACTGCTTTTTAAAATATTTTTTTTAGTACAAAAATTATTTTAAGAAGCAATAAGAAAGCCGTCGTCCCAAATGAAGCCTATGTCTTTTTTATGTCATAACTCCAAACTTAACGTTCCCTTAAACTCGTCATAAACATAAAATAACATTGATTTAAATCTTCTTTTATATGTGTTAGTCACCCTTTATTTTTTCACCTCTCAAAGTTTACGAGCTATAAAATTACTCTTAATACATTCCCTTCCATCTCTTAACATAAAATAATCAAACGTATTCTAAAACTCCCCACAAAAACTACTACATCCATTGGATAAGGATCTATTTTTATGAATGAGGCAATTTATAGAAGTGAAGAGGTCTACAAATCCTCATTAGCTCGAATGTAGTAGAAGGCCAAGTCATAAGGTACCATGCATCCATAATAGGTCATTGCCCTTGGGGTTATTATTTCTAGTCATGTTGGCCTTCTTTATGGGTTCACAACCTATAAAAATTAGTGTTTTTTAAACAACAAGCATTTTTCCCTCATGTATCTCTCACCCTAAATTCTTCTCAAGGAACCAAAATTAATAACCCTAAGATAAATGTAATTCATTTGTAAAACATGCTCATGATAACGTAAAATTATTATGTGTGGTCACCGAATGGATTTCAGAGACGAATGAAAACGCGCCACATCATTTTTTTTGTTACGTACCGCTGTTGTGTATAGCTCGATACCGGGTGATGTGACACGTTCTGATTCGCCTCTGAACCGTTCGTTGACCACACATAATAATTTCTCCATGATAACAACCTATAAATATAGCCATCGAGATGATGCCATATGATTTGATAAAAACATAACATATAAGAAAATTTTCATATTATATGATATCAATAGTAAGATACCTTTGCATGCATATGTATATGAAACAATAGAAATGATTTTCTACACAGATATTTTTATTATTTAACATTGGCATAAGTTATGTCTTTCTTATACCGATAACAAGCTTGTTTCTTACAACAATGGCCATTAAAGCTTGAACAAATCAGTTTGATTCCATCAAGCTTTTGGCCTGTTGAGGAAGCTTTTTTCATCTTCAAGCTGAAGAAGAGACATTTTTCTAAAGAAAAGATCACTAATATATATACATAAGAATTAAAATTTTGATGGATAAATTTAAATTATTTTTTATTAATATTTAAACTTCCCTTAATAACTTAATTAATGTTTAATAAATTATTTCAATTTTTATTAACATCTATGAATTGAAACATATATATTTAGTAATTAAATTATACATTTAAATTATTTGTATCAAATATATAATTAATAAAATTCGATTTTAAATCTAAATTAGATAAAATTATAGTATAACTTTGTTTGTTCTATTCATTTAATTTGTAAAATATAAAAATAAATATTCTATCTGAAGCTTATAAATTTTACTATTTAAGATGTTGATAAATTTTAGATATTATTATATATACATATTTATCTAATTAATTACCAAAAACTTTCCACCAATTTATATATATTTTTATTTTTTTTTGCAAAAAGAAATATTTATTTATTTTTTACACACGTCAGTATTCTTATGAAATTTATTCCCCTCCGACAATCTCATAGGATGCCACCAACTGCATTAATGCAATTTTTTGATCCGTCTGATGGGCAAATGGAGTGATCAGAGCCGTTCGATCAAGGTGGACCAAGCTGCCTCGGATACGGTCACTAAGGTTCAAAAATTCATGCTTCAGAGCCGTGGATTTTTACAGTATGGACCCTTTACTTTTTGTATTTTTCTTTAGAACAGTTAACGAATCTGCTGTGGGCTTTACGAAAAGTTGCAAGTACAGATCTGTAAAGTAAATTAAAATATATATATATATTAAAAAATATAAACTTATGCCAATACATTACTATTAAAAGATCAAAGTAACATTTTGAGAGAAAAAAATAAAAAAAAAACTAACTTGAGATCTATCATGCCACCATCAAGAGATAAGAGAGGGCCTCAAAATATAAATTTTGACGTGTAACTATTATTGGTTATGTTATTATGATAAAAGAATAGTTCGGTATAGTATTCGAGAATCAGACCAATCAAAATCATCGTTATGAAGATCATTATAAGGAGGCCAAACATAAGAGGCGAGAAAGATGAAGTAGGGAAATATATTATGTCGTATATTCATCTATAATTAACGATCAATATAAAGGCGGAGTTGAATGTCTATGATAAAGTATCATTTGATTACTTCTATGTCTTATGGCATACTTTATTTTCTCAGCAATTTCATGAATTGGTGGTCGAGTATTTGAAAAAGATGTGATTCCTTCCCATTTAGATGTGATTTGTATAAGAGTGATGTGTGGATGCTTGGTGACCCTAGGGATGAATGTAGTGTAGTTAAGCTAGGAAATGTCCTAATTAGGTTTGGCCAAGAGAGAATTATTCTCCTTGTTTGATAGTAGGAAGTTCAATCTTGTGTTAGGATTTGTATTTAGAATGGTCAAATAACTTGAAATCACTTACATGTTATAGAGAGAAGTTTGTATAGTATATTTTGAGTTTTAAATAAAATTTTAAGTGATTTTTATAGGTTAGGAGAGGGCAAAATTGAGACCAGGTATTTTTAGTGTAAAATAGGTCATTATTAATAAACTAGGTAGATTTTCTTTTTTTTCTCGAAGTATGAGGCAGGAATTAGCCATCTGTCTACCACTACAAAAAAATGCTATCTACACCCATGGGTGTCATAAATAAACTCAAAACAAAATTCATTAGAAGGTTCTCCAAAGGTTTATATAGTATAGACAAAGCAATGTAATTCTTCTCTTTTTATTTTATTGCTTTTGTCTACTTGTAAATAAAGCATCCAACAACAATCCTATCCATATCTTTCTTGATGAAGGGCCAATAAAATCTACTCTCAATAATATTGGTTATCTTATCTATTCCTCAATGTCTTATAATTCCTTTAGAATGTCGCTCTAGTATCATAAAATCTCCAATGGATGTTTTAGGGATACTCAAATATTTATATCTAAATAAGTATCCATTTGAAACTACAAAAGGACTTACCAAAGATAAAGGCTTATCATTATGCTCATGATAAATCAAATGAAATTCTAGATAAGTAGGATAAGTAGGAAAAGCCTTCCCATGTCATATTTCATATGAAAATTTTAAACATCCCAACACCACTTTCAAGTGTTTTTTGACCATATTTCATAGGAAAATTTTAAGGAAATATGGGCATGTGTCAAGCAAAATAACCACAAACTCTAGAACTCAACAAGAAACACCCATCTACCATTTCCAAAGGTTAAGCTCATTAGATTCACTCACTTGCAAATCCTAATTTCCTAAGTGCAAGAAGGTATATTCTTATTTGACCAACCCTAACCGCCCTACCATATCCCTACACTCCATATTCAACCCTAGATTTTCTCAAGGATATTAGATAATCTCTATAGCGGCCAACAAATCATTAAAAAAATTATTTAAAACAATCCATCATTTATAATACATCACATCACACTTTAATTAAACATACTTATATGATTATTTAGAAATACACTTATGCAATGCTAGTCTTGATCCATATAAGACTATAAGTCAAATGGGATAATTTTGACTCCATATATGAGATATCCATTTCTACTCTTTCTCTAGCTTTTCTTTTTAATGCTAAGGCTTATAAGCCATACATTCTTTCAAGAACTATGAGACATTTATTTTTCTATGAATCAAAGTCTCTTCCTTAGATTGAGATTACGAGGCTCTTTGCTATGATACAATTCATTATTGTTGATAAAGTATTTCATTATAAGGCTGGGTCAACTATGTTTATATCCAAGTGATGTCAAGCTTGTTCACTTGTAATGATGGAGCCATGAAATCTTCATAGAGTCATTTCTATATTTTTTTAGATTTCTCAAATAAAACCCTTTTTGGCCCATTCACTACTTTTGACTAATGTATAAAAAAATTTATGTGAAAAGGTTGTTATTTACTTGAATATGACGATTCACCCTCTACATTTGGTATGACTTATCTTGAAGCATAGGCTATCCTATAATGATGATGCTTTTTCAATCATAATATATTCCTTTGATGTTTATTAAATCAAATCAAAATATAAGTATAGCTCCTTTATTAAAAGTTTCTCTAGAGGTATCCAAGAGTGCAATATTAGAGGATACATATCCTTCAATATACCGACCAATCAGATTCTCTTTAGTTTTAATTTTAAAATCTTAAAATTAATAACATAACTTGTTATGAATATTTTATACGAGTTCAGATAAGACTAGTTTATCCCATCTCAACAAACCTCTTTTCTCATCTTTCCTTCTAGAATCTTCTATACAAAAAGATACCCTCATATCATCCATATTGTTTTTTAACAAGGCTTGGTTTGAAACAACATTCTTACTATTTTTAAAACAGCTTTTTTGTACCATTTTTTCTTGAGAAATTTTTTTGTATTAAATAAATATTTTAGAAAGCAATAAAAAAACTGTCCCAAATGAAACCTAAATCATTTAGGCTTCGTTTGGGACGGCGTTTCTACTGCTTTATAAAACGGAGTTTTAGTACAATTTTTTTTATTTTTGTACTAAAACTCCGTTTTAGAAAGCAATAAAAAAACAGTCCCAAACGAAGCCTTAATTTCTACCATTCTAGCTCTATTCTCCACATATTGGTTATGCTATTCCTTAGATCTTAACAAGTCTTCCCTCAACATATTCCAATGATCATAATGACCCATCAATGCAAGGAATAGCTGGTGGAATAAAGTTGTATGTTGGCATTTCTTATGTTGTTGCTCCAAAAATCTAAACTTAGTGAAATAGAAGAGAACAAAGATGCTGTAGTAATCTGCTTCTCTCACAAATCCTCTCTATTTGATAACTCTTTAAAACCTTACACCACCATTAAAAGAAAAATTAAACTTGAAGAACAATACAGCTGAAAAGTATACACAGTAAAAAAATCTAATGAATATTAAGTAGGATTTGCTCATCATAAAATATTATGATATAAAATCTACATATTTGAATATTTCTTTCAGAAGCACTCACTGAAAAGAGGGAATACTTCTTTACTTAACAAGAGATTTGGATTGCTTAGCAGACTGGTTTGATAATGTTTTTATCAACTATGCTAAAGGTTAACATACTGGGATCTCAATTAATGAAAGTTTACTGTTAGGAATTTTACAATTTAATTGTTTTCTTATGAAGAATTGAGTTTCTAGTTTAACCATTGATTGGATCAAGAAATATGTTGCACCATTGATTTAGGCTTCGTTTGGGACGGCTTTTTTATTGCTTTCTAAAACGGAGTTTTAGTACAAAAATAAAAAAATTTATACTAAAACTTCGTTTTAAAAAGCAGTAAAAAAGCCGTCACAAACGAAGCCTTAGTCTTCGTTTGGGACGGCTTTCTTCCTGCTTCTTAAAGCAGCTTTCTAGTACAAAAATTATTATTTTTTTAACTAGAAAGCCGCTTTAAAAAGTAGTAAGAAAGCCATCCCAAACGAAGCCTTAATCATTTTTGCAAGAATAATAATAACTTCATATGCACTTAATTCCGTATTATCATATCAAGCTTTAGGTTTTGTTTGAGATGACTTTCTTACTACTTCTTAAAGCAGTTTTTTAGTACAAAAATTTTTAAGAAGCAGTAAGAAAGTCATCCCAAACAAAGCCTTAGTTGAATGAAGAGGTTCAGAAAGTAGATAATTGCTACATTTTATTAATGTTATGTAACTGGGATTGGCACTGAATGAAGGTTTCAACTAATTCATTAAAGTTCCCGATAAATAGGTCAAAAACAATTCGTTAGTACAAGTAGTGTGACTTTTCATACAATAATAGAACAATGGAGGAGGATCTAACTCGATATGATGACATGACTAATACTACCTAAAGTCCGGCATATCATCTGTAGCCATAACAAATAAAAATAAAAAAATTTGATAAGGCATTAAAATCTGGACCTACTCAATTTTTCCGTTGTGGTTTGAGATGTCTATTCCGTTATGTTCCTCTGCTGTCCACTGCTCTCTCAACTGTTACAAGAAAGAACTAAGTTGTTATGGATGGAGAGAAGAAGAAAATCCTTTCACAAACAAAGAAGCACTTCTCTGGAACACTATATTTTTAGATTGTTGATATTCTAATTCCACAAACTGGAAGGCATTAGAGACAATGCTTCTATTGCTGTAACATGCATCATATACTAATTACTCACTCGGTTCATGTAAGCTCATAGTTCATTTGATATCCAAATCAGATGTTTCTGTATTTGAAATTTGAAGAATGGTTGCCATTATTAACCTCACATAATGAAGCTACAATTTTTTTTGTGAACGGGGTTATCTACCCACTGCCACTTTAAAGGGAGCACTTGACGGCGTAACTAATCTCTCGGCAGAATCTAATGAGGCCACCCGCCGGCACAAATATTAAGGCACTCAAATTCCTACTAAAAGACAGGTATTTTGTAGGTCAATGAGATTTTGTAAGATTTTCAACTTCCAAAATTTTAATCAAGATTTTCAACTTTCAAAGTTTTGTCCATATCTTTTCCCTTTTGTTCTGTTAGGAATGCCATAAGCTATGAATTTTTTTAGCATGCAGGGTCAACGGTAGTCAGGTGAGGGCTTTGAGACATTACTCAGATATTTAGTAGTTACTTGATTGCCTACAAAAGTATTTTAAAAAAGCAACTTCAAATTTGCTAAATCCGCATTTGCTTGAAAATAATTAAAATCAACATCATATAAAATATATTATCTATCAACAAGCAGTAAAATTAGCCATAAATCATAAATTGCATCCCCGCTAAAGTGCAGTACTAATTCAACAAATTCTTATTTAATATCAATTGAAGAAAAAGCCTAGAAGGGTTCTAAGTTTTTTCTCCAATAGATGATGAATAACAACTTGCGATTTAACTCTTTTGCAACCATTCTATGAGTTTATAGTTGCAATCTTGCAGAAAATGCTCCAAGATAAAGGCATCAAAATGAAGATCATTATGGCAAGAGGATGTAAACTTACCTTTGCAAGGTGTGCTTTCTGAAATCTATAGCCCTGTAATAGAGAAGGGTACTGAAGCATTAGCAAACAGATTCATTTTACAAAGCAATCATAAGCTTTACAGAAAAAATTGGTTTAAGTAATACCTTGTCAGTTCCATAAATGTAATCACAATAGGTAAATACTGATGCAAAGTTGCTTTGGCTCTGTCCACCAACATAATGGTGATAATCATGGTACTCCGCGCCTCCATAGAAAGGAATAAATTTGGTAGGGTTAAAGGGAAAGTCATAGCTGTATAAAGTGAACTTTTTAATTGAGCAATAATACAGTGCACAAAATAATTAAATAAAATTCAATAGTAAGAACATCAAATTTTTAAAATCAAAGCAGTACAAAAAGAAAAGAAAAAAAAACATCACTATATCGATGTCTCCAAAAAATCCAGTTAATCGGCACGAATCTTGAGATAATATTCAAATCATAAACTTCTTAAAAAAATTCAGGACCATCCAAAATCTAAATTAAACAAACTTGTAGTTGAACTTAACATCTCAACGATACATACCCATCAACATCACAAATGATCCGATGTAAGTCCAAATGAACTCAAATTAAATACTTGAAATATATTTGATCACTTCTTGTGGGTTTCGGAAATTCATTGCCCTGGCCTCTCCGCAAACCCCTTTCTTTCTTTTCTTTTCGAGTCGTCGATGAGAGTTTTAACATTTAAGTTCAAGAGGAAAATTTTCAGAAGGCAGATTGGGTTTTGAAAAGGTATTACCAAGAGATTTTGCCCTCATTTTGCGAGGACTTTATGATATGAGTTCAGGTTTCCTATAGGCGTAAGCCCCTGTAGTTAATTACCCCTCCCGATAGTGGGAGACAAATTTTGATTAAGGCTAGTCGTCAAACAAATACGTAAAGGTATGTGGTATATGGTGTATAGTAGCAGCATGAGCTTTGATATTTTAAATTTGATATTTAAAATTAAAAATTTCACCACCTTGTACTTAAAGTGGATGGTGGAGGAATGATGATTAATCAGATCAAGATATCATGGTTCTGTCATCCCGGATCATCGTTGTCCCTGGTCTACTTAGTCAGAGGAGGTAGTCGACCCAACCAGACAGAAGGATTCTTGTCGGCAACCATGGATTGTTTCATCTAAGGGTACCTTGTAGACCCGAGGTGAATATCTTTCTAAGAGGACAAATCTGAACTCACCTTATCTAATAGAGGGTTTTGTGCCCTATCAATTATATTCTATTGATTCATATCCCAAGGATTTAAAGCCATTAGGGAACATGCAGGATATGACTATGATCATAATTTAGTGGTGCCATTTGGCGGCAAAACCATCAGGTTTAGAGGGTCCTGATAATAATCTTTTAATTGTGGTACCATTTAGCGGTGAAGCCACTGGTTAGAGGACATGTGCTATATTCTTACTGGCAAGAAACTGTTTAGAATAAATCCTAGTGATATTCTCAATCAGACATTCGCTCTTTGTGAGCTGAAGTGACTTCAAGGTTTGTCCACATCAGTAAATTAGTGCAGATGGTGGACAGATTCTGCTTTAAGTATTGGATGATTTATTTTAATTTTAAATATTTTAAATTTTGTTAGTGTTTTATTTTTGAGCTTTTTATGGTCGTTTGGGTGGATTTTTCAAGTATTTAAGGTCGCATCTAGTTGAGATTTTATGTCAACACGGTCATCATCAGGGTTTATTATTGACTTTATGCCTTTATTAGTAAACTTCTTTGTTATAAGCCTTGAAGGCCTAATATGAACGTATACAAAAAAATATTTTGGTTGATGTTGTGACTTTATATTTGTTTGGTAGTTCGATCCGTGTCGACTCCTATCCATTCATATAAAAGGATCGAGCTCAAACTTAAGTTCAAGTTTGACCCGCATAGCATCCTTAGACGTTACGTGTGTACATGCAACAAGCTCGTCGGGGTCCATGCGAGTATATACTTTTACATGCATTTTTGCATAACGTATTTATGTAACAGTTATAAGTATGTAGTTCCAGACTCTTTCGATTCATGAGGGGGGGGGGGGGTGTATTGTAAAACGCTTGATACTGGTAAGCTGTGCGAAGATGCCTTATGTCTGCTTGTACGAGTATTGCAAATCCATTGGCATTGTGCTATACTGGAATTCCTTTGTTGCTTTATATAAGTAGATTGTCGTGCACTAATAAGAACTTCCACAATTGCTAATAGATGCTTGCACTCATCGCAGGCTTCTATGCTAGCTTGTAGATAACACATTATGCATATGACAAATCTTCTATGGCAGCTTGTAGATGCTTGCATTTTTTGTGTATCACCCATCTTTGCTTTCAGGTGATTAGTGTATTTTCTAGATGTTGGCTTAATACTAGCTGCATAAATAATTTGGCATCTACTACATGTTGTTCATTGTCATCTATAGGTGGGCTACTGTGCACAGTGAATTTCTTGTACGTTTGTCGCAATCTGCTTAAATATGTTTGTATGGAACCTTGTATTTGCACCATGCTTACAATCATTACCCACAGACAGCTTAGTGTATTTACTTGCAGCAACATTAGTTACATGCAAGCCGCATTCACTTCAAATTCTTCAAACACCCCTTGGTTGACGATGCATTGCGTAATCGATCATTGTTGTTTGCACAATTGTATGTGTTTTCCCACATGTTGAAGTTGTCTGTAGGGCATTTTTGCATTCATTTCCTGTTACTGATTAACACTCGTAAGCTTATTGTACATGTGACAAATCTCTCATCGTCGTCAACAGGTTTTCGCCATCAGCACATGCTCGTGAGTGCTTGCATATATTACAAGCTCGTCATTTTTGTCAGTAAATGGTATGTTGCATTCGACATAACTCCCCTATCGATGCTTGCAAGGAGTTTCCTATTATTCGTTGAACATTGAATGTCGCCATTTACAAGAGTTCGTATATTGAATGTTGCCATTTACAAGAGTTCACCATATCCATCACGCATCGTCCTTCATTATTTGCGGGGATTTGATATGTGCTTATAAGTTAATGTTGACTATAGGGAAGTTAATATGGTCATTGTGTCTTCATGCTTTGCTCGTGAATGTATCACTGCAAGTCCCCTACTACCACTCATAAATAGTTCATTGTATGCATTAGAGATTTTTTATAGCTTGGTGCATTTGTTTGGACTTGTGT
Source organism: Dendrobium huoshanense (assembly GCA_016618105.1). NCBI lineage: Eukaryota > Viridiplantae > Streptophyta > Magnoliopsida > Asparagales > Orchidaceae > Dendrobium > Dendrobium huoshanense. The sequence goes on along the minus strand of CM028354.1, from coordinate 27,425,946 downwards.
CCAACATAAGACTTTCACTTATTCATTAATATTCATTGCGAGCATTTCCTGTTCATTGGTGTTTATTTCAAGTTCTTATTTGCACATTGATGTTCATTTGGATGGTCAAGATTATTAATTAGCACTTCGCACTTTTCAATTTCGTTGTGCCTTTTAGAGTTTAAAGTCCAGTTTCCTGCTATTTGAATTGAGTTTTGTTCCCAGTAGTCCGATTTACATGTTCAGTACCCTGCATTTTCGTTCAAGCAAAGTCTTTGTAGTTTAGGACAGGTCCCTCGTATTTTTTGAAGTTCTGGTCCTCCGTCATTTGAATTTCGGCAGTCTCCCAACATCTCTCCCGTTTAGGGGGAATTTCGGGAGCTGAGCCTTCTCTACTATGCTATGAGAGCACGTAAGATAGGTGTCAGGTGACACTCCGTAGTCTTCAATCCTACAATGCTACGAGAGTGTGTAGGAGTCTTTGAGGTAGCTTTTTGAAAGATGCACAGTTTTTTGTCTTTCCCTGCTAGCATTGAGGCAAACACAGGTACTTAGTTTTATCCTCGCCACGCTACGAGAGCGCTTAGAGGCCTATTCGCCTCGCCGCAACCATCGCATCGGATTTCCCTTCCACCACACTATGAGAGCATGTAGGGTGATCCGCCAGCGCGTTGCGAGCCCTGAAAATGGGATTTTAGGGTTTTGAGTTTAAAGGAGTAATTATACCTGAGCAATGAGCGACGATGACTGTATCGGTGGCACGAGGATCGAGGTAATTCACACAAAAATCATTTTCTCATTCTTTTTTTCTTCCTCTTTTCTTTTTTTTTTTTTTCCTTCTTCTCTTTTTTTAATACTAAGAATGATAGATAATAAATACAGTAATTAATAGTAATAATTAATAATACTAAAAGTAATAACAAAAAATAGGTTGCTTTTGTTCAAATTTTGTGAATGTAACTATATGTATGGCACGATTAAAGGAGATAATAGAGAGGTTTGCCTGATTTTGACTAGGAGATGGAGTGATAGATGGCTATTGGTTATTTGGGCTGCACTGGTTTCAAATGATTGGGTAAGGTAACAGCACGTGAAGGAGCTGAGACAGTCGTTTATCCAGGCAGAAGAGGGGCTCAGATAAGGGAAGAGGAGTTGAATACTTGGCTACTGGAATTGGATTTCTAGAAGGAAGGGGCTTCGGCATGGATCTTCAGGTAGGTCGGACGGATATAGTGAGTGGTTGTAGGGTCGGCCGCAAGTGTTGAGAACCGCACGGGTTGAGGTCGGCTCGAGAGGTGTAGTTGCGGCTGTGTGGATTGCTCAGGTGGATCGGGATTGTGTAGAGGGATTCGTGCTGAAGAAAGTCAGATGGAGCTTTGTTTGGGCTTAAGGCGTGAAGATCGATCAGTTAAGGTGAAAGGGGCGCTCCGTTGCAGCACCGATCGAGGGTGGCTGGAGGTTCAGGAGTAGGTAAAATAGACGTCGGGTGAAGTTCGGTCGTGGGCCTGCACGAGGGAAAGATTGAAGCAGAAGAACTGCGGTTGGGGTTGGGTAGATCGAATTGATTGAGGCTTACGGCTACGTGGGAAGTGACCGTGAGCAGGAGTGGGAGAACAAAGGAAAACATTCCACTGTGGGGGATCTTGTTTGCATGTAGATGGGAAAGAGTCAAAGCCCTGCTTGTTCGTGTTTTAAATTGCCGAAACTGAGATCTTCCCATCACCATTTGAGGAGGACAGACTATGGCGACATCTTACAGAGCAGTTGAATTGCGTTATTTACGCAGGATTTCCAGAGATTTGACTAGGGACTTCAACGAGATACGAGGTTAGCTTAAATTTATCTTTTTTTATAATAATAATAATAATAATAATAATAATAATAATACCATTAAAATTATATAAATCAATAAAAAACTTACATGTTTTAAATTTTGTGCGTTGACCCTTTGATTTGCATGCATTTCTTCAAAATTCGCGCATTATAGTCTGTATTAGGTATTGTCGGTGTTTCGAACGCAAAGATGAAATCCGTTTTGCGATCGAACGTTGTTTGGGTGAATATGTGCGTCAATTTCGGGTGTCGGTCGTTCCTTTTCACCAATCTCGTCTGATTTGACTGTGAGGGGTTCCCTCTTAGGTTGTTTGGGTGAATTCGACGTCCTGATTGCAATGGCACAGTTCGTTTGGCAATCGGAGATAGTTTGGCCCTACAAGTGATGCACCGCGTCTACGAGCATGTTGCTTAAAAATTGCCGTTTTTATCTCTTTTTGTGTGTTTTGATGTGTAGAGTTCAACACTTCTAAACATTAATTGAATGACCAAACATTATCTCAACATGAAGTTTCAAATCAAAGTAACAAAACAAGCCTTTGCAGACCAAACAAAAGACAAAGCTCATAAAACCAAATTTTGACATAAACCCTATTAAAACACTCATCCCTAATGCTATGCCCAATAAATATTGGTTCGGCCGCTCCCTTCCTTGGCTCACCCGGACCGGATGCCCCCCTCCCCCGCCTCCTGTAGACCCGCAAGGGTCAAGGACCGGCTTCCATCACAAACATTATCTCAACATGAAATTCAAACTTTATTATTAAAACACTCAAATGAAATAAATATTGATATCTTAAGAGTACATTCTTGAACATTATATTTGTATCGTTACTTCATTATCAAATTTTAACAATAGTTATAACCTTATTTAAAATAAATCAAAAACTTTGAAATGGCAACTCCATTGATGAAGAACAATTCATCTTTTTAAGCAGAGGCACTAAAGCATATAAGGGGAATACACACCACCTATTAGGTTAGTATTTTATTAGAGTGTACGAAGAAACAATTACGCACCGCCTATACAAGATGGTGGAAGACTTCTCTTAAGATAAAGTGGAGTCCCAATATCAAGAGAAGCAAATCTCTTCTCCTTGTGATGAGATATTTATACTAGAAGAGGGGGAGGTAAAGTGTTTTTAGAGAGAGAGAGAGAGAGAGAGAGAGAATATCTTTTAAAATAAAAGAGAAAAATTTCTTAAAATAAAATAAAATATATAAAAAAAGGCCAAAAGGAACCTCCAGGAACAATCGTCGCATTGACAGGTGCAGACTGGCACTAGCAAACATCGGCTATGGCCAGCTAGCCCGAACATACCTATTCTAATGTCTTTGGAACCCTTGAGGTTGTTTTTCCAACATTCTAGACTCAATTTTGGAGTCTAAGGGAGCCTCTAATTTTAAACTCAAGCTAATTTTAAAGAATTTGGTGCACAATTTCATAATAATTTTCGGATGAATAAGCTTTGAGGTTTTACTTGGTTTATGGAGAGTTGAAATTATAATTAAAAAGATTTTACTTGTTTCATCGCCTGAGAGGAGGTCCACATTGGGAGTGATCGCATTTCATAATTTATTTTAAAATTATAATTTTGTGTAATGAAGTTTTTAAGAGACTTAGCATATATTTGCTAACAATATAAGCTTCAATCTCTTAAAATTGGTGGACAAATGATATGTCCCCATTATCTTAATTAGAAAGAATGTCAAAGCAATATTCAAATTGAAAACTTTCTAAAAAAATATTCAAAATCATCTAAACTCTAATTTAAACAAACTTATAGTCAAATTAATCATCTCAACAATAGGATACATCAACGCCACAAATGATTCGATTTGAGTCCACATGAACCTGGTTCAAGCACTTGAAGCAAATTTGAAAACTTCTAGACATTAAATGATGGATCAAATAGTCTTCAAATCTGGTGTGCTTATAATAAAATTGAGCAGCTTGACAACAAGTATCTAACAAGCCCAAGACCATTTAATTCTGACATCATTAAGACACATAAATGTTGGATAAACTATATATGATCAAGGAGATCAATATAGATCATTTGATGATGTGTTATGGATTCTCGAAAAATTTATCAAAATGCCCTTCTCAAAAAAACTATAAATATGACTATATTTTCTACAGGAGGGGAGGTTTGAGACCCAAGAGAGCAAAACAACTCGATCACATTTTTTGGTGATCACTATCAATGATTACTATTATCAATCATCTCCATCACTCTCAAAATTCCATCATTTTACGATTATCACTTGACTATTAATATCAAACCCTATTGTTAAACTTTAACTATCCACCTGTGGACGCTTGATTTTTAAAATCCCTATAATGAGAATCAAACTATTATTCTTAATTGTATATAATCCCATCTTATTCAATTGTAAGAAAGGAGGATTCTTTTGTCATCCAATATATATTAGATTATTACAACTAGATCAGACCCGTGATTTTTCACATTATTGAATTTTCCAAATAAAAATTTTTGGCCTCTTAAAACTTTTGTTTGTGCATATTATATTTTTATATAAAGCTTAAGATATAAAACATAAATTCTGCCGCTGCAAATTTTCGAGAACATAACACTAATCATAATCATTAGCCCCTACCCAACTATTGTGGAATGTACAACAACAACAATATCAAGTCTTTGTCCCACTACGTGGGGTGGGCTACATGAATCCTTTTTTGCCATTGTATCATGTTAAAAGTCAAATTCAATTGTGGAATGTAAAAAGAAAAAAACTTAAAAATTAAGAAGTTATGAAGTTTAGATATTAAGGATCCAATCACAAGGGCCAGACTGAATCAGATGGCAATTAAAACGTTTGATTAGCATGTGAAAGGTAAAATTATTATAATCATTTTCTGCATTAACCTTTTTCTCAAGTATTTGGGAACTTCTTTGTTAATATATCTCGATTCAGCCCAGAAAAGTGCTAAAGTGATGTAGTGTTAACCAAGGAGATAAAAAGTAAAATGCAGCAGGCAAGTGGAAACCGCTGCTCAATAAATCCAGCATAAGTGATTTCTACAGACCCATGTAGCTTTGTTTCTCTAAACATGGATATAATGCACTGTGAGCCACTGTCAAGCGTAGCAAAATAAATACATAATCTAAGAACCGCTAAAAATTAGCGTTGGTACGAAATTTCAACCAACGGCTTTATACAAATTCCATTGTTAAATTTTAAGAGTTGACTTCAGTCACTAGCATGGAATTTCAACCAATTTGGAAAAAAAGTTTTCATTTCTTTCATCTCAAAATGGGTTCTTTGAACAAGCTAAAGTTAGAACATAGAACCATTTATTATCAATGTAGATTCCAAATAAATGACTGAATTATCAAACAAGCAAGCATTTTGGACTAGCTACGCCTCTCTGAATTATATATTAACAAGAGGCTCACATTATGGCTATGCATATTTTCATCCAAAAGTAACAATGTGTTAGAATAATAAATTATAATTTCTATTTGGGGAAGCCGCTTGAGTAGATGATTCTTAGTTTGTCAAAAGGTCCAAAAAAACCTCTCTATGTAGGAGTCCTATAAGAACTCTTTAACTATTTATGATGAGAACAACAAGTTGGCTGCTTACCTAGCCACCCAAGCGAGGTGGGAAAGACCACTTTTAGGATGCTTCGGTAATAAGAGGATGCCATATTGAATGCTTTCCTAAAGACTCCAAGAAAATGAGGCTTACATCTCTACCTTGATATCAAAGATAGGTGTTTTAAATTATAATCATGATGATGATGAGTTAGTTTTGGTAATTGCACGATGATATTGGTTGTAGAAAGAGCAATAAGAGTTGGATAAACAAGGGTGCGTACAAATTTTAGATCAAATTCAAGTGCAAGATTTTCAAATTCTACAAAAATAAATCATAACAATAAAGATAATGAGAGATAAAAGACAAGAATGATAGAAAAAAAGAACGACAATGAAAATTAACCAGATGGTGTTAATGTATTCCAAGGACATGCATATTACGAACTTCAAGTATTTCAATTATTCAAGTTATTTACACATGTTCATTGAGCACTTACGTTGGAACAAATTAATAATGAAGGCTTTTAAACTTAGAATGCAATCAAGTATAAAAATTTATTATCTTGCCAAATACACTTTTGATGAAACGACTAATGAACATCATTAATTTTCGCTTGAAGCAATATTTATGATTTCTAAAATGCAAAATACTCAAAAGCCTTAAATTTGCTTTGGGATGTTTGCTCAAAACCATTGAGACACAAATGAACGTCTTTGATTAATAAAACTTAAAAAACATCTAAGGCTTTGTACCAACTGACATAACTTTATCTATCACCATCAAGCATAAGCTTTTATCATAATTTTATCTTCAGCAAAATTCAGGCAGTTTTTGCTGAACTTTCTCCGTCTCAAAGGATTATGTTGTCACATTAAGGGCCCCATGCACTAGGTATGCCTTCCACAGACCCTGTATTACAAAAGGCTAAAAAATGGTATACACCCTTCTTCATCCAAAATAACAATGTTACCAAAACAAACAAAAAAATAAAAATAAAATAAACTAATTATGCTTAAAGAAACCTCCAAGGAGAAGATTCTTGTTTTTCAGAAGTACGTAGATTCCTTCCTACATGAATATTATAAGAACTCCAAATTTTCATCATGATGATAATAATATGTACAAAATAGTATCATAAAAGGCGAGTTGGATGGTTGCCTGGTAACTAAAGCGAGGCAAGTTGAGATCATAGTGCCCTACACTTCTCTCATATGGCTTTATTATTAAGGAATTGCCTAATGAGCATTTTACTGAGGTGCCATGTGATAAGACTCATGGTTTGATCGGAAAGAAATGCTTAAAATGTGGAACATAAGTCAGTTTTTTATAATGAAACAGTAATGTAGAAAGAGCATTTTGAGTGGGAGAACTATGAATACACATTAGGAAATAAGTTAGATCAAATGTTAGGTTCAAGACCTTAAAACTCAAGAGTGGTAAACCCTGAGGATGAGATGATTTCAATGAGAAAAGGGAGGAGATGGAAGATGAATGGTGAGTGAGACGAGATTTTTTGGAAGTAAAACCACACAACAAAAGAAAACAAGAAAAATAAAGAAACTGTGTAAATGAACACCAAGATTTAACATGATAAAATCCGAAATCCGAAAAAATATCACGGAATCACACCACACCAATAAATTCACTATGAAAATAGGAGAAATTGTACAAATCTCTTTTAACGGCTCTCTTATCTCATTGTCTCTCTTCACTTCTCACACACTCTTATCAATTCAAAATAGATAAGAGACACACTTAAAAACATCCAAAGGATGCAACCCTTCAAGTGAAATATGAAGAGGGAAGAAAAACTACTCAGCTTGACTTGCAGAGCCAAAGTGCTAGGGCTGAAGCATCGTAGCCCTTCACTCTCTATCTCCAGCTCAACCTTGAAGCACTGTAGTGCTTTGACATATAGAGTCGTGCGCTATACAACTGTACAGATATAATTTTTCTGGGGCTTCCCTCCTGAATCCCAGAGCAAGAGGCGCACTGCTTCCCTGCAACCCCCCGCAAGCTCCTCATCGAGCTCGACCGATGAAATTGAGATCTAAGTCAACAACACAACCCGATTGATCAACACAATCTAAATCCACACAAAACTAACAGAGATCATGGATGAAGATGGAATAAATAGTGGCATAGATTAGCATATCTCCAATTCTTTGAATCTATAAATTTAAATAGTTTGATTATTTAAATTATTTACACATGCCTTTTGAGTATTTGAATTACAAAATCTATTTAACAAGGATTTTGAACATAGAATATAACAAGCCTTAAAAAGTTATTATTTTGTAAAGCATTCTTTGTTGTGATGATAATAACTTTATATTCTTCAAAAATATTCTCCATTACTGAACATATTTATTAATAACACTTTTTTTAGTGTCTCACTTTACTTCAAAGAGCATATATGATGTTCCTAACAATTTGGGTTTTCAGTTGCCTTATCACCGTATAGGCGCTTGGGACTTTGAAAACATTTTTTTTCATGTATAGGATATTTGTTAGGCATATAAATTGTGGAATCACGCCTTAAAATAATCCTCAAAATCAACCCTAAAATCAACTCTAAAAATTAACTCCAAGTAGTCCGCCTTACCTTTCCCCCAACCAACTCTTCCGCTTGGTTGCTTACTCCAACTGGCCCACACCAACCATTTCGCCTTTTGCTTGGATCCACCCAGCTTGCCAACTACTCTCTTCTTTCCTTGATTCATTTCCACCTCATTAATTCATATGATTATTGATGCCACCTCACTAATCCATGTCGGATATCCTATTGTAATTAATTATTTTACTAATTTTAGTGCCTAATTTTGTATATTTCCTATTAAAAGGTGCCATAAGATTTGTATAAATTCTGCACGAATGATGAAATGAAACTACAGATTTATTCAAAAAATAAGAAATAATAATTTAAGGCATCTCAATCTATATAAGCGCAATAAATCAAATCAATCCTTATCATTGAATTTGCTGAGGGAACTATTTAACTTGCAATTCAAAAAACTCTTAGCAACAAAGGTAAGAAATTCCACCGATTACCCTCTACAGTTATTTTTATCATAATCATCAAAACTTTCTCACTAGCCTAAATATGATCTTTATCCCTAAGATCGTCTTTAAGGATTTGAGTAATGGAAAATAGAATAATGAAATAAAGGACGAAATGGAAGCTATTAAAAAAATAACAAATAAAATTAGTAAAGTTACCAAAAGAAAAGAAACTTGCGGAATGTGGATGGGACTTTATTGATGATTCACAGTCATGTATAAAGCTAGATTGGTGGCCAAAAGCTAAATAGAAACATATGAGATTTATTACCATGAAACCTTTGCTCTAGTTATTAAAATGAATATTTTTTGAGTTCATTTATCATAGCATCTAAAAGGTATTGAATACTACAACAATTTGAGGTGTGTACCTAGACGAGGAAGTATATATGAAGAATGCACAAAGATTATCTCACATATAAAATATAAGATATGTAAGTTAATAAAGGCATTGAGTAAAACTCAATTTTGCTCAGAAATGTGCCACATTTGGCTTAATACAAAAATATAAAAAAATCCAACTTTTACAAAATTCAACAAAAGTAAAGTCATTGTGTTCTACTTGTTGAATTGAGCAATTCGACATATAGAACTATAAGTCGAATTGCGAAGGATTAGAAGTTAAAAAACTAAAACTCATTTGCATTTTTCCCTAATTTAAAAAAAAAAAACTCATTTATTGTTAAAAAATAAAAAAAAACACTGTAGCTAGGCAATTAACCTGTGTCGTTAGGCAAATTGGATAACATGCAGTGTTAGAAAACAAGGGTAATTAAGTAAATAAGTGTTTACTTAAGTCAAATTAGTATCCCTTCAGCGATTCCTTGCCTTTCTTCATGTTATGCTCTTGGGTTATGGAGAATCGAGTGCTGGATCGGTCGGGTGGAGGAGCTCAGGTAGGAGTGGGAGGTGCAAGAGTGGGTACTGGTCGAACTGTGGAGCAAGCTTATTTCAGCTAGGGGTTTTTTTTTTTTTTACATTGAAAGAACAGGAAAAGCTTAGAAGAAGGAAAAGCATAGAAGAAAATAAAGCGAGAAAAAAAAAAAAAGAGAGGAAGAAGGTAATAGAGAGAAAAGGTAAGGAAGTTTGGTAGCATATTTATAGATTTGTTTTGTGAAAAAGTTTTCATTTCAATATATCAGATGATTATTCAGGATATTCGTTAAGTGCAAGGGAAATTAATACCTGAAAATTGAGAATTGATTTAATTATATGATTCGGATAGTATATTGTGCAAATTGTCAAACAATGATTTGGGTTCGTTTAGATGCCCTATACGCGCAAGCAGACGTGAGATGCCTGACTTGGTGGGTCCATACATCGACACGGTAAGATATATAATTTTGTTAATACAGTAGGCAAGTCTAAATTTTATGAATGTATACATACAATTTATTTTAATTGGTTGTGTGTAGCATTTGTTTATGCATTCCACATGTTTGTGATTAGCCTGAATTGTGATTCATACAGCCATTTCACATGTCATTCTTTGTGATCTATGAATATGTTATATATGCTTCCTCGTGCAATGTTATTAAATTGATACATGTAATTTACATAGCTATACCTTCTTATATAATGATACACATTACAATCGTATTGATCTGCATGCACATATATATTTAATTATAGTCAAGGGGATTAATAATATTAAGACAAAAGCAATGATCAGATAAGTTTGAGAAAATGTCATGTTAGGTGATAGGCGGGTGGGGGCAACGCAACCCAATAGAGGTAGTGTGACCTCAGGAGCTTATGGGTTGTAGACTTAGACCTGAACATCTAGACATGAAACCTTTTGAGGATAAAAAATTAGTTATGAAATGAACTGAAAGATTTATAAGTGCTTATCTATTGTGTTAGATATTGAAATAAACTGAAAAATGTTTATTTTCCATATTGTATGCACATGCAAGGTATTATGCTGACATGATTGAATGTTTTTTCAAATGACCATAATTCTTACATGCAAAATTATATATTATACATACCTTGCATATTCTCCGTTAAAGTTGCATCATGTTTGGTTTGATTACATACAAATCTTATATGCCTATGTTGATTCACCTAGGGTTGTGCATCAAGCCGGCTCGAGCTCAGCTCGATAAATGGCTTGTGAGTCAAACTCAATAAGCTAACAAGCCAAATTTGAGCCAACCCTGATTGAACTCGTTAGCTCTAAGCCAACCCGTTTAAAAAATATTAATATAAAATATACTTAAAATATACTAACATTCAAGATTTTAAGTAAAAAGTTATTAAAAATGTTTAAAAAATATGTCTCCATTTATTGTAATAAGTGATTCTTTATTAAATTAAACATGGATTGGGAGGGAAAATTTGAATGAGAGGTTATTTAGAGATTATGTAGTTTTCCTATTGTTTTAATTAGTCTTTCTTATTAGGGTTTGGGATCATCTTGAATTGGAAGATAGATTTGAGATCTAGGATTTGTTCTTTTGGGCTCTAGGCTTTGCTAGAAATTTGGAGAGTTGTTTCTTCCTCTCGAATTGAAGAAACTTGTATCTTGTATTATTTTCTTGTTCTTGGATTGAATAGAAGTTTCCTTGTGTTTTCTTTCCAATTTTGTGAAATTCATGTTTCGTATTGCTGATTTTTCTCTGAAATCAGCAAATTTCTCACTGTTTTCACCGATTATTGTTAGGTTTGCTTGTGAACTCAAGTATTTCCCTTGGGGTTACTTCCGGACGAAAGTCTTCTCTTCGGGACCTTCCGAACTCAAGTATTTCATAACAAATTGGTATCAATCTATCAGAGCATTGTCTTGGGACCATCGGCAGCTAAAATTATGAAATTTCAGTGGTGAAATTTCATCTGGAAGATATTCTTGTGATTCTTGGGAAAAAATATGGGCGGGAAGAAGGTTGAAGTTTTGGAAGGCAAAATTGGGCAACTTAAATCAGATTTGGAGTAAAAAAATTTCTGATTTTCAAAATCAGATATTATCCAATAATGAAAGAATGGAAAGGAAGTTCATTGTGATGGAAGAGGTGTTGAAGAAATTGCTAGAAGTGAAGACCAATCCGACGACATCGGAAGCAAGGGAAACCATCAGCGGCCATGGAAAATGTGAAAACCCTAACATGTTTAGGGGAAGGGAAAATCCGGAAGTGGAGATCTTGGAGGGTGAAGATGGAATGCCTCATCTAGAATCACTTTCTATGGAGGAGATGAGCACTGGTTCGAAAGAAGAGTTGTTGATTTTGCATGGAGAAGGGAGGATTTCTACCGCACAGGTGCTAAATTTGAAAAATGAAGAGGGGGATTTGATGAAGGGGTTGGGTATGATCGTTAAAGGGAAGATCGTGACAACTGAGGAGCACCTCCTCTTCGTAGAAAGGGAGGTTATGGAGGATTCAGGGGCAACGGGGGTGACTCAAAGGTGAGGAAGATGAAGATGCTCATCTTTGAGGGCGAGGATGGTCATGGCTGGATCTACAAGGTGGAACAATATTTCGCCGTCAACGGGTTGACGGAGGAAGAGAAGCTGATGGCGGCACGATTGTGTTTGGAGGGGAAGGCACTGGCATGGTACCAATGGCGTGACATGAGGCAACCCATTCGGTGGTGGAGGGAGTTCAAAGAGAGCTTACTAGAACGTTTTCGAACCGGTATGGGAGGAGAATTCTATGAGCAATTCTTTGCCTTGACACAGGAGGGGACTCTGGCAGATTACCAAGACAGGTTCGAGTACTTGGCGAGCATATTAGACCGGCTCTCTAAGGTAGTGCTAGAGGGGAATTTTATGAAGGGGCTTAAACCGGAGATACGGGCAGCGGTTAGGGTGATGAGGCCAAGAGACCTGGGGTAGTCCATAGAGTTAGCCCATTTGGTGGAGGATCAGAAACAGCTGGAAAGAGGGACTAGGGGGAGCAACTCGCGGGGGAGGGGGGGATCATACAGGATGACCACCACCTTCTTAGCTCCTAAGGGGCCAGCGCTAGGGAGGTTGAAGGAAGTGCCTAAGGAAAGAGCTAGAGGAGGGGGTAATTTCAAAAAGCTGACTAAAAAGGAGATACATGAGAAGAGGGCAAAGGGGTTGTGTTTTAGATGTGATGAGAAGTATATGTCAGGGCATAGGTATAAGGACCGAACTCTTCAGTTTCTCACCATCTGTGATGATAAAGAAGCTGAAGAGGGAGTTGGGAGTGGGTTATAGTGGAGGAAGAGGAGAAATTGCATTTGGATGTGGCAGAAGTCTCCATAAACTCAGTGGTGGGATTCACTCTGAATCACACTATGAAAGTGAAGGGAGAGATAGCTGGTAGAGAAGTGGTAGTGTTGATAGATAGTGGGACAACCTCCAATTTCATCTCCACCCAGATTGTTGATCTGCTGGGGGTGAAATTAGTGGATACAGGAGGCTATAAAGTGATGATGGACACGAGAATGGTGGAAATGGGAAGAGGAGTTTGTAGGGGAGTGGTGTTGACCATTTAGGGGATACAGGTGAGGGAGGATTTTCTTCCCTTGGAGTTGGGAAACACTGATGTCATTCTAGGAATGAAGTGGCTACAGACCTTGGGAGAGGACCAAGTTCAATTAGGGGACACTAAGGATGGGACTAGTGGTTAGGGGGAAGAGAATGGTGATTCAGGGTGATGCAGGGCCATTTAAGACTGGAGTATCTCTCAAGTCTCTGATCAGAACAATATAGGAGGTGGGAGGAGGATATTTGTTGGAGTTGCATCGCTTGGAGGGAGTCAGACTAGCGGAGGAGGGCAACATTCTCTCTTCAGTGCAGCCACTCATATAACATTTCAGCGAGGTTTTTCAACTTCCCCAGGACCTACCACCACAAAGGGAGTTGAAGCATACCATTACTTCGAAGGGGTGTTGCCGATCAGTGTTTGTCCCTATCACTATCCTCATATTCAAAAGGATAAGATTGAGAAACTGATCTGGGAGACGCTGGAGGCTAGAATTATCCAGCGGAGTTTGAGTCCTTTCTCTAGTCCAATCCTACTAGTCAAGAAGAAGGATGAGAACTAGCGGTTATGTGTAAACTATAGAGCTTTAAACAAGGGGAAAGTGCCAGATAAGTTCCCTATTCCTATGATTGATAAGCTATTAGATGAATTGTATGGGGCAGTCATGTTTTCCAAGCTGGATTTAAAATCAGGGTACCATCATATTAGAATGAGGGAGGCAAACATTTCAAAGACAGGTTTCAGAACACATGAAGGGCATTATGAATTTTTAGTAATATCTTTTGGGCTTACTAACGTCCCCGAAACATTCCAGTCTTTGATAAACAGCGTATTCAGGTAGTATCTTAGGAAGTTTGTTCTCGTGTTTTTTTTTTTACATCCTGGTGTACAACAAAACTGAGAAGGAGCATCTGGATCACTTGAAGGTAGTTCTAGGAGTTTTATAGGAGCATCAGCTAAGGGCTAACTTAAAGAAGTGCAGCTTTGCCAAATCTAGGTGCGAAGTACTTGGGACATGTAGTGTCCTAGAAGGGAGTGACGGCCCGATCAAACAAAAATTGAGGCAATACAGAAATGGCCTATGCCTAGGAACCTAAGGGAGTTGAGAGGATTCCTAGGACTGACTGGTTACTACAGGAGATTTTATGAGGGGATAAAGCATCATAGCTTGGCCCTTGATCGAGCAACTGAAGAAGGACAATTTTTTATGGGGAGAGGCAGCGACTCAGGCTTTTGAAAAATTGAAGAAAGTCATGATTATAGTTCCAATTTTAGCTCTTTCGGACTTCAGCCAGATCTTTGTAGTGAAGATCGATACGTCAGGATATTGGTTGAGAGTAGGGCTGATGCATAATCACATGCCTATAGCATACTTCAGTCAAGTGTTGTTGACCAGGGCGAGATTGAAGTCGGTGTTATGAGAGAGAGCTGATGGCCATTGTTTTGACTATTCAGAAGTGGCGCCCTTGCCTCTTGGGTAAGCATTTCATTATCCGGATAGATTAGAAAAGCTTGAAATACTTATTGGAGCAGAGGATGGTAACAGAAGAGCATTAGAGGTGGTTGTCCAAACTACTAGGCTATAATTTCAAGATATTTGTGATGCCACGAACCTGCATCCATATTCCCCACTTATTACAAGATTTTCATGGGAGTGCAGTTAGAAGTCATTCTGAGGTACAAAAGACCAACATGAGACAAGCTGTTGAGTTATAATGGAAAGGGATGCATAAGGACGTCGAGGAGATGGTGGCCAGGTGTGAAATATGTCAAATGAACAAGTACATGGCTATAGCTCCAGGAGATTGCTACAACCATTGGAACTTCTGAACAGGGTATAGGAGGAAGTGTCCATGGATTTTATAGATGAACTACCACGATCAGAGGGATTTACAATCATTATGGTGGTGGTGGATAGACTAAACAAGTATGCACATTTCATTCTATTATGGCACCCCTACACCACAGTGACAGTGGCAGCAGCATTCATCAAGGAGGTAGTCAGACTGCATGAGATTCTAGAGTCGATAGTTTTTTTATCGGGACAAGGTGTTCTCAGCCAGTTTTGGAGAGAGCTATTCAAGTTACAGAGAAAAGTTCTCAAGAGAAGCACTACTTACCACCCACAGACATACGGGCAGACGGAGGTTGTCAACAGGAGCTTGGAGACTTGAGGTATTTTGCTTCTGAAACACCAAGGATGTGGGCCAAATGAATAGCATTGGATGAGTATTGGTACAATACCTCGTACCACTCAACTTCTCAGATGATCCCTTTTAAGGTGCTATATGGAAGAGACCCTTCACACTTAGTACACTTTGGAAAAGGGAGCACACCAGTATCCTCAATGGAGCAGCACTTGGAGGAAAGAGATAGGGTGTTGGAGAAGTTGAAGAAACATTTAATGAGGGGTGTAGTAGATCATGAAGAGGCAAGCAGATGCACATAGGAGAGACATCCAATTTGAAGTAGGTGAAAAGGTTTTCCTAAAACTGCCGCCCCACAGACAGAAGACATTGGCAAACAGGAGAAATGAAAAGTTATCCCCAAGGTATTTTGGCCCCTACGAGATATTGGACAAGATTGTAGCAGTGGCATACCGCTTGAAGGTTCCCCCATCCGCCACTATATATATAGTATTCCATGTGTCATAGCTGAGAAAGGCTATAGGGGAGCATGGCTTAAATTATATATGGTTTGGGAGGGAAATTTTGAATGAGGGGCTGTTTAGGGATTATGTAATTTTCCTTTTCCTTTAATTAGTCTTTCTTGTTAGGGTTTGGGACCATATTGAATTTGAAGAGAGATTTGAGATCTAGGGATTGTTCTTTTGGGCTCTAGCCTTTGCTAGAGATTTGGAGAGTTGTTTCTTCCTCTCGAATTGAAGAAACTTGTATCTTGTATTGTTTTCTTGTTCGTGGATTCAATAGAAAAAGTTTCCTTGTGTTTTCTTTCCAATTTTTTAAAATTTCTGCTACGTATTGCAGATTTCTCGCTATTTTCACTAATTATTGTTGGGTTTTCTTGCGAACTCAAGTATTTCCCTTAGGATTACTTACAAACTCAAGTATTTCCTTTCACGATGTTCCTCAATTGTGTCTCGTGTCAAGGGTCAACATGGGGTGTGACACATTATATGAGTTGAAGCAATATGCAAGTACGTAGTTCTGAAGGTTTGTCCTCGTAATGCTAAATCATAGAATACAAACAAAGTCAAAGAGACAATATATTATCAGTGAAATACATGACTTTATGGGAGTCTCAACACTACTAATTTATGTTAGCAATATTATCATTGAATGACTCGGGAAAAAATGGGGAATTTAAATAAAAGGGCACTCTTAAAACTTAAAATCAAAGAATTAGACAAGCTAAAGTACTTTTTTGCCACTGAGGTTGCACAGTCTTAGCATGGAATATTTATATCATACTAAAATACATAACATTTTTGTTGAAAGACAAAGTGAAGTTGGGATACAAGCCTATCAAGAACACAACGAAATCCAATTATAAATATGGAGATGTTCCAGAAGACACAATAGTGGAAAAAATCTTCTATCAAATACTTATCTCATACACATACAAGACACATAAGCAATCAATGTGTTGACTTAATTCATGTCAAAATCTAAAGAATCACACCTAGGACAATATATAGAAATTTATAATATTCGAAGGGAACTCCAAGGAAAGGAATTATATTTAACAAATAGAAATATTTCATGAAGCTTGCATAAATAAGCATTAAGCAGATTATATAGTTGATAAGAGATCAACTTTAGGATATTGCATATTATTAGCAGGCAATTTGATGATTTGAACAAGTAAGAAAATAAAATATGGTAGCAAGATCTAGTGCATAAGTCAAAATTTGATCTATGACGCAGTGAATCTATAAATTTCTATGGCTCAAAACTATCTTAAAAGATTTAAAGGTTAAATGGAATGACTTACAAGACTCTCTAGTAATAGCAAGCCAATAATCAATATTACATATAATCCCATGCAACATGACCAGATTAAGTATATTGAAATTGATAGACATTTTATAAAAAAAGAAGCTTGACAGTAACCTTTTTTGTATTTCATTCGTAATCACTGTGAACAACTTACAGATATTATCACCAAAGGTTTATCATAGGTAGTCTTCCACAAATTATCATGCAAGCTATGAATGGATAAAATCCTTTTATTCGCTTGAGGGAGAATGTGGAATCAACCTTTGAAATCTTGCCTAAAATCAGCCCTAGAAATTAGGCCCAAGCATTCTGCCTTGCCTTTCACTTAGCCAACTCATCCACCTCGCTAACTAGCCCAACTAACCCATGCTATCCTTTCAACCTCTGCCTGGATCATGCTAGCCCACTAGATGCTCTCTATCCTTTCCTTATTTGGTCTATTGTCACATAACTGATATATATGATCATTAGTGTCATCTCACCAATTCACGTGAGTTTTCCTATTGTAATTAATTATATAGCTAACTTTCAACTCCTTGTTCGTATATTTTCTATTTAAAAGGTTTCGTAGGATTATAGAAATGCTAAAAAAATGAAATAAAACTCAACCAACTCACTCCAATTCCTGTGATAAATGCTTAAAATTATACATGACTATTTTCTATTTCTTTCATGGCTCAAACAAGGGTAAATCTATCTTTGACTCGTCTCTCTTCTTTCATCCCACTCCAATTTTTTCCCTCATCATCCCATATTTAATTGTACCAATTTAAAAACTGAAAGCTTCACGGTAACTTTACAATGAAAATTCCAAGAAAAGTATAAATTACCTCCATCTAAACATAGTATTCGTTTGTACTTCCAAACCTTCTTGTATAACAACTTTTTAACTCTGAAAAATTGTCAGCATTCCTCACTCTCAGCATCAACACAATGCCATCGGGACCACTAGGACGTCCAGCCTCACCTCTGTTTCTGCACATTCCGCCTGCTTCACAGACTGTACAAAACGGCTCTAATGTTCCCTAACAAACCTCTGATTATCTTCCTATATAACCCTCTATGTAACACCTGCTATGTATCAATGTGAATTACCTTGCCACAGTAACTTGTTTTCTTTACATTCTTTGTTTCTTGCTTCGTTTGCTATTAGAAGCTCTTATGGCATTAGAGCTTCCGCCTCACCGCTCCTAATCCTTCTCCTACCTCGTCTCAATGGCAGATCAAGCTTCATTAGCTCCCAACCCTTCGAACTCCTCTCTCTCGACAGCCATGGCGAAAATCATGATACCTTCACCCCTCAAGTTTTTTATGAACAATCTGAAACTCATAGTTTCAAGCCAGCTTACAAGTGACAACTATGCCATAGGGAGACTTAAAATATACAAATGGGTTTGAAAAATACCTCACAGGCGAGCAAACCTATCCACCAGAACCCACCTCCTTCAGTGCTGACTATGGTTATCGCTTGTGGTTTTTAATCGACCAAAACCTTGTCTCGATGCTTCTCTCCACCATCTCACTAGAAATACTTCCCTTTTGCTTAATATGTCCACTTCCCATGACATTTGGAAAACTCTTGAGTCTCTCCTACAACCCACCAACCGCTCTCGAGTAATCCAGCTAAAAAGTGAACTTGATCGCATCCAAATGTGTGATAGCACCATGACACTATATCTTGCTCATATAAACACTCTAGTGGACAATATATCCGCAGCAAGATTCAACATTGATGTTGAAGACATCATTATGTATATCCTTAATCATGGTTTAAAATTGCGCAATAGAAGGCGCGCCACAAGGCACGCCTCAGCGCAATTTCGTCCATTTAAGCCTCAAAGCCTACGCAATGAGTTCAAGATTTGAGGCGTACGCCTCAAGTTTACTGAGGCGCGCCTTGAGGCGTGCCTCGCCTCACGATTGAGAGGCGTCCGCCTCTAAAATTATGCTCGGTACTGAGCGGTACATGCTCGGTACTACTAGGTAAATGCTCAGTACCGAGCATGTATATGCTCGGTACTAAGCAGTATATGCTCGGTACTGAGCAGTACATGATCGGTACCACTAGGTACATGCTCGGTACTGAGCCAGTACTGCTCGGTACCACTCAAAATAGCTCTTTGATGAGGACATCGTCAGCATTTTCGACACGTGTACCATCAGGAGATCGACGGCTACGATCATGAGTTTATTTCGAGTCATTTTATGTAGTTGTTTATTTGATTTTGTGTTTTTTTCCATTTTTGCCCTTATGGGTGGTTAGTTGCTATTGTAGCCCAAGGGGCATTTTAGTCTTTTGTTTTCTTTGTCATTGTGAGGCCTATTTATATGGCCCTTCTCTTGTAATAGTTTGGTTTTGATGAAATGAAATTTACTACTTGTTCTCTTTGTGAGTTCCTCCCTCCAAGATCTCTTAGTGAGTTCGCCGGAGAAGACTAGATCTCTTTGTGAGTTCTAGTTCGCCGGAGAAGACTAGATCTCTTTGTGAGTTCTAGTTTTCGAATTATCTCATCTTGTGGAAAATCAACGTGGAGACAATCGAGGTTAGTAAATCCGTAGTCGTCGAAGCCTTGAAATCTCTGTTTCTTCCTTTTCCCCTTGCTCTTGCCGCCGCCCATGCCAAGCAACTCAAGCCGCCGGCCACCCTGCCTCCATCTTCCGCCGGCCAGCTCAGCCGCCGCCGGCCACCCTCCTGCCGGCCAGCCGCCGGCCTCCAGCCGACCAGCCACCCGCCGGCCAGCAGCCGGCCACCCCTTGAACCCCCATGCCGCCGGCCCCCTCTAGCTCCCCCTTTGAATTTTGAATTCCCCTCTCTTAATGACTTTCCTAATTAAGTCATATTAATTTGGAAAATTAATTAAGAGGAGTTACACATATTTGAAATTCAAATTCAAATTCAAATTCCCTCTTACTTTCATTTGAATTTGGGAGTTACTTATGATAATTAATTAAGAGGAGTTACACATGTTTGAAATTCAAATTCAAATTCCCTCTTATTTTCTTTTGAATTTGGGAGTTACTTATGATATAATTAATTCTGAAATTAAATGTCAGTTTTATTATGCTTAATTAACTCCTTGTGGTCCCCACTCATTTAAATTCTCAAGCCTCCTCACCACTATACATGGCCGGCCTCTCTCTCCTCTCTCTCCCCCATTAAGTCCCTTTATCCACCTCACCAATCTTCATTAATTGGTATCTCATTATGGATCCAATTAATTAAGATCTCAAACTTACTTCTCTCCTAATCACCTTAATAACTCCACAAATTCAGCCCAATTCTTCTCCTCATTTCCATCCCTCTCCCTCCTTGGATTAATTTGAAATTCAAATTAAATCCCTCTCCTAAACCACTAAAATTTGAATTTTATTTCAGATTTCTTGCATTTTCCTCGTGGCCCCCACCATAGCCGACTCCCCCCATCTTCTCCTCTTTTGCTTCAGCAAGTGGTCGGCTCAAAGGGCTCAAGAAGAGAGTTCTCCACATCCATGGACGGCCGACCCGACTTTGATCACGGCTTCGTCTTTGAAGATCAAGGAAGAATGGATAAGACGTTGGATGCTCACTAGTCATCCCATGGACTACCCGCCACCGGCTACCACTCCAACGGACTACACTTTGTGCGCCATTTGTCTCCTAGTGGCATCGCTCGGTTGCTCTCAATCTTCCTCCATTAAAAGTGCCACCAACAAGAGAGTGAGTGAGAGACCCAAGGTGAAAAGTTCTATTTGTTAATTGTGGATTATTGTTTCTCTCCATAGCATTACTCTTTAATCCTATGTTGTCAATTTGATATTGTCCCGTTAATCTAGTTATAACCGCATGCCTTACTTAATTTTGAATTGAAAATTCTGAAAACCTAATTTGGGTAAGCATTAGTTCTATAACTAGCAAAGCTTTAAAAACTTACATTAAAATCCCCAAGCAGTTCTTGTTCATCGCAGGTTGTATCACATCATCTTGGTATCAGAGCATGGCTAGCATGCTTTGTTTTGCTAGATGCATCCTAGGAGTTTAGTTTACCTTGTCATTAGTCGTTTGCATGCATATCACCATTTAGGTAGCTAATTTGGTGGTTTTTACTTTGCTGTCCAGTAAATTCTGCATTTTATTTTCATTGTGAGCATGCATGTCTACTTTACCTAAGTGTTATTTTGGTCACTTACCATCCACCGCTTCACCTAAGTCACTTGCTACACTTAAAACCCTTGCTGTCGAGAACTTTTCCTGCACTGTTTAGTGACTTTTAGGTGCCCGTAAACCCTTGTTATGTGCTGTCCACGCTCTACAACCCACACGTAACACTTGGGCAACCTAGGTCCTTGTGGTAGATTGCTGTCCTTTCATTTCCTGCATCATTTAGAGGGTTTTCTAGTGAGTTTAACTTAGTTATAAGTGCTGTCCTCACCCTAGAAGTTAACCTAAATGCTTGGACAACTTCTCCCACCGCTGTAGTTTGCTGTCCACTCAAAAACTGCACCATTTAAAGGCGTTAGAAGCTTGTTTTCTTCGAGTTTAGGTGCTGTCCTTAACTTTACCACCTTCCTAAATGCCTAGATTTCGTAAACCACCTCTGTAGCTTGCTGCACATTATTTTTCCTGCACTTTATAGCAAGTCATAATTATGTTTCCTCCTCGTAAAGTATTGTCCCATACACCCAATCTTCACTAGGTTTCACTTAACAGTTTTCAATGGACCCGATAAGACTCCGAAAGAGTTTAGATGACATCGTTAACCTAGTGGGAAATATGAGTAGAATTATGACGGAGAAACCCGTTGACTATCCCCACTCTAATTACATGCCCCACTCAGCTTATCACCCGAGACCTGAGCCTAAGCCTCCACGACGACCTCACTTAGAGTCATCTTACCGTCTATCCACCTTTGATGGTTCTTCGGACCCTTACTATTTTAGGGAATGGGTTAGACAATTAGAGGACTATTTTGAAGCACGACATATCCTAGAGTCCCACCAAATTATCATTGCTAAATCTCACCTCAAAGGTCAGGCTCTTCAATTTTGGATGAAATTGGAAGATCATAGAGAGTCTCGCGGTGAGTACCTTACTTGGAGAGACATGAGACGAGAACTTAAGTTGAAATACCGACCCTCTATTAGTGATCATCATCTAGAGCATCACCATACCTCGTTTGTTGGGATGACCCAAGGACCTTATTGTGGTCGAGACCACCCGCCCATTAGTAACATCCGGGTTGCTGCTCCACCCTTTAGGTCCTCACTTAACCTTGATGGCCGACCCTCTACTGGGTCTTATGTTAGACCAATCTCTTATGACTCCCCACTTGGACCCAATTCTAGCCGTTCCAGTCAACCTTTAGCCTCCCCAGTCCTTGACCCTGCAAGTGTACTTTTGATAGAGAAATGCATTAACAAGAAAACATCCTCTGAACCTAAAATGGAGTGCATCCATTTCGTGGATGCTAATGATATTAAGGATAACGAAGACTTCTTTGATGAGGAAACAAAAGTGAATGAATCAGACTCCCAGCATGACTTAAATCCTGAGCTAGGAAAATTAGAACCTTTAAACGTCGACACCTTAGCCCACCCCGATCCTAGTCTCCTCGAGGATAACTCCTTGAATAAAGTGTGCCTGGATGATAGTAATGTGATCTTGAAAGAAGTCAATCTGACTTTGAACACATTGAATTTAAATTTGGAAGATCCTGACTTAGCTGTAACCCCTACTAAGTTGACTTTAAATAATCTTGATGATAACGATCTCGAGTCAGAAGTGATTAAATTGAATTTACTACCTAATGTGAGTCCCAATTTAACCAACCCTGAGCCTGTCAATCTTAAGGTTATACCCAAATCTGATTCTATTGATGATAGAAATATGAGTTCGGAAGACAATGATTTGATTCTGAAAGTTTCTGAGCCTAACTTGAATAATGGGTCTCATCTTATTTTATTGGAGTCTATTTTAGGAATCACTCATCTAGATTTACATCTTAAAGAGTGTGACTTTCGTGATTGGGCTTATCTCACCACTCATCGTACCGACTTTAATGTTAGAGAGAATCTTAACCCACACTTTCATATCACCAATCTAGCTGTTGTGCCCTCTTATGTAATGGATACCATACCCAATTTCTTAAGCCTCATACCTGCTGGTGACTCGTTTGGCTATTCCATTATGGTTGTAAGTCAGGAGCCATCATCTTATCTTGTTCCTGATTCATTTATTTTGCCTACTATGTTCTTGTCCCTCCCGGTTAAGGACAATCTCTCTCCTAGTGGGATAAATTTACAAGATGACACAATTGACCCTAGGAGACAACCTACGACCCTAACTGAAACTTTCTATCAAAGTGTCGTGGTAGCTAAGGATGTCTTCATTGCTCCCCCTAAACCAGTTCCCTTAGACCTGAATACTTTAAGTCCCCTTAGTTAGGGACTCTTCCACGTTTATTTTACCGTGTTCGTGTGAGTTCGTATGTTGTGTTGTAGTCTGTTGTCTTCCTAATTTGTCTATGTTTAGAACTCTAGTTCGTAAGCTCATGATTCTTGTCATCCATCATGCACACCGAGTCTCTTGCATCTACATTTGCATCTCATCTTCAAGAACTGCAGAAGGATATTAATAAAAAGAATACCAAAAGCAATGCCAGTTATAAACTTACTGCCGATTTCAAGAGACGGTTCAAAGAATTTGATATTAGAGATTTTGTATTGGTTCGGATTCGTCCGGAGCGGTTCCCACAAGGGACCGTTATAAAGTTATATGCTAGAAACGTTGGACTGTGCAAATAAACAGCAAAAAGATTTAAATAGTAATGCTTATGTGTTAGACCTTCTTAAAGGTTTTAACATTAATCCTATATTAACATCGAAGATCTTGTAACCTTCGAAGGTCCAGAGTGTAACCCTTCTATTCCACAAAATAATGAGCCTTGTGTGAACCCACCTGGTGAGATCCCCAGCCTAACTCCACCCCCAAAATTGCCTAATTTACCTAATACAGAGAAGATTGAGACAATACTGAGTGATGAACTCAAATCTCCATTAGAGATGATGGTCAACAAAGGTATCTAGTTCAGTGGGCAGGGAAACCGGAGACGGAGAACACATGGGTTGATCGTGACGAGCTGCAGCGAGTGGACCCTGACTTACTAGAGTGGTACGAGAGCTCTATAGACGCTTACTCGACGGGGTCGAGTTTTCTCCCACCTGGGGAGAATGATGAGGACATCGTCAGCATTTTCGACACGTGTACCATCAGGAGATCGACGGCTACGATCATGAGTTTATTTCGAGTCATTTTATGTAGTTGTTTATTTGATTTTGTGTTTTTTCCATTTTTGCCCTTATGGGTGGTTAGTTGCTATTGTAGCCCAAGGGGCATTTTAGTCTTTTGTTTTCTTTGTCATTGTGAGGCCTATTTATATGACCCTTCTCTTGTAATAGTTTAGTTTTGATGAAATAAAATTTACTACTTGTTCTCTTTGTGAGTTCCTCCCTCAAAGATCTCTTAGTGAGTTCGCCGGAGAAGACTAGATCTCTTTGTGAGTTCTAGTTCGCCGGAGAAGACTAGATCTCTTTGTGAGTTCTAGTTTTCGAATTATCTCATCTTGTGGAAAATCAACGTGGAGACAATCGAGGTTAGTAAATCTGTAGTCGTCGAAGCCTTGAAATCTCCGTTTCTTCCTTTTCCCCTTGCTCTTGCCACCGCCCATGCCAAGCAACTCAAGCCGCCGGCCACCCTGCCTCCATCTTCCGCCGGCCAGCTCAGCCGCCGCCGGCCACCCTCCTGCCGGCCAGCCGCCGGCCTCCAGCCGACCAGCCACCCGCCGGCCAGCAGCCGACCACCCCTTGAACCCCCATGCCGCCGGCCCCCTCTAGCTCCCCCCTTTGAATTTTGAATTCCCCTCTCTTAATGACTTTCCTAATTAAGCCATATTAATTTGAAAAATTAATTAAGTGGAGTTACACATATTTGAAATTCAAATTCAAATTCAAATTCCCTCTTACTTTCATTTGAATTTGGGAGTTACTTATGATAATTAATTAAGAGGAGTTACACATGTTTGAAATTCAAATTCAAATTCCCTCTTATTTTCTTTTGAATTTGGGAGTTACTTATGATATAATTAATTCTGAAATTAAATGTCAGTTTTATTATGCTTAATTAACTCCTTGTGGTCCCCACTCATTTAAATTCTCAAGCCTCCTCACCACTATACATGGTCGGCCTCTCTCTCCTCTCTCTCCCCCATTAAGTCCCTTTATCCACCTCACCAATCTTCATTAATTGGTATCTCATTATGGATCCAATTAATTAAGATCTCAAACTTACTTCTCTCCTAATCACCTTAATAACTCCACAAATTCAGCCCAATTCTTCTCCTCATTTCCATCCCTCTCCCTCCTTGGATTAATTTGAAATTCAAATTAAATCCCTCTCCTAAACCACTAAAATTTGAATTTTATTTCAGATTTCTTGCATTTTCCTCGTGGCCCCCACCATAGCCGACTCCCCCCATCTTCTCCTCTTTTGCTTCAACAAGTGGTCGGCTCAAGGGGCTCAAGAAGAGAGTTCTCCACATCCATGGACGGCCGATCCCGACTTTGATCACGGCTTCGTCTTTGAAGATCAAGGAAAAATGGATAAGACGTTGGATGCTCACTAGTCATCCCATGGACTACCCGCCACCGGCTACCACTCCAACGGACTACACTTTGTGCGCCATTTGTCTCCTAGTGGCATCGCTCGGTTGCTCTCAATCTTCCTCCATTAAAGGTGCCACCAACAAGAGAGTGAGTGAGAGACCCAAGGTGAAAAGTTCTATTTGTTAATTGTGGATTATTGTTTCTCTCCATAGCATTACTCTTTAATCCTATGTTGTCAATTTGATATTGTCCCGTTAATCTAGTTATAACCGCATGCCTTACTTAATTTTGAATTGAAAATTCTGAAAACCTAATTTGGGTAAGCATTAGTTCTTTAACTAGCAAAGCTTTAAAAACTTACATTAAAATCCCCAAGCAGTTCTTGTTCATCGCAGGTTGTATCACATCACTCTTACAATAAAATTTTTCTGTTTACGCAATTTTTTGATTTTGAGGCTTACGCCTCACGAACGAAAAACGCCTTAATACCTGAATACGCAATTTTAAAAATTGTCCTTAATGGATTGCCTTCCTCATACGAATCCTTCAAGACGGCAATAAGCATTGCTCAGCAACCAATTAGCTTAGTCACCTTGTATTCCCTCTTGTGTAGTGAGGACTGAGGAGGTTAATCTTCAAATAGAGCTTCAGCAGGACTCGACTACCAATTCTAAAGCCACTACTCTTTAATCAACTTGGGGATCCACTCGTGGTCACTCCTCATACCAGAACCGCGGCAGAGGTCGCAACAACCAACCCCGCAGCTCTGGATTCAATGTCCGACCACCATTCGTCTCCGCACAATCAAATCAGCGCCCTATCTGTCAAATCTGTGGTAAAGTTCGACATTTTGCTCTCTCCTGCTGGCATCGCTTCAACCCCTAATATGTCCCACCTCCGACCTTCTCTTCCTCACCTTGGGTGTTCTTTACTCATCCAAATCAACCCTCCACCGAGTGGGTTCTGGACTCTGGAGACTCCAACCACCGAACCGTGGACGCCACAACATTCAGCATTCTCTTCCTTACCCTGGAGCTGACTCCATTTCAATCGCAAATGGCACCTCCCTTCCCATTCAAAACAGCGGGCAAGGCCTCCTTCCTCTACTGGACACCAATCATAACATTATTCTCCTCCATTTCCTTCATGTGTCTTCCCTATCACATAATCTTTTATCCATTCATAAACTAACTTCCGATAATCACTGCACAATATCTTTTGATGCTAATGGCTTTGTCATTAAGGACTTGCTGAGCAATCAAGTACTACTCAGTGGCCATTGCCGTAATGGTATCTACCCGGTCTTCTCCGCCTCGCCACCCACCTAGACCGCCTTTCATACAACACTCAAGCCGGCATCTCTCTGGCATGCTCTCTTGGGACATCCCCACCAGCGAACTCTCCACAAATTATCTAAGCTTTTTCCATCTTTAGTTCAGTACTTCTCTTAGTCTGTATGCAAGTCTTGTAACATGGCTAAAAGCCACGAACTATCTTTCAATTCTTTATTATGTTGTACCTCTCAATCCTTTTCTCTTATTCACTCTTATGTGTGGGGGACCGCTCCTGTTTCCTCCCCCTATGGTTATCGCTATTATGTAATTTTCATCGACGATTATACAAGATATTGTTGGCTCTTTCCAATGCACTCGAGGCTGAAACCTTCTCAAAATTTCAAACACTAACTAAGCTTATTTAAACTCGATTTAATAAAACCATTACAACCTTTTACTCCGATGCCGGTGGGGAATTTACCAATAACATGTTTCATAAATTTCTCTTGACAACGGTATAACTCATCAACTCAATTGTACGTACACTCCCAAACAAAATGGCGTGGCCGAACGCAAGCATCGCCATCTCCTGGATACCACTCATACTCTCCTACACGCCACCTCCCTCCCCCTACATTTTTGGGCTGAAGCTGTAATAACTTCAAGTCTTCCAATTATCTCATAAATCGGTTACAATCTAAGGCCATTAATCTCCAAATTCCCTACGAGATGCTCCACAGCAACCCTCCAACATATGATTACCTCAAAACATTCAGCTGCCTCTACTTCCCTTGGCTCAAACTTCTGTCTCCTAGCAAACTCCACCCTCCCTCACATGAATGCATATTTCTAGGCTACTTGACCTCCCACAAGGGCTATCGCTGTCTACATCTCAGCACAAACAATATTCACATCTCTCATCATGTAATCTTCCACAAAGATGTCTTTCATACACTTAGCTCTCTCAACCATCCATCTCTCCACCTCCAGACTCACCAATGTCTCCGCTCCTGCTCATCCTGCATTCCACTATACATACATCATCTCAACTTACCACACCAACTCCACCAGCACTTATCCCAGCTACCATCCATCAAACAATCCATCATTCAATTCAACTCACCCACTATCCCCATCTCATGCTCATACTAGCCAACCCTCCTTAACTACAAATCCCCCACAAGCTCCTCCACACTCAACTCATCCTATGTTAACCCGCTTTCGCTTTGGTCACCTAAAGCCAAAACATATATTTGACCTTTCAGTTACCACCTGACCACCCACTACTCCCACCACGTACCAGCAAGCAATTCTACATCAACCTTGGAAGGGTGCCATGCTCTTTGAGTTTAATGCCCTTCAAAAAAAGCACACATGGCCTCTTGTGTCTGCACCGCCAAACGCTCTGATACTTGGCTCCCACTGGACCTACAAATTGAAACTTAAGCCCAATGGTCAAATTGACATATACAAAGCTCGTCTTGTTATTCAAGGATTCAAGCAACAATACGACATCAATTAAAAGGAGACCTTTAGTCTGATGGCCAAGATGCCTACCATTCGCGTTCTCTTAACCATCGCTCTAATTCGCAAATGGCCCGCATTACAAATGGACATCTCCAGCGCCTTTCTGCATGTTGAACTAAATGAGGAAGTCTACACGTGGCAACCTTTTGGCTTCCGTGACACTTCCCAAACCATGTGTGTAAGCTCAACAAGGTCATTTATGGCCTAAAACAAGCTCCGAAACAGTGGTTCACCAAACTCACAACCTTCCTACTCAACTTTGGTTTTCACTTCAGCAAAGCAGATCCATCTCTGCTACTCTACTTGGTGAATGCAATACAACTTTATTTACTTATCTATGTTGACGACATTCTCCTTACAAGTAATAATCAACAGCTCCTTCAGCAATTGCTCTCTCAATTACAAGCCACATTCCAACTTAAGCAACTTGGACAAGTCTCCACGCTTCTAGGCATTCAGATTTGCAAAACCAATCATGGCCTGCTTCTCCATCAGTCACACTAGGCCAAGGACCTGCTTCATTCCTCCGACTTTGATAGTTGCAAATCTACTCCAACACTCATGTCTCTCAAGACATCCCACGAGCACCAATTGGACCAGCCATTCGCTGATCCTCACCTCTTCCGTCACCTAGCAGAATCACTTCAATACCTCACCATCACCAGGCTAGTATAGCCTTCGCAACAAACTACATCTGCCAGCACATGCAACCCATGAATCATGACTATCAGGCCCTCAAACACATCCTCCGCTACATACAAGAGATGCTTCATCTTGGTCTTCCTTTGGTTCCCGGTGATCTTTCCCTGACAACTTACACTTATGTTGATTGGGCAGTTGATCACTCTAACCGCAAGTCAATCACTGGCTTCACCACTTTCCTAGGAAAAAACCTAATCTCTTGTTGCATCAAAAAATAACCCATTGTATCCAAATCCTCCAATGAAGCTGAATACAGGGATCTTGCTTCCGCCACCTCCGATATCCTTTGGCTCAAAAGACTCAATGACTTTCTGGTCACTCAACAGAAACCAACTAAGATCTATTGTGATAACACTTCCGCCATGACGCTTGCACACAATCCAATTTTCCATGCCCGGACGAAACACGTCGAAATTGACTATCATTTCATTAGCCACCACATCCAAGAGAAGGCAATCGAACTTCATTACATAAATTCACTTGATCAACCAGCTGATGTTCTTACCAAACCCCTCTCCATTACTCGGTTTTACTCTCTACGGAACAAATTAACACTCCAGCCCTTGGACTGTTAATTTGCTGTGGTCTGTCAGCATACCTCACTCTCAGCATCAACACAACGCCATCGGGACCACTAGGACGTGCAGCCTCATCTCTGTTTTCTGCACATTCCGCCTACTTCACAGACTGTACAAAATGGCTCTGTTGTTCCCTAACAAACCTCTGATTATCTTCCTATATAACCCTCTACGTAACACCTGCTATGTATCAACGAGAATTACCTTGCTACAGAAACTAGTCTTCTGTACATTCTCTGTTTCTTGCTTCGTCTGCGGTTAGAAGCTCTTACAAATCACCTATTAAATAAAGTATCATCCATTTTGTGTGACATGCAGATCATGAAGGTCATGCTAGGTAGCCAGCTCCTATGATTTAAATAATAAAAAAACAACTACTGTAAGAATATTTTTATCATGCAGCGAAGAAATGGATGGGCATAATATTGCTAGTAATTAAAACAGACAATGCAGAAAACGCATACAGTCGCCCCAGAGAGGAATTTCCAACCCATCCAATCCATTTCAGCGCATCAATTGCGAACTTTTTACTCCATAGGAAAATTACCATCGATGGTTAATAGATCATACAAAAATAACAAACAAACTGCGACCTATTTAATGCAATTCACCTCGCCAACTTTTTCAACTCAAAAGACCAAAAGAAATGTCAAAAAAATAAAAAGTAGGACATCTAGTAATTTTTAGAAGGAGATGGCAAAGACTAGTAAATTAGGGAGGATTGATTCTCAACAGAATTTAAATTAATAACCCATACCCGCAATGCGTCTCGATGGCTTCAATCTGCCGCAGGGCAATCCAGAGCCAGAAAGTGACCATGTGTCCCGGAACCAAAGCCGGCCCAATAAATGAAGGGATTCCAAGCACGAGCACCTCCGCCCAGTGTGCGTACGGCGCAGCGAATCCCATCGGCGCCGTGAACTCATGGTGCACGTGATGGATCTTCTCGTATCCCCACTTTGAATGCATCGCCCTGTGGATCCAGTAATTCCCGTAATCCTCCACCAAAAAATAAACCACCAGCTGCGCCGCCATCTCCCACGCTGACGGCAACGGCAACCCTGTCCTGATCCCCACCAACTACGGAACAAAAATCAAATTCCAATCAAGGTTTTGATAAAACTCATTCCGAATAAAGCCAGAAGAATCGAGAAATAGGCGGAGTACCTTGACAGAGGGGTATGAGATAAGCTGGAGAGGGCCGACGACGAAGAAGAAGACGCGAAGAACGACTTTGTAGCATTTGAGAAAGGAAGAGGGCGGGAGGGCGACCTTAGGCTGGAGCTTGAAGGGCGCGATGGTGGATGGACGAATGAGCTCAGCGACGGCCATGGGGAGGGGAACCAGTGTGAAGATGACGAAGAGGAATGCGATGTTGTGGTAGAAAAGGAGGTAATCCGGCATCGATGCAGAGTAATGGAACCAGAAGGTTTCAGCGGCGGTGAGGTTTCGACCGAGCACCACCTCCGCTTCGGCGAGATTCCTGTAGGGCAGCATCGCCGGTGACAAAAGGGAAGACGACGAAAGATGCGCTGGTAGTTTTATTCCTGTTTCTTCACGTGGCATTTGAGCCCGTGAATTGAATCTATTATTGTAAACCCCACGTCTCTTTAAAATCAATACGAAAAGGACACCATGTTCTAAGTATTTGTAAATACATACTAAATAAGCAGTAAATTTTTACAACTAAATATTTACTACTGTATATTTACAAATACGCATTATATACACAATAAATAAGCAGAGAGTAGGTAGAGCTTCAGCATAAAATACGTAGTATCCGAACGCATCTCTACGTCCGATGTCTGCACCTAATAATTGCTCGTCATTAATAAATATGTGAAGCATCCAAAGCCTTTCATATTATCATCATATATCTTCAAAGATAGTTAGGCTTAATAATAATGTTATTATTATTATTATTATTATTATTATATAGGGGGCTAATTCCATTTTTTTTAGAGTGGGCATACTCATTATATAAAAAATTTAAAAACACACACACACACATATATATATATATATATATATATATATATATATATATATATATATATATATATATATATATATATATATATATATATATATATATATATATATATATATATATATATATCCATTTTAATTTATATTTTTTGATAATATTGCATAATGACTTCATTGAAAACAGAGCCAAAAACTTCCTTCTCGATGTATGCCACTAAACAGTCATTGAGCTATACATCATCCATTTTGCAACGCAACTAATTTTTGAAAATTAAAATAGACATAAAATATTATATATATCTTTTAATAAGAATCATTAAGTTCATAAAGAATATTATAATGAGATAGTAATCAATATAAGTTAGCAGCAATAAGTGATTAGAATTAGTAATCAATAATGAATAATCAATATTCTATCATATATTCATGTGAGGACATCTTGATGGTATCTTGCTCGTCCTTATGAATCTCATTCAATAAACTCTGTATAACTCCCCTTGAATTACTCGCCCCAACTCTTTATAATTCCATCAGTTTCTAACTCTTTATGACTCACATCCACTGACTTCTATCAGTGGACCATGTGGATCTTAAGAATATTATATGAGGTTATCATATTAATTATATGATATCGATATCAATGAGTATATCATTTTTAATATCAATACATCACCTCCTTTCAGTCAAATTAATATCACGTTTCAGTACATTTCAATCCTACCAATCATTTCAGCACATATTACATTTTAATATTATCATGCCAATCATAATACATCATTTCAGCCTATTTTCAGTGTCTTTTTCTTACTCATTTTACCCAAAAAAATTTATGCACATAATTAACTAATGAAATAAATAAAATTATGACAAATTATTCGAAATGATCAAATCTATAGCATATTAAAAGTTGCATGATGAAAGCTCTTGAGATCAGAATATAATGTATTTTTGACATATTTAAGAGAAATGAATTCATATAAATCAAAATTATTAAAAAAATACAAATAAGAAATCTATCACTTACAATGATCAGAACACATTTCATAAAAGAAATGATAGATGAAAATGCCTCGATTAACTT
Source organism: Dendrobium huoshanense (assembly GCA_016618105.1). Taxonomy (NCBI): domain Eukaryota; kingdom Viridiplantae; phylum Streptophyta; class Magnoliopsida; order Asparagales; family Orchidaceae; genus Dendrobium; species Dendrobium huoshanense. The sequence continues at coordinate 27,393,309 of CM028354.1, read as the reverse complement.
TCTCTCTCCTCTTCTCCTCCCTCCCATCTCCACCCCCCCCCCCCCCCCCCCCCCCCCCCCTCTCGTTCCTTCCTGACCAAGGCATGCGAGTAAGGGGTGAGGGAGGAAGTGTGGTCGATTTAAGGAAAAACATATTAAAAAAAATAATTTTTTTATTGGCCTAGCGCCATAGCACTACCTTTACACTCTACCCAAGCAAGCCAATAGGAGAGCAGATGGAATTATACATATGATTATCCATGTAGAATATTGGCTTTCACCTACATATCTTGATGGATAATAATATGTATAACTCGATAGTCATGATATTTTTCCCATTCAATGCTTCAGCTTGAATTGAGTTTATTTGATGTGGGTATCGGTTTCCCACACTCGCAAGCCCCTATAGTTAATTGCATCCTATGCCTCAGCTTAGGAAAACTCTCAATTAAGGATGATATTTTAATCTCTTCTAGGTTTGGCACATAATGGGATATCTAGGCTCTCCTAATACAATGGAAATATGGGCTCAATCGGGTTATTCAACAAACATAGATCCCATAAAAACTCAGCTAGTTAAGGGAGGAATGAGGAGGATAATCATCACATATAAAGCATGTGTAAGAGAAAGATGGAGGTGACATCATCAATGTGAAATTGATATGTGGGATTTATAGCCTCCAAAGAATGGAGAGCTTATCCAATGATAAGACATACATTGATATACTTATGCCACCAGCCTTTGACCCTAGCTTTATAAAGAATGTATTGTACACACAGTACTAACGCCTACAATCTAACTAGTGCAAGACACCACGATAGGACTTATGACCTAAACCCCACCAGGAATCTAGGCAGCCTCAACCTAGATTTACCATCCTACTCGAAAAGGGATATCAGCTAAACTCTACCTAGCATCTCAAATCCATGAAGTCTGGTCATATGCAAATACAAGAGTGGTAGGAAGCACAGAAGCGAAATGGACTTTATGCCCGATTATGAATAATGCTATGCTATGCTATGCAAAGTGAACTATATAACTATGTTATAAAGAAAAATCTATATGATTTGAACCAGGCTATGCATGCATGCGTAGGGCTAATAAGAACTAGCCATTAGTCATTGTGAAGTGAACATGGTTTGAGATAGTCATTATATTTTAAAAGCGACCCACAAGGGATCATGTAATAATTTTAAAAATTGGGTTGCTTTAAATCTTATGTTCATTTTTATCTTGATTAAGAAAAATTAATTTTATATAAAATTTAAAATCCTAAAGAGCCTAGCATTGACTTTGTCTAAGCCACCCTAAGCTAAACAAAGTAAGAAACCTAGTAAGAGCATGCAGTTCTAATGTGCAATTAAAGTAAGCACACTAATCATCAATAAATAATAGTTAATGTACATAAATGCAGCTGGGTTCTGCAATACACCCCATGAAAAATAAAAGAAATGTAGTTGAGCTATATCATAATTACAACTCAGCTTAATTCTACACTGAATGAATTGGTGTGTGAGTTCTTGATCGGCCTCCACTTGCTTAGCCATCTGTCTTCTAAAATACCTACACACCTACAAGACTTTCCTAACTAAATTTTTTTTTCTAAATAAAAATTACATAAATCTCCTACAAAAAATATGTTAACATAATTATAATAAAATTCATACATATTAAGATCCATGACCTAGTTCTTAGAACCACATTCTGATACGTGATATCAATTGCATGACATGTTTATCAAAGCAGAGATATATTATTCTCCAATTAAGAAGCACTATCTGGCGTTGATATTCGCTATCTAAAAACTCTGCTGTTGCGGATCTATGATTTTGATGATAGCAAACATTCCTTATTTCTCTATGATTGCCTTATGTGCTAACGTTTCAGGTCCACACGATCAGACTGCAATCTGGAACCAGCTCAAGATTGGGTAGACTAGGTCTGTGCCAGTTTGTAATCTTTTTCCTTTCTTGAGTCTGTTGTATTTGGTGTGGTATCAGATGATTTGTAACTTGGAAGATTTTCTGTTGTGCCCTAAAAAATTTCTATTTTTGGTAACATCGTCCGGGACGATATTTATATCATCCTGGACGATCTGACAAAAGTAGAAATCCTAATTAGGGCATTCTCATTAAAACAGCCGTCTTTTTGCAAAACACATCGTCCTGGACGATTTTGTATCGGCCAGGACGATCGGCTCAATTCAGCAAGAATCTGCCGCCATATCTATTTAGGAAAATCTTATTTTTGGATATCGTCCTGGTATATCGGCCTGGACTATAAAATATCGGCCTGGCCGATCCAGGTCAATTTTTCCAAAATTTCTCAGGTAGTTTTGGAAAGCAATTAATGGGGATTTCGTCCAGGCCGATCACAAGATCGTCCGGGACGATTAGACATCGTCCAGCCTCATTTCAGGGCGATATTCAGGACGATTTTTCTCATATTTGAACTAATCGGCCAGGACGATTTGGCTATCGTCCTGGACGATAATGTCGGCAACTTGCATTAATGAGCTCGTTTTTAGCTCTTCTATTTAAGCTATGACAAGGCACTTTGTAAGCGTCTTTGGCAGCCATTGTAGCTTCGTTCTTGTGGGGGAAACTAGAAGAGAGAGCTTGAAAGGGAGAGAGGAAAGGGTGGAGTTTGAGAGAGGGAGAAGATACTGTGAGGGGGGACTCAAGGGAGTGTGGAGGGGGTTCCACACGGTTGCTCCGGCGAACTCGCACCTTAGTACCATCGGATTCAAGGCTTGTCTCGAGGTAAGTTCACCAAAGAAGAAGTCTCTTTGGTGTCAAAGGACCCGGCAACTCCGCCGCACCGGGAGAGGTGGAAGTGATTTTGTAAGGGCTTCTCCGCCTAGCTAGAGGGGGCTAAAGGAGAGTCACTTTGTGTTAGTGCAATACTTGGAGGGTGCCTCCAAGGAGTGGACGTAGGTCAAGGTTTGACCGAACCACTATAAATCCGGTGTGTTCTTTTCTTATTATTGCTTCCGCATTTTAATTTCCGCACTTGGTTTTCCTTGTGGTGATTTGGTTTGTGATTTTATTTCTTTGTTTAAAGAATCATTTTTATTATCCAATTCACCTCTCTTTGTTAGCTTTGGGACTAAGTTCATAGTGCTTAACATCCCATCGAACTTTCATCTGCCACCACTTATTGTCTCATAAAATCACATTGATATTAAAGATATATATGCTGAAGTTTTTTATGACAAGACTAGTATTGATAAATCTTTTAGTCAAATGGGCAGTGATACTTCTACATTTTAATATCACATATGTCTCACATAAAGTAGTAAAAGGGAAAGTCTTAGCTGATTTTCTCGTTACACACCCTACTCTTTTAGATTCACTGCCCAAAATAGTAAGGCAAATTATTTTTAAGGCAGATTATTTGGCCAAACTAGCCAAGGAAATGATGAATATGAACGATGAGCCTGTGTTGATTGGAGTCCTTTCTCGTTAGGTCTTAGAGTCAACATTTTAAGAATCATGTATCCAGTTGACTAAGAAATCTTAGCCAACTGGATACAACTCTGGTTGATTCTCAACCTCCCCAATAAATCATTATTGAAACCCTGTTAGATTAAATATTAAGTTATCAAAAGGAGGGTTAACGCTAGCATCGTTTAAGAATAATGGTGGCATTATTTAGACGTTGAAGAAGATGATGATTGGAGACAATCGTTCATTGACGACTTTAGAGAAAGCAAACTCCCATCAGATAAATCATTAGATACATAGATAAAAAAAATACTACGAAACGTGTTTATCAATAATACATTATATCGAGAAGCTTTTGACTAAATATGGCTAAGATGTTTAGGGACCAAAGAAGTTGATAGGGTGATAACAAAAGTTCATGAAGAACTTTATGGTGCATACCAATCAGGTCCAAAAATGGCAATCAAAATCAAGAGAATAGGTTACTATTGGCCAGCACTTATGAAATATTGCATTAATCATGCTAAGACATGCCATGAGTATCACATCCATGATGATGTTATATATCAACCGTCAAATCCATTACACCGTACGGTGGCATCCTGATCATTTGAATGTTGGGGCACATATATAATTAGGCCACTTGATCCATTGTCATCAGTTGGATATCGCTTCATTCTGGTAGCAACCAATTACTTTTTTAAGTGGGTAGAAGTGGGGCCATTCAAAGAAGTCATATCTGAATATATGATTAAGTTCCTTACCCACAACGTTGCATATAGATTCGGTGTACCACACCATATAATCTCAAAAAATGGCACAATATTTAAGAGTACCAAAATTTATAAATTTATTGATCGACACGAAATCAATTGGCATTACTCATCGATATACAACCCAAGGGAAAACAGTCTCACGGAGGCCTTCAATAAAGTATTAGAAAACTTACTCAATAAGATCCTTACCAAGAACAAAAGAGAGTGACATACAAGATGGTAGAAATATTATGGGTGTATCATATAAATTACAAGATGTTAATCAGAGCTACTCCTTATGTACTAATGTTTATCGTTGAAGCAGTGCTGCCACTGGAGATCAAGTTACCACCACATCAGGTAGTTATCCAACATGATGCCACTCAGGGGCAAAATACTCACTTGAGAATGGAAGAACTTAACACATCGGATGAAATAAGGCTGCAGGCTCAGGAGAATATAGAGATATATTGAGCAAGGATGGCAAAATTCTTTGATCTGGTGGTGCTCCACCTAGCATTTCAAGAAGGAGAGTTAGTTTTGGTGCTGAGAAGGTCAATCACTCCACACTGAAAAATCGATTTCAAATTCATTTTTAATTTGGAAGGTATCGAGATGGTGAATCAGGTAGGAGCTTATCAAATTATTAATTTGCACGATCAGAGGTCCATGTGGTTGATTAACGGTCAATATTTAAAGAAATATCACGCATAAAGTTTATTCAAGAAAATTTTATTTTTTATGTTATATGCATTTTATACATGTTTCTTAATATATGAATTTTACATTCTTAAAATTATTTTTTATTGAAAAAAAAAACATTTTAAGTATCCCATGAAAATCTCCTATAGAATAGGGGCATTTTAAATATTTATTTAAGTCAACATCATGCTTCATATTGAGATCCCAAAATAAATATTTAAAATCATGAAGTACAAAACTTGCTTAACCATCTCTTATAAGATTGGGGATATTTTTAAATATTTATTTGGGTCGACATTATTCTTCATGCAAAAATCCATAAATAAATACTTAAAATCATTAAATATGTTATTTGGGTTAGCATCATGCTTCGCACTGTTCTCCCTAAATAAATATCTAAAATCATCAAACATGAGTGTCCCTTTAAGTAAGGGGGTGTAACGACTCTTATTTCAAATATACATAGGTGTTTCTCTAAAAAGTTTGAGAAATCGCCTTCTCCAACATACTGAAACTCTGAAGGTCTGGAGAATATTTTTGCGACTACACACTCCAGCAAGTCTAGCTAAAGCAGCACAAGTTCTTCTGCTGCCTGAAGCATAAGGTTCAAATAGGTGTATGGGATTGGATTCAATGTTGGTAGCTCCCTCAATAAGTCATAAGAAAGGTCGTAGTAGAGGAACCCCCATTTTATTAACCTATTTGTAAGGACTGTTAGAAGCATGAAGGCTTATTTGACTCAATAAGTTCAAATAATTGTAGTCCACCAGATTCTCCTAATTGACCAGAGAGTTAAAGTCTTGGTGTGAAGGAACAAGTCTCAATCAATAATTGCCAAATATGCATAAGCTTTAACATCTCTAACCATAAAGAACAACTTCAAATTTGCAAGCTTAAGGAGTGCATTTTTATATAGCTCCAGTTAAAAGCCTAAACTAGAATATAAGGTCGGACTCAACAAGCCAAGATGTTACCGAGTCGATGGTAGCTCCGTCTATTTAGCAAGCCATGAAAAAGGTCGTTCTATAGGAACTCTTGTTTCAGCAGGTTGATGACAAGAGCAGTTAAATCCTAACTCACCCAATCTGATAAGTTCAAGTAATCCAAATTAAAGTCTTCTCGACTTGTTAAGGGTCAAGGTAATACCAACATTTGGTGTTATTAATTAAACCTGTAACCTAGAAATTCTTCAACAAGTCTGTCAAAGCACAAAGTAAATGATCAATGAAATTATCTCAAAGTTCATAGAAAGTCTAAGGCTGAGCTAAAAGGATTTTCATCATCGATAAATCTATCATGCACAAAGCATTTGACTGATGACCCCTAGACACTAGCCTAATGTAAACCAAAAGGGTTTAGGTTATCGACTTCTACTCCTTCGTCAAGCCCATCAAAGCAAGAAGCAAATGACAGAAGGCACAAAAATATCCTAACAAGTCAGTAAGGATAAATCAGGTAATCCTTCACCACTATCTACCATACAAAACACATGGCAGAAGGAACTAAAACCTCATAATTCAAGCTAAAGCTATGAGAAGATTGCAACAGTTAACTCTTACGAGTGTTTAAAGTCATGAGCACAAAAACCATATAAGTCACAAGAGCACAAAGAAAAGAATAGCTTGTAAATATTTAAAAGCGAACAATGCTTAATTTTATTAATTCAGAATTTATGTAGAAGTTTGAATTTACATCTGTTCAGAAGCATGCATCAGCTAAAAAATGAAAAAAAAAATTATCCTTTACAGAGAACTGAAGTATATCTCCTAAACCTATGACTAAAAAGGAAGTCGAGTTTATCCCTTAAAAAAATCGGGCATCTTACACTGTTGAGACTTGCACAAAGCAATAGAGGCATCAACATAAAGAAAAGAGAAATGACCATGCAAATGTATGTAACAAAAAAGAAAGGTGCACCTGAACCAAGTTCTCCTCTAGTAGCTAACCAACTAGTGTCATGATCCTCCTAGAACCTATGTAGAGCAACTAAAGAATGAGAGAAAATTTACACAGACGAATAAAGTAAAAGTGTACATGAGCGAAAGCCTCTTGCAATAGCTAGTTGGCTGGTATCTTGTTCCTACGAGGACCTTACCAAAATAGTGAAGCATCCACATAAAAAAGGGTAGTGTAAATGTAAGATAAAAACTAAAAAAAACCAGAAAATAGGGTTTACCTGAGCTGAAGGCAAATGTTGAAAACCTAAGGCTACGATGTCCTGATAGTTGATAAACCTGCAAAACTCAGGAAAATTCTGAACAAACACGTAATTATATAACAAAAAAGTTATATATATATATATATATATATATATATATATATATATATATATATATGATTGTAATAATGATAACTACTAAACATATGTGAAAATGTTGAAACTAAGTTGAATGTGGTGGAAAAAGAAGAGCAAGAGGTGGCAATGCTAGCTACCAACATATGTGGAGTAATGCTCTAAGGATCTAACTATGAAGTACTGTGTCATATCTTATGAGTCTCTACTTGATTAAAGCCAACATGTGAATTTGTCCATGGATACATCTAAAAATTTATGAAGATAGAGAACTAGCGTGATGCAAAGATACAAACTCCTAGAAATCTGTAAAATGAAATCTTAGGTGTGACATCTAGAATAAATATTTGGAGATTCACAGGTTCAATCAGGTTACAATAAATGCGGTTCACTCTAGATGCGTACCATATTTATTTTGTGACATTTGTTGACCCTACCTGAATAAAAGAAAAAAAAAAAGGAAAAAAAATATCATTCTTACCTCTGTTCAAATCCTGTTATTCTACTGCCCATCCCCTAAAAAATGGCATCGAGTTGTCTCGTCCCTCTTTCCCTGTATAAATCCCACTCTCAATTGAGCTCTCGCTCACGTTGATAAAACAAATACAAATGAGGCTTCATTTATTTTCTTTCCCGCACACGAGAGCCCCAACCTTCTCCGTTCTTTGCATCCGACTCCTCAAGCGGCAATCCGTCCAACTTTCCTCCGTTGTTGAAGTCGATCGACTTCTTGTACCACAAGCAGCATTAAACTCCTTCAACTTGACCAAGCTTCTCAATCTCAACCCCTCTTCTACGTCTAATTCGATAACAATTGCCAAAATCTACGAACACTAGGGGTGTAAGTGAGCCGAGCCGGCTCACGAGCTGGCTTGAGCTCGAGCTTGAGTAGGCACGGCTCGTGAGCTCACGAGCCGGCACGAATAAATATTACTATTTTTTAAACAATTTTATTTTATATATTAAATTTAAATATTAAAAAAATTAATAAAAATCACTTAAGTTTTATTTAAATATTAAATATTTCATTTTTTTCTAAATTTTAACTAATTTTTAAAAATCCACTTAAGTTTTAATAATCCTGTTTAATTTTAAAAAATCATGCCTAAATTTTAAAATTCACGCCCATGGCTCGCGAGCCGACTCTAGCTCGTTTATAGTGAGATGAGCTCAAGTTCGAGCTCGCCTGTCAAGCTCGACTCGAGCTCAAGCTCAAGTTTGAGCTCGCTTTGACGAGTCGAGCTCGATAAGGATCTAAACTCGACTCGACTCAACTCATTTACATGACCCCTAACGAACACCCAGCTTAGACCCTACAGCTCGACCTCACGATCAGAGCTAGACGCCTTCACTGTACTGATTAACATAGCCGACTTCCAACCTTCCTCTTCTGTTCAGCCCCACCTCGCACGAGCAGCAAGTCGATGCACAGTAAATGAAGTACAATGCCATACTGCCTGTAAAACCCAAAATTTTATTTTAAAATTTACTATTATTAATTTACTGTTAAATTAGAATTAATTTGCAAATGATAAAAGTTAAAGGATTCATATTTTAGAATTGATACTAATTAAAAGTGTTAGTGTTACTTATAGGCTTTTAATAGTATAATATGGATATATGATTTTTTTTTATAGCTAATAATTAATTGAAAAGAGGCATCACTTGGCTGAAAAGAAGTTATAATAGCAGTTATGCGTGGGCCTCATTGTCCATATCTTACTTTGCTCCACGGGAACCAGCAGAAATCCTCTCTGTTAGGATTTCACGCAAGCCTGTAACATTTCGGATAAGGGATTGTAATGGAAAAATCGGTACAGTGAAATAATGTTGGCATAGTGCTTGAACTGTGAAAGAAAAAGGCATTGTGCAAAGCAGGAAACAACCAGAAGCGGAATAATGGTTGAGTTTTGGCAGTAGAAGTCTTGTTGTCCAGTTCGGCATAGTGCAGAGAACGGACGAGCTATAGTGACTTCGCAGAAATTCCGGTAGAAGGCGGAGGAGTTCCAGATCTATGCAGGAATTACTATAGCCAATTCGCTACAGTACCCGCTGCACTGTAGCTCAGTGAATTTCTGTATGGTGCAGTTGGTAGCCGAGTATACACAGTGGAAATTTTCTAGAAAGGTTTAGTGGAGTATTCAGCACTTTCTAGGCGATTAGGGTTGAAGGAACAATAATTCTGGAGTAATAAACAAATGAAAGTTGAGAGGAATAGAAAGAATAAGAAGGAAGTATTGGGAGAAAGAAGGAGATGCAGAGAGGAGAATTTAAGATAGTTTATCAAAGGAAGAGGATATGTGGTGTAGAATTGGAAGAGCAGATCGTCAAAGAGGTAAGTTTTGCAATTATAAATTTAAAGTAAATATTAGAAACTCTTGATGCATACAATGTCAATTGATTTATTTCAAATGTTAATTGTGTTAAGATAATTCCAATTAGGAAATATGAAAATGCATCTCTTATGCATTTTATGAATAAATAAATTCATATCCATATGAATACTTGCAAATGGAAATTAGATAAAGCAGATTTGTTTAATGTAATGAAATTGAGTATACTTTCAAATTTTCATGTATGATCAACCACCTGCATATATATATTACTGAAGTTTAATATAAGATTCATGATGATGACTATAATGTTTTTCTAGCTGATTATAAATTGAAAAGAACTTAATTATTTCATGTTGTCAATACATTATGACATGTAAATGTTAAGTGAAAGATACTTGTACAAGTTTGTATATGAAAAGTTAAGTATGAATAATGAATATGGAAAGTATATTGGATATCAATTTAAACTAAAGTTTGGCTATATATGATGCATGACTTACAATTGTGGTCGGGACAAAAGGGTTCTCAAATATGAGACTATATTGTAAGTGGGGCAAACGGGACCCCAAAGAAATGAGACATGCATAGCAGGTGGGGCAAAAGGGACCCCTAAAGAGGCAAAAGGGACCTCTATGTAATTCAATGGCGATAATGTCAAGTTTACCTAGGCTCCATTGAATATTTTTATGAATGAATAGCCAAATCTTTTTATGACAAAAATTGATATTCAGTATAGATTTAAAAGAAGATAAAGGTTAATACCCAACATAATTTTATGATGTATTCTTAAGTTTGTTTAACTTTCATTTATATTTTTAATGTTATGAATTTTATAATCTTGCATTTATAAATGTTATTTAAAGTTGCATAACTTATGGAGCCTCATAGCTCACCAGTACACTTCTTACTGGCTGTTGTTACAGGACAAGGAAAAGAAAACGTCGGAAACAACTAATGGCAAGGACTTAAATGTTTCATGTTAATTTTAATTCTTTTTGTAAAACTAAGTTTAAGGTATGTGAACATTCTAGTGCAGAATTTAATTGGTTTTTCTTAGTGGCTCTGTAACTATGTATTTGTTGAAATTTTCAATTATTAGATGCTTCCGTTTGATAAGATGAATGATAACTGTTGGATATAAAGAGATTTCAAATTTTCAAAAGTATAAAAAAAATGATGAAATTGTTATGTTTATGTTTGTAATACTCCCAATATCGTTAAGGGGTACTGTGGGGTGTTACACTGCCCAATCTGCAACATGAACATAAGTGAGCAAAAGGGGTTTGCAGATGCTAAAATGAAATCTTGCACACTCTTTTAATAGTAGTTCTTTACGCAATTGATTAAAATGAAATATTTAAATACTCCCCCTTATGCATTAAAATATGATCATTACCTGTATGGTCCCTGACGAGCGTGATTTATGCACACATATGATGTCTGAGGATGCTGCGCGGGTCAAGAAATGAACTTAAATTTGATCTTGATCCTCCTATGTGAATATATAGGACTTGATAAAGCTCGAACTATCAAACAAATACATGATCGTGACATCGACTAAGATATTTATTTTATACAATCATATTAGGCCTTTAAGGACTATAATAAAGAAATTTCACTAACAAAGTCATAAAATCGATAATAAACTCGATCGTCTGTCGATAAGTTGGCAGAGTCTATAAAGTTTAACTAATAAAGTGAAATCTCCTATAAACATCGATGATAGTCATATTGACAAAATATATCAAATGGAGAGGACCCTATACATTCAAAATTCCCCCAAATTCTCATGAATACATTCAATAATTTAAGATATTTAAAATTAAATTAAATTATCAAATACTTAAGGCAAAATCTATCCACCATCCGCAACAGTTTGTTGAGGTGAATAATTTAAAAATTATTTCAGCTCACAAAAAATTAATGTTTGGTCAAGAATATTATTAGGATTCATTCTCAATCAATCTCTTGCCAGTAAAGACGTGACACATGTACTTTAACTAGTGATTTCACAGTCAAGTGGCACCATAGGTAAACGATTATGACTTGGTGGCTTTGCCGCCAAATGACACTATTATATTACAATCATTGTCAGAGCTCGTATGTTTTCCAACTGCATTAAATCCTTGATTAATGAATTAATAGGATATGACTGATATATCACAAAGCTCTATGTTAGCTAAAGATGATTCAAAGTTGTTCCCTTAGAAAAATATTCACACCAGATCAAAAAGTTACTCTTGAACGAAGCAATCCATGGCTACCAATAAGGATTATTCAGTCAAGTTGGGTCGAATACCTCCTCTAACTAAGTTGATTAGGAACCATGATGACCCGGGATGACGGAACCATGCAATCTTGATCGGGTCTATCATCACTCCCCCCAGCATCTAATTTAAGTGCAATGTGGTAAATTTTTAATTTTAAATATTAAATTTTCAAACATCAAATTATGCCGCAACTATACACCACATACTACATATTTGTTTGAAGACTAACCTTAATTGAAAATTCTCTCTCATTATCGAGAGGGGTAATTAACTATAGGGGCTTGCGCCTATAGGAAATCTGAACTCATATCATAAAGTCCTCACAAAATGAGGGTAAAATCTTTGGCTGATGTCTTATTCGCAATCCAATATGCCTTCTAAAAATTTGACTCGGAACTTAATCATTAAAACTCTTCTCGATGACCCGAAGAAAAAGAAAGGAGTCATAGAGAGGCCGAGGAGCAAATTTTTGGAGCCCACAAATAAAGAAGATATTTTAGTGCAATTTTTTCTATATATGACATAAATATGCAATCAATATATGATAAAATTAGATAATCATAAGTTATTAAAAAATGCCATAAGTTTGAAAAACCTTAAATTTTTATCATTAAAAATGTATATATGATAAAATTAGATAATCATAAATTTATGTGTAACAATTAATAGAATATAGAATTTAAAATTTTATTAAAAGTAAATATAAATATTCTTAAAAGATCACAGTACTATTTTACTATGAACTATTAAATAGAAAGGCAAAAAATCCACTAAAAAATATTAGAATTATAGTGAAAATCATTAATTTGTTCCCTCACTGATAAAAATTTCTGGCTCCGCCCCTAGGAACAGAGACACCATTGCCAGGATGGCGATTTCTAGCGTCGCAGTGCTTTCATACTTAGCATCGTATGACTCACATGTACAGTGTCAAAGTGCTCTGATTCAATCAGAAATTCAAAAATTCATTTTTTCATTTAAAATATTTTTAGTATCTTCGGATTATAATTTCAAACCTTCAGTGGAACATCAATGGATGCTAAATCTAAACATGAAGGAATTGTGAGAGCTAAGTTATGAAGTTACTAGATGATGGAATCATATACTCCTCTTAGGGCTGCAAATGAACTGATCGTTCGATGAGCTACTCGTGGCTCGGCTCGATAAGAGCTCGTTTATGTTCATTTGATAAGGTAAATGAACAAGCTTGAACAACTTTGATAATACTCGATAGCTAAATAAATAAGCTTGAACACTCTGACAATCGGCTCGTTCATGTTCACGAACAAGATCGTTTAGAGCTCGTGAACATGCTCATTAATAAACTCGATTAAAAAGCTCTATTATGCCTTATTTAATTAAAAAAATATTTAACATTTACAACTAAGCTTATTTATATTATTATTTAACAATATTTAACTATTATAACCAAAGGCGAATTTAGGGGGGGAGGAGGGTCGACTAGGGGGGCACCTCCCCCCCCCCCCCCCCCCCCCCCCCCCAACTCACCTTCCTTTCTCTCTCTTAATTTTTGCTATTTTAATTAACTCCCGTCCACTGCCTCTCTATCTCCTATGTGTCCTACAGTAAAACCCAAAAAAAAAAAAATAGGGGAGGGTTTAGTCCGACACTGCCTAGAGTGGAAAGATTTCTCTACATAAAAATAAATGTAGCTACAGCTCTCTCGTTGAGCAATGGGCAGCAGGCGTGCGGGTCTTCCTCTCACCCTCTATGGTATTGCATCGAGCTACCTGACTTAAAATAAATAAATATATTTTGTTAATTGCGGTCAGCTCAGTTGGCTCGTTCACGAGCCACTTGAGAAGAGGCTTGATAAGCTCGAAACTAACAAAACTCGAACATGAACCGAACCAAGCTCAAACATAGAAGTTTTAAACGAGCTCAAACTTGAACAGCTATCCAAGAAGCTCGACGAGCTTCGAGCCGTGCTTGAGCTCGATTCTAACAGGCAAGCCCGAACTCGAACATGACAAAGCTCGGCTCAGCTCGGTTCGTTTGCAGCCCTAACTCTTCTTCTAGTAGCTTGTGGATTAGTCTTGTACAAGTAATGTTAAAGAAAGAGGGATTATAATGGTAGATAATGAAAATAACATTCTCATACCTACATAAATAGTTACTAGATGGAGGGTGTTCATTAGCTACAAAAAGCCAAACAATAGCAACAAAGAAGGATTATTTCTCCCTATCATTCATTAATTATATGCTAAACAAACTTGTATGTGAACTTATATTATTGCTTCTTGGAAGGCTACTCATAGTATAATATGATCACCATTAACCCATTAGGTCAAGAAAAGAAAACTTTCACATGCCTACATTGAAAATTTGCTTTTAGGCAGATGCCTCTTGGGCTATGCAATTTTCCAACCATATTTCAAAGATGTATGATGACAATTTTTGTATATGGTCGAAAACTTTTTTGGAGGGCCAATATGTTATGAGTAATCTTTATTTTCTTAATCTAAAGTTCAACTTGAAGAGCAAGCACCACCCCTTCATTGATTTGAAATCTTTGAGCAAACTCTTGAACTTCTAGCAACATTGAACTTGGCATTTTAATATATCTCCCAATGTTAGCTTGATTTACATGATTGAAATTCCATCTCTTCTCCCTTTAAACTAGGGGCTACTTCATCATATTCATCCCTTTTAATACCTAATAGTTTTAAGAAGTTTGTAACTTGCTCATTCTTAGAAGTCAAAAACACGTTCGGCATTGTTGTAATATCACAAAAATTTCTTTGTTAATTTTTTTTTCTCCAAGATGTAAACAATATCTTTATTTTTGTTATCAAAGTTTTGATGACACCCACAAATACATTTCAAATTAAAATATTAATTTAAAATTTTTTTTTTTCACTTTACATTTTTTAATTATGTTTGATAAAAAAAATTGAATAGAATTAACAAAGTAATTTACATCAAATTGATCAAATTTAAAATATATTTCACAGAATTGCAACTCAAAGCTCAAATTAATTTCATTTTTTTTTTTTCAATTCAACTCCCAATGCTTAGTTTCATAATTTTGACTTTTGAAAAAAGTGAAATAATGAGGTTAGACTTAACCAAAATAATTTTAGAACTTAAAAAAAAAGGCATTTTTATGAATACTAATATTTGTTTGGGTTTAATTGAATTTTTTTGTCGCATCTATTGACATTTGTGTTTCTGATAAACACAGTGAACTGTTTCCATGTCGTATTCTTTATTAAATGTAGCACACAAAGTGTATTTAATGAACAATTATTACAATCCTTTTTTTGGTATTGTCCTTAGAGGAGAAAGGGTAAACATGGACAATAGTCAATATATATTATCAATTCTTCCATCCGAATGCAAACAAACGCCGGCGGTGATAGGTGATCGACGATATTCTACCAGTAACTGATGTTGAAGCCGCTGGTGGTGAGATCGGTTTTCCTTAAGATTGGCGATGGCACAGCCCGATTCCGGTATGCCACCTTGTGCTCATCTGCTCTCCACCTCATCATGCTTGTCTCTATCCTCACTATACCAACAACTTTGCTCTATACGCCTACACCTATGCACTGAAACCCTCCACCTACGCCATTTCCCACAGCATTAAGAATATCTCCATGATCTGCAAGCAACAATATTGTGGTTGCAACAATAACAATTATTTGGGCCCCCTATAAAAACTTGTTGGCTCCGCCACTATATATATATATATATATATATATATATATATATATATATATATATATATATATATATATATATAACTACCTAAATATTACATACATATAGCAACATAACTAATTTAAAATATAAATACACAAAAGAAATTACACATAAATTTGCAAATAATTATAAATTAAACTTGCAGACAACTAGTTGAATAATTTAAATATAACTCTCAAGATATTTTTAATTTGAAACTCTTATAGGACTAATTAAATAAATTATATATAAATATAAAATAATCTTATTTAAAAAAAACATGTACAAGTAATTACATAAATTATATACATAGAATAATATTAATTCACTTTAATGGATCTAACCATATAAATTAACAATGGAACATTAAGGAAATTTAAGATCTCTAGCCATTGAATTCTTATACTTTGAATTTTTTTTATTAGATGAATATAAATTATTTTATTTAAAAATGAACATCTCCACGTAGTTGCACATGAACAAGTCTATAGGAGGACCATTTAAATGAATGTTTTTTATAAGTGTAGCACAATATTTCATGGGCACATGTCTTGTTCTAAGTTATAAAGCTTCAATTATTCAACCAACCACTATAGAAATTTATGGATTATACTGCTGCAATTTAAGGCTTCGTTAGCGACGGCTTTATTACTGTTTTTAAAATAATTTTAAAAGTTGGTTTAAGAAGCAGTAAGAAAGCCGTCACAAATGAAAACTAAAGATTACATTCGAAATTCCATAAAACTGAGCTACATACCATTGAATCAACCAGAACGTGCTATGTCACTGTTTTGCTCGATACCAGTGCTCAGTACCGCTGTCTATCAGGTGACATGACGCATTCTGATTAATCTCTAGATCGTCCTGTATCCGTACAAAATAATTTCTCCCTCGCAGCAGATCACTAACCAACTCTCCGAAGAGAAACAACCCTTGTTAACCAGCTTCCAAAGTTGTGAATCAAGCAGCAAAAATGTTCATGAGTCATATTTCAAATTGATTTGGAAAAGCTAGATTGTACTGGGATGCATCTAGAGCTTGTATCCATGAATCTGGTCAAAGGAATCGCAGTGTTGAAATTGATTACAGTAAGAAATTAACTATAATTTACAGTGGGGAAAAAAGTGAAAACTTTACAGGAATGTAAGGATCAAAATTGGATGGTGGCTAAATAAGATACTTGCTACTGGTTTCTCACTACTGTAAAGCTCAAGGGAGAAGACAAGTTGGACAACGCATTCTACAAGCTACAGCAGCTACAACTCTCCTTCCATTATTCCTTTGTAAGTCTTCTGATTTAGGCTTCGTTTGGGATGGCTTCTTAAAGCAATTTTTTAGTAAAAAAATAAAAAATTTTATAAAAAAGCTGCTTTAAGAAGCAGTTAGAAAGTCGTCCGAAACGAAACCTTACTGCGGTCTTCGGTTTCCTCTCTCAGCCTTAATGGAAGCAATAGCAGCATCAGCAGCAGGTCCCAGACCTTTTCGGCCTACCAATTTCACACCAAGCTTTTCAGATAGATAATGTAACCTCATTTCATCACCTCCTCTCACCTCTCTCAGTTCCAAAGCTTGTTGCTGTGACAGTAAAGTGTAGACATGAAGCTGCTGTTGCTGGTTGTAATGAGACTGTAGTTGATGAAATAACAACTTGTTTGAATGTTGTTGATCTGCTTTAGTTCCCTCACTATTACTCTTCTTCTTTATAGCACCAAGAGCTACCCTTAAGATTGCAGTAGATTTTGGATCAGAAGTTTTCCCACCAAAATTAATCGAGAAGCTTCCAAATTCTAGATCAGGTTCCCTGAATAAATCTTCAAGAAGTGCAGCACAAGATTGAGTGTTCTTCGAAAGGCTCCTTTCGACTTCGATGTTCAAAGATCGAGCATTTGCATGGCGAGCCATATTAGCAGCCTCTCTGAGACCACTGAGGAAAGCTCCATGCATTGTGGCAGGGTATCGCCTTGTAGTAGCTTCGCCGGCAAAGAATAGCCGTCCATCGCCGACACTTTCCGCTAAGATATCATAGTCATCCCCAGATGCGCCGACAGCAACGTGAGAATATGATCCCAAGCTGAAAGAGTCTGTACCCCATCGAGTACATACACTTTGGAGAGGATCCGGAACATCAATGCCTTGTGGTTCAAAGATTCCTATTTCATAAAATGGTCTGATTAGTAACACTAAGGAAAACATGAAGGAGGAACTTTCTAGATGGTAGTCTAAGAAACATATGAAAGAAGAATAGCTCTACTCAGATACAATAGTAAAATTGTTCTAATGAAATTAAAAAAAAAATCCCAATTTCCATATTAAAAGTTGTGATTGACGTTCATATCAGTTATAAATAAGTGTCCAAGTAGAACAGGGTGATAGTGAATGATGGAGAGATAGGGATGCCTTCTCATTATATGAATATTTACCTTCTTCAGGAGTTGTTTAATGGAAAAATTTTCAGCTTTCAATCGAGTCATAATGAAAAACCAAAAAAAAAAAAAAAGAGAAATGGAACAGGCACAAATGCATAATCATACATGCTTCCCACCAAACAACAGTGGCAAAAAGATATAATCCTGTTAGGAAACACGTGAAGAATCTGAATCGATGCTGGGCTGAAATTGAAATTTCAGCAAGAAGAAATCTGAAATAGAGAAAAATCTGGAGAAAAAACTCTTGAAATACCTTCAGATTGATGAAAAAAATGGAAGAAATAAACAAGATACCATGGATCTTCAATCGGAGAGAAAGATCTTCCTCTCTCAATCCCTAGCAAACAACTAGAGCCCAAGCAAACTTCAGAGAACTCCCAAATTCAGCAAACAAAACATAGCTCCCCTAACCATAGGAAGAATAATCTACTTAAAGCAAAACAACAATCATCTAAATCCGTAAACATCCTTTTATTTTGAATTTTCCCTCACAACCCCATATTTAATTATTTCTTAATTCACTGTTGGGCCCCACCAAGGAGATCCGCCTCCTGCTGAGTGGAACCTTTGTTCCACCTGGTGTAAACGTGAGTCGGTCCAAGTGGACCAATTAGATCGGTCCAGGGACCAATTTAACAATACCTCCTCCCAAAGGACTCATCTTGTCTTCAAGGTAAAAACATGGAAATTGATGCTTCACCCTCTCGTATGGCTCCCAGGTGGCGTTATAGTCATGTAGGCTCTTCCATTTGATCAACACTTCTTTGACCCCCCCCCCCCCCCCCCTTTTCTCCTTGTCATACTCCTTTCAGCTCTAGTGGTTCTAACACCATCTTCCAAATCCCCAGTTAGTGTCGCTAGTAACTGTGAACTAACTGCATGCTCCTCAAGAGCTCTCCTCAACTGTGACACGTGGAACACTGGATGTATGGTAGCGATCGAGGATAACCTCAAGAGAGATAAGTCACTACTTCAATCTTCTCAAATATCTTATAAGAGCCAAAGTACCTCGGGACCAGCTTCTCGTTCCTCCTGTTGGCTGTTGTCCTTTGTTTGTAGGGTCATAATTTTAAGAACATCATATCCCTCATCTCGAATTGGACATTCTTCTTGTGTCTATCTGTCTACTTCTTCATAATCTGTTGTGCCCTCAATAGGTGCCTCTTCAGTTCCTCCTACACCCACTCTTTCCTCTAAGTACTGCTCTACTGAAGAGACTGATGTGCTCTTATGCCCAAAATGCACCAAGTGTGGGGTCTCTTCCATACAACACTTTGAAAGGGGTTATCTGGGAAGCTGATGCTATGAGTGTTGTACCGGTACTCCGCCTACGCTAGTCATTTGCCCCACAACCGAGGAGTCTCTGAAACATGGTACAACCACAGGTAAATCTCCAGATTCATATTACCACCTCTGTATGTCTGTTTTTCTGAGGGAGATAAGCGGTGATTCTCTTTAGAACTAATCCTTGCAACTTGAACAGCTCTCTCCAGAATTGACTGAGGAACACCTTATCTCGATCGGATACTAATGACTATGAGATCCCATGCAATCTAATCACCTCTCTGATGAATGTTGCTGCTATTATAACTATCGTGTAGGGGTGTTGCAAGGAAATGAAATGACCATACTTGATCAACCTCTCAACCACCACCAGAATAACTTTAAACCCCCATATCGGGGTAGCCCATCTATGAAACCCATGGTGACCTCCTCCTACACTCTGTTTGGAAGAGTCAGGGGTTGAAATAATCCCCTTGAAGCCATAACCATATACTTGTTTCTCTAATATACCTCATGCCTAGCCAACATCTCCTCCACATCTTTATGCATCCCCTTTCAATACAATTATGCTCTCAATCTCCTATTTGTCTTATGCACACTAGAATGAGATCCCATGCAATCTAATCACCTCTCTGATGAGTGTTGTTGCTATTGTAACTTCCGTGTAGGGGTGTTGCAAGGAAATGAAATGAGCATACTTGCTCAACCTCTCAATCACCACCAGAATCACTTTAAACCCCTCAGATCGGGATAGCCCATCTATGAAACCCATGGTGACCTCCTCCTACACTCTATTTAAAAGAGCCAGAGGTTGAAGTAATCCCGTTGGAGCCATAATCATATACTTGTTTTTCTAATATACCTCACACCTAGCCACCATCTCCTCCCTATCCTTATGCATCCCCTTCCAATACAATTATGTTATCAATCTCCTATTTGTCTTATGCCCATCTATGAAACCCATGGTGACCTCCTCCTACACTCTGTTTGGAAGAGCCAGGGGTTGAAGTAATCCCCCTGGAACCATAATCATATACTTGTTTCTCTAATATACCTCACACCTAGCCATCATCTCCTCCACATCCTTATGCATCCCCTTTTAATACAATTATGTTGTCAATCTCCTATTTGTCTTATACACACTAGAATGTCCCTGGCTCTCCCCCCCCCCCCCCCTCTCCAAATAGCACTCTCATGAAACTCCTGCAGCAAGTGAGAATATGAACCAAGGTCTGTGGTAGCACAAACCTTCATTGATATAGTATCCTCTCTCCCTCTGGCGAATAGCCAAAGTGGCTATTAACATCCCTCTGTAGGTCCATCCTTATCTTCCTCAACTCCTCATCCCACACAATCTCCTCTTTGATAGCCCCTCAATCTATCATCAATGGTATCGAAATAACCATCTATTGGATCTCCTCCATACATCTGGATAAGGCGTCGGTCATCTTATTCTCTAATCCTGGCTTGTACTGGATTTCAAAGTCATAACTCAATAGCTTGGACAATCACCTTTGATGCTCCTCGCCATCCTTTTTGCTAACAAGTATTTCAAACTCCTCTTGTCTGTTCTGACAATAAAATGTCAGCCCAATAAGTAAGGCTGCCACTTCTAAATGGCCAACATGATGACCATCAACTCCCTCTCATAAATTGACTTCAACCTAACTCTAGCTATCAAAACTTGACTGAAGTAGGCTATAGGTCTACAATTCTGAATGAGCACTGCTCTCAATTCATACTCGGATGCGGCTGTCTCTACCACAAAGATTTGGTTGAAATTAGGTAAGGCTAGGACTGGTACCATGGCCATGGCCTTTAACTTCTCAAAAGCCTGGTAACTGCCTCACCCCACAAGAAGCTGTCCTTCTTCAACTTCCCTGTCAGTGGCCAGCTATAGCAATGTACCCTCTCACAAATTGCCTGTAATACACCGTTAGTCATAGGAAACCTCTCAACTCTATCATATTCCTAAGTAGTGGTCATTTTAGCATTGCCTCAACCTTGACCTGATTAGTAGTTACTTCCTCCTGGGATACCACGTGCCTCAAGTACTCAACACTAGCCTGTGCAAAACAACACTTCTTCAAGTTGGCCATCAACTGCTGCTCCTATAAGACTCCTAAGACCACCCTCAAGTGCCTCAAATGCTCCTCCTCGGAGCTGCTGTACACTAGGGTTTCGTCGAAGAAAATCAGCACAAAGTTCTGAAGGTATGGTTAGAATACCCTATTTATAAGGGACTGGAAAGTAGCAGGGGCATTTGTGAGGCTAAACGACATCACTAAGAACTCGTAATGCCTCTCATATGTCCTGAAAGCAGTCTTCGAAACATCCTCTTCTCTCATCATAATCTGATGATATCGCGACTTCAGATCCATCTTAGTGAACATCACTGCTCCACACAGCTCATCTAATAGTTCATCAATCATCGGTATGGGAAACTTGTCCGACACAACCTCTTTATTCAGGGCCCAATAGTCAACACAAAATCTCCAGCTCTCATCATTCTTCTTGACCAGTAAGACTGAGCTAGAAAAAAGACTCACACTCGGCCTAATGATCCCCGCCTCCAACATCTTCTAAATTAGCTTATGAATCTCATCCTTATGAATCTAAGGGTAGCGGTACGATCGGACACTAATCGGTGACACCCTTCCCTCATGATAATGGCATGCTCCTGCTCCCTTAGTGGTGGATGAAAGACCTCATTGAACTACTGTATGAGTGACTGCACTGAGATAAAAATGTATCCCCCTCCATCCTAATCCCCTCAACGCTCTGCAACTCAACACAAAATTCTCCTCCCACCTCTTGTATGGTCATGACCATTGTTTTGAGAGACACCATGGCTTTGAAAAGCCCTACATCTCCCCTGATTACCACCCTTCTTCCCTCCACCACCAGCTCCATTGTCATTGTTCCCCAATTGACCGTGGTATCTCCCGAAGTCAGCAGCCACTTTCTCCCTAAGATGACATTAGTGCTTTCTAACTCTAAAGGAAGAAAATATTCCCTCACTTGAACCAACTGTATAGTCAACACCACTCCCCTACCCACTCCTCTAAACATCTCCACCTTCCCAGTGCCCATTATCACCCCATAACACCCTGTGTCCATCAATTTCACCCCCAATTGACCTATGACCTGGTTGGATATGAAATTGTGAGTAGTCCCGTTGTCTATCAGTACCACCACCTCCCAGTCTATTATTTCTCCATTCATTTTCATGGTGTAATTTGAACTAAATCCCGCCACTAGGTTTAAGGAGACCTCTGCCATGGTAGATGAAACCCTTCCTCCTCCTCTACCAATGCCTCTCTGGCCTCTCCCTTCTCAGCTTCTTTGTCATCATAGATGTTGAGAACTTGAAAAGTTCGATTCTTACATTATGCCCCGAGGTCTATGATGCATCGACACTCCGCTTAAAGAGGGTATGCAGTGTCGGACATGCAGTGTCGGACACGTGTCCGACACTACATTGGAGTGTCGCAATTTAAAAAATTAAAATCAGACATGCGTGTCCGGTTATTAAATGATAAAATCGTCCGTTCTATTTAGCCTTTTCCGCAAACGAGAAGCCTTATTTTTCTGATCCACGAAAAAAATCTTCTAGGGCAGACCGAGAGAGCTCACAGTCGACGCCAAACGAAGCCCGCTGCCTTCACCTCCCGTTCTTTCGTCATCTCTGCTCGCCGAGGCCAAGCAGAGCTCGTCTTTCCCATTCCTTCATTCTTGCGTGATTTCTGTGGTAATCCGAGGCAAAGTTCGCAATCAAGGCCAAACATAGTACCATCTGCGCGCAAGAGAGCCAAGACCTGTAAGTGGATTTCGCCATTTCTTCTCTTCATTCTTGAAAAACCTAATGTACATGCTCGGTACTGCTCAGTACATACTCGGTACTGCTAGGTACATGCTCGGTACCGCTCAGTACATGCTCGATACTGCTCGATATATGCTCGGTACCGCTCAGTACATGCTCGGTACCATTCAGTATATGCTCGGTACCGCTCAGTATATGCTCGGTACCGCTCAGTACATGCTCGGTATTGCTTAATATATGCTCAGCACTGCTAGGTCCACGCCGCATAGTGAAGTTTATTATGCCATGTTCACGCCGCACTCGTGACTTATATTTTTAAAAATTACCGTGTCCCGTGTCTGTGTCGTGTCGTGTCCGTGTCGCCGTGTCCGTGTCGGTGCATCATAGCCCGAGGTATACCTCTCATCACACCTGAAACACAATTCCTTCGGCCTCTTTTCCTGCATCTCCTCAATGAGCTTTTTGAAATTTCCCCCTCCTACGGGTTTCTCCTTTGGGGTCTCTCGAAGACAACCAGTCGTCAACCCATTTGGTGCTAAAAATGTGGTGGTCATCCTGTATAAGCTCTTGAGCTGGTGCCCCTAGCCTCCCTCTCTAGGTCTTTCTGGTCCTCCAACCATGTTCCTCCGTCGCCCCTCCTAAGCCACAAGACTTTATCACTCTCACTGCCACCAAGAACCCTAGTTTGAGCCCCTTCATGAAATTCCCCTCTAGCACAATCTTAGAAAGTTGGTTCAATAAGCTAGCTAGGTACCCAAACCTGTCACGACGCTCCGCCACAGAACCCTCCTGTGTCAGAGCAAATAATTGCTCATAGAAGTTTCATCCCCTACTAGTTCAGAAATATTCTACCAAGCAGTCCTTGAACTCCCTCCAACTCTGAATGGACCGACTCTTGTCCCTCCACTAATACCAGGCCAATGCCTTCCCCCTCCAAACACAGGCCAGCTATCGTCAATCTCTCATCCTCCATCAACCCATTGACGGTGAAATACCTCTCCATCTTATAGATCCACCCATGTGTATACTCGCCCTCAAAGATCGGCATCTTCAGTTTACTCACCCTTAGATCTCCTCCATTCCCCCTCATTCCTCCATAATTTCCCCTTCCTTAAGAGGATGGTCCCCCATGTATCCCTATCACCCCTTCCATGCTCGTACCCGAACCCTTTTTTGAATTCCCTCCCCCTTTCAAAATCAACACCTCTACGATCATAATCACCCTCTCTTCTTTCAAAATCAGCACTCATTTGCTCATACCCAACATATCCACGCCTCTCCTCATACCTTCTATCTATCTCCTCCCTCTGAATAGGCTCTAGAGGGAGTCATCTTCCTTCTCCCTCCAAGATCTTCACATCGTGATCATCCCTATGATTATCAGAATTTGTATTTCTTCCTACCCGCACTCCTGCCTCTGATGCTGTCATTTGGTTGTGAAGATCCAACACATTTTTCACCATCTCTTGTAGGTCGGAGAATTTATCTTTCATGGAGGAAATTATGTCCTCCACCATCACTTTGATTTGCCTCATCTCACCTTCAAGACATTCTTCCAAAACATCACCCTTCTTGGCCGTCATAGGTACCGGGCTCTTGATCAACACCAAAAACAGTAATTATGCCCTTTAATGGAAGAAAAAACAGCAGTTTGGACTTTGGAGAAGAAAAGCGCAGCAGAAATCAACCAAGGAAAGCCCCAAATTCAGTCCCCAACACCACTCTGATACCAATTTGTTAGGAAACATGTGCAGAAATTGAATCAATGCTTGGCTGAAATTGAATTTTCAGCGAGGAGAAATCTGAAATAGAGAAAAATATGGATACAAAGCCCTTGAAACACATTCAGATTGATAAAAAAAACAGATGAAACAAACAATATACAATGCATCTTCAATTGGAGAGGAAGATCCTTCTCTCCCACTCCCTAACCGGCGGCTAGAGCCCAAACAAACCTAAGAGAACTCCCAAATTCAGTAAACAAAACATAGGACCCTAACCCTAGAGAGAATAATCTACTTAAAGCAAAACAACTATCATCTAAATCCATAAACAACCCTTTATTTTGAATTTTCATTCCCAAACCCACCCTTAATTATTTCTTAATTCACTACTGGGCCCCACCAAAAAGATCCACCTCCTACTAGGCGGAACCTTTGTTCTGCCTGGTGTAAACGTGAGCTGGTCCAAGGCGGACCAACTGGACTGGTCCATGGATTGGTCTAATAAATTTCCTCTGCAAAAACCCACTAGTCATGTGACTAGAAATTCCAACCTCATTTCATTTCTATATTTAAAATGAATGACTTATCTTTGTTTCGACTAGCACACTTACAGCATGTTGAACTACTCAATTTATGCATGCTACACATTGTTCACATTTCACGTTAAAGAAGCATGATTCACATACTATAAGAAACCATGATAACAAATTGATTAGGTAAATATCAAGCAAGTCCTTCAAATTGATGCAGGTTCACATTTTTTAAACACTTCAATTAACTCCCCGACATTTGGCCACACTTCATGTATATCCTAGAGTTAATAGAATTGCCAATTGAGAAAAAGAAAATACAAATGCCCTATATTTTTCCCTCCTTTCCTCTCTCTTTTTCTTTTGCTGTAGATATCACCTATCCTCTCTCCTAATGCTGACAATCTCATATTCTGAGTTTCTGACTATTCCTACAATACACACCACCACCAAATCCTATGATCGTTGTTACTTTGAATCAAAATAGACAAAAAAGAACTATTAATAATATGACAATTTAAGTCATTGGCTTACAAGTCTTCTTCTCGAGGCAGATGGACTCTTAAATGATGTTGAACAGGTCTTTTAGTTTGTGAGAAGCCTGTCTCCACGTGTCCACCACCTCCATGGTATCACCATCCGCTGCTACACCGACTTCCACCGCCTTGGCCACTCCAACATCTACATCCTTTAACTCAAATGTAGCCTTAAGAAACTATACCACCTCCTCTACATTTGCCACCAAAAGCACCAATTGCGCCTTTAAATCCACAAAGCTTATGTCGATACACTCATCATTGTGTAGAATATCATATTTTGGCTTAATATTGTTATACTCTCAATCTTAGTATTGTATCATCATCATCATGTCATGTGCTTACTAGTTCATATAACCATACATATAGCTTTGCCTTCAACTCAATGCCATCTCACACATAATTACGTATATTTGTGTGATTGGTTTATTATATTCACTTTTGCAAATTTCTTATATCCTTTTATATTCCATTGTGTATAATATAAGTAATCTAGCATTCATATTGCATGGCATGGAATTTGAAGATTTTCAAAGGAAATTCTAAGTGTTATTTGAACGCCCAACTCACCGTCTGCTGCTACACCAACTTCCACCACCTTGGCCACTCCAACGTCTACATCCTTTAACTCAGATGTAGCCTTAAAAAACTACACCTCCTCTACATGTGCCACCAAAAGCACCAATTGTGCCTTTAAATCTACAAAGCTTATGTCGATACAGTCATCATTGTGTATAATATCATATTTGGGCTTAAGATTGTTATACTCTCAATCTTAGTATTGTATCATCATCATCATGTCATGTGCTTACTAGCTCATATACCCATACATATAGCTTTGCCTTCAACTCAACACCATATCTCACATACTTATGTATATTTGTGTGATTGGTTTATTTATATTCAATTGTGCAAATTTCTTATATCCTTTTATATTCCGTTGTGTATGATATAAGCCTTTTAGCATTCATATTGCATGGCATTGAATTTAAAGAGTTTCAAAGGAAATTCTAAGTGTTAGTTGAACACCCAATTCCTATACATGGTCAAAAATCAGGTCAGAGCACTTAGTTTATAAATATAAAGCAGTAAAAGTTTTAAGCTAAAAGATCATAAACGTGCATAAAAATCTGTCCGAACATGAAAAGTAGAAATTATAAGTTCATCTAACTTAATATGTTCTATGAAACTATTATAAATTAAAACAAAAAGCAATCCTGCTGGCCACCCAAAAACCCCTCCAAGTAGTTGATGTGATAATCCTTGGAACCTTCAAGGGCAAAATCAACAAATGGAACCTTGTTATGTTTTTTGTTAGCTGGTCCTCTTACAGGAGGCAGACAGGTCCAGCCTCAAACATCTGCCACCCTTTTGGGGTGGGGTCCAATAGCAATTAGAGAGGAAATTAAGGAGGATTAAGAGAGAAAAATCAAAAGAGGGACTGTTTTGGGATTTGTATTATTTTTGCATGCTTTATGTAGGTTATTTTCCCAGGATTAGGGTTATGTATGTGTTTTCTGAAATTATAATTTCTTTGAAGGTTTGGGCTCTAGCCAATGGCCAGAAATTTGGGAGAGACAGATCCTCCTATCCAATTGAAGATCCAATGTATCTTGTTCATTTTCTTCCATATATCATCAATTAAAAAGATTTTCTCCTAATTTTACACATTATTCTTCTCAATTACTATTTGGGCTTTGCTGAAATTCAATTCCAGCCAAGGTTTTCTTTTATTTAAACAAGCACCTATCAAATTGGTATCAAAGTGGTGTCCTAAGCTGAAATATAAGATTTCCTTGTTGATTTCTGCTACATTTTCCTCTCCGATCTTGCTGCTTTTTGATGTTTGAAGATTAGAACCGATTTTTTTTTTCCCTTTTTTGTTGTTTGGAGCCTAGGTCCGGGTTCCCGTGGCAGAAAAAAAGTAGAAATGTTGGAGAGGGAGATCAAACAATAAAAATCTGAAATTTCAAATCTCCAAACTAAGTTTTAGATCTCAAAATTCAAATTTTAGCCATCCACGAGAAGATCAAGGGAAAATTTTCTACCCTAGAGGAGAGGTTGAAGAAGTTGCTTGAGGATCAAACCAAAAAGGCGTCTTCGAAGACGAGGGAAGACGCCGACAACCAATGAAGTGATGAAAACCATAATTCAATAAAACGAAGGGAAGTTTAGAAGGCGGAGATTTTGGATGAAGAAGAGAGAATGCTTCCCCTAGAGCCTATCCCTAGGAAGGAGTCGGGTATAAGGTATGTGGAGAAGCATGAGAGGGTTGGGCATGAGCGAAGGGGTGTTGAATTTGAAAGGAGAAGGGTTGGTTATGATCGAAGGTGCGCTGAATTTGAGAGAAGAGGGGAGGAATTTGAAAGGAGATTGGATAATTATGATCGAAGAGGTGCTGAATTTGAAAGAAATAGACTGATTATGATACAAGAGTTGCTGAATTTAAAAGAATGTGAGAACTTGATGAAAGATTTGGGTATTAGCATAGAAGGGATGATCGGGATACTTGGGGGACCACCCCCTTGGAGAATGAGAAATTATGGAGGAAATAGGGGGAACGAAGGACATCCGATAGTGAGAAAGTTGAAGATGCTTATTTTTTAGGGAGATGATGCACATGGTTGAATTTACAAGATGGAAAGGTACTTTACCATCAATAAGTTGATAGAGGAGAAGAGACTAATGGTGATCGGGATGTGCTTGGAAGGAAAAGCATTGGCATAGTACCAGTGGAGGGATACGAGGCGACACATATGGACCTGGAGGGAGTTTAAGAACTTCTTGTTAGAACGTTTCTGAACCAAAAAGGAATGGGACTTCTATGAGTAGTTATTTGCCCTGACGCAGGAAGGGACAATAGTGGAGTACTGGGAGCAGTTTGAGCAATTGGACAATGGGTTGGACCAGCTTCTGGAGACTATATTGGAGGGGAACTTTATGAAAGGGCTCAAACTAGAGATTTAGGCAACATATAGAGTAATTAGGCCTCGTGATTTGGGAGAAGCTATAGAGTTAGCCTAGTTAGTGGAGGATCAGAGGCACTTGGAGAGAGGGACTGAAGGCATTAGCTCATAAGATTTGTATAGGATGACCACCACCATTTTGGCATCCAAGGAGCCTACACCGGTACTCTTAGGAAGTTCTCAAAAGAGAAGACTGTTGGAGGGAGATTTGGAGAAAACTTCAAGAAGCTAAGAGAAACGGAGTTACAGAAGAAGATGGCGAAGGGGCTTTGTTTCATATGTGAGGAGAGGTATACACTGGGGCAATGATGTAAGGACCGAACACTTAAGATTCTCACCGTTTTTTGATGATGAAGAAATTGAGAAGAGAGCCACCTTTCCACCTTGCGGACACGGTGGGTCTTTGAGAGGAGACTATTGTTAGATCGGTCCTATCACAGAAAGCAGACAAGTCCCGCCTCAAACTTTTGCCCCCCTTTTGGCGTGGGGTCCAGCAACAAATAGAGAGGAAATTATGAGGGAATAGCAGGAAAAATGCAAAAGAGGGCCTGTTTTGGGATTTACATTATTTTTGTATGCTTTAAGTAGGTTATTTTCCTAGGGCTAGGGTTATGTATGTGTTTACTGAAATGAAAATTTCCAAGAAGGTTTGGGCTCTAGCCGGCGGCTAGAGATTTGGGAGAGACAAATCTTCCTCTCCAATTGAAAATCCATTATATCTTATTCGTTTTCTTCCATATATCATCAATTAGAAGGGTTTTATTCTAGTTTTGCACATTTTTCTTCTCATTTACTGTTTGAACTTTGCTGAAATTTAATTTCAGCTAAGATTTTCTTCTATTTTTACAAGTGTTACCTATCATTTTTATCTTTTAATTACTATGCCTCATCTTTCTCTCTGGGATCAAGTAGAGTTTCACCATACACCTTATCATTAAAGTAAAAAAACTTATAGTACCTTTTTATTTTATTTTATTTTTATTTTTTTTCATCAAATATAGTACCTTAGTTCTAAACAACCGAGCTATTATTTGGAGTGTCAATCTCAACATCATAACCCTGCAAGGATTTCTATTGACTAATAAAATAATAGGAAATTCCAACATGATTGAATGAGTGGAAATTTTGTACAAGAACAAAGATTAAAAAAAAAATTAGATATATCATCAACACCTCCGTTAGCTTTATCCCAACTATTTGGAGCTAGTTTTATGAATAGCCCTCATTCTCAACTCTATTTTATACAAGTTTTTAACACAACTTCAATACATGTTATATAGTCTCTTCCTATTTTCCTTAATAACTCTATATATGCTTGTCATATTCATGCATCTTCTCCCCTTTGTTGGCCCATCAAAGTCTATATACAAATATCTTATATTTAAAAAGAGCTAATATAATCATTCTCACTCCATCCTCCCTATTTTAGTTGAGCATTCATTTTAATATTCTAAATTTCATACAATCAACATGTCCATCAATGACTTTTTTTCTTTTTAAAAGGGGTCCAAAAATACATAATTTTATATCACCATTTGTAATCAAGCAAGACTAAAAACAAATTTAAAATTATACCTATTTAATAAAAGAAAAAAAAAAAATATTATGGAATCTAAAATGAAGGGACTGAATGTACCCCTGAGAATTTGAAGAACTGTTGACACAGCATCCATAGGGGGCATGCTTTCAAAATTATGAGCTGCATCACCAGCAACAAGTGCAATTAAGAGAGGACCTCCAGCTACTGTAGCATAACTATAGAACAAAAAGAACTCCCCTCGACGGCTTGGATCTTCAGATAAGTGTCCAAAAGTATCAATATCAGTTCTCCAAAACACGTAAGGAAATAACATAGCAACCTTATTCAACAAGCCAAATCCCAATCTCCTAATTCCATCAAGCTTTCTCTGAGGAAGCTCAGGCATAAACTTTATTGAACCATTCTTTAGAACCCCAAGTGAAACAGTACAAAGTGCCATGTTACCCTCATAAACCTGCCCTCCTGCAATAACTTGCACTCCATCAACACCATATCGAATTGTGTGCACAGTCTTTTCATATAGTATTGGAACATTTTCAGCTAGAGCTTGAACAAAGCGCCCATTTCCACCAGGCAAGAAACAGTGATCACCACCCATATCATAGGGATCATCCTGATCCCAAAATGCTAATGACAACTTTGAAAGGAGCCCAGCATTGGCATATTCCAAATTTGCCAAATGCCAATTGAATAAGCTCATCTCCTCATCTGTCACAGCATCACCATAAACCTGCCTGAAAGCCTCTAAGGAAGCTCCAAGAGATACATCCACGGCGACCTCCCCCATGGTCTGCCTCAGCCGGCTGGTTTTTTCCAACAGCCGATTGAATGCATTCTCAACTTTAATATCCACATCAGGATTCACAGGCTTACCATCAGGTCTATACAAAGGGCATTTGTCTCTAACCTTATGAAGAGATGATCCGAGCTGCTTGCCAATAATTCCAAGAGGGTTTCCAAGCGTACCTGTCAATACACTCCCACCAAGATCAGCAGCAGCAAACTTGCTTCCTCCTTCCATCCTCTTGGTATAAACCCTACCTCCACTTCTCTTCCTCCCTTCCAAAACCACAACTTTGAACCCAAAACACATCAATTGCCTTGCCGCAGCCAATCCTGCAAGGCCAGCACCAATGATAATGATACTTGGTTTTGTGGGCTCAGCCGGAATTTTCTCCTTGATTGCAGGGGCGACGCCAAAGTTCACATAACCATGTGAAACCAAGAAATTATAAGCAGAATTCAACAGCACCTCACAATGGTCTGGAATCACACTTGCCAAAAACTCCTTGGTGAGCCAATTTGAGACGTTCTCCCTCCACCTGGACAGAATATGGTTACGGATGAGAATGTAGTTCACCTGCTCAATTCCGCCAATGGAGGAAATGACATTAGCTTCGATCTCCTCCTCGGTAAGGGAGTCCGCAGGAAAACCGGCAGTGAGGGCAATGAGGGCCTCGTTGGTGGCCTCCCTGTTGATGACAATGATCTCTTCGGAGATATCCGATGGAATATTAGGTTTTTCAAGGGGGGTTTTTAAGGGACTGGCAGTTTGGGATATAGGCGGCGTTGGAAGAGGGGTAGGAGGAAGAGAAATAGGAGGAAGAGGAGGGTTCGATTGAAGAGTAGAGACAATGGGAACTTTGCGTCGGACTCCAGTGCGCTTGCGCTTGCCCTGGAAGGAGACGTGGAGGTCATAGTTAGAGCTAGGGTTTGGACTAGGAGTTGAAGTGGAGAGCAAAGATGTGAAGGGGTAAGAAAGGAGAGGATTTGGGGTTGGGGCAAAGAATGGAGGATCGGAATCGGACATTGTATTGCTCGAAAAGAGCTGAATGCACTCCACTCTCCTTCCCCAAGGCCGGGAAGCTCTTGCTGCAACGAATCAACTAGGGGCAGTTTGGAATTTGGATGTAGAAATTACAATTTTTTTGGGATTTACATACATATCACTTAATTTTATGTTATTTATATATCTAACAGCTAAAATATTAATATTACAATTCTATCACCCATAGAATAAATTTAGATGCATGGAATAAAATATTAAAATTTATAGAATGATATTAATGATAGAAATAAATTATATGAGTGATATATTTGATATTAAAGTTTTATATTGCTGGTAGACATGTAATAATAATATTTTGAGCGTTAGATATGTAAATAGCATGAAATAAAATGGTATGTATGTAAATTTCACTTTTTTTAAATGCAGGAGTTATTTGATCATATACAAATTAAATAAGAAAATATTATCTAACATATAGAACGGTTAAAAATACATATTTAACACCTAAACTAATTTATTTATTAATATACCACCTAAAACACTCATTTTAAATCTATTATAGCACTCCGTCTTGAGCCTGTTCATACCGTTCTCCCCGTAGTCCCGTTTGCCCCTTCGCCCTGTTCGCCTCTTCCCAATTCGAAGCCGTGACTTCTCCAGTGATTTTGCCTTTCGCCCAACTGTTTCGCACGCCAGGTTGTTTCTTTAGTCGGCAATTTATGAATTTTTTGTTTTTCTTCTTCTTTCCATTTCTTTTTGTAACACATTTATACTCGATTTTTAGTTTTTATTATTGATGTTCATCTTCTCCATTAGCTGTTTAGGGTAAACTTCTCAAGTCTTCATTCACTATGTTGTGTTTGTAAATTTAGAGATGCACAATAGGTGTTTGATGAAATGTCAAATAAGCAACATTTGGTAGAATCTTTTTTTCTTTTTGGGACATTTAGGCCAATTAAGGCAAACTCACACACACATCGCATACACAAAGACTCAAATCCAAAACCTCTTAGTTGGTACCCTAAGCTCTCAACCAACAGACTAAGGTGAGCTATGTTTTTAGTAGAATCTGAAATGATGTTTTTTTATGAATGTGTGTTTTCTAAATGAATGGAATGCGAAAGTAATTGTTTACTTCTCATGTCTTCATTTTCTTTCATTTTTTTGAAGGTGTATTTTATGAAGGCAATCTACAATGAGTTCGAATTTCTCGGCAACACCAATTAGAAACCTAAGTAATCAAATATATTGTCATTGCAACATACAATGTATGATATTTACATCTTACCAATCACGTAGTAGATAAAGAAAATTCTACAGATGCTCCCGGAATATATTAAAAGATGATTGCCATTATTTTCGATGGTGTGATGAAGTTAATGAACTGTTGTATGATAGCAATTATCAAAGTTCAAATGTTATTGAAAGCTATAAAATGCATGTTGTTTTAGTTAGAGCCGAGTTGTTACAAATAAAATTCTTGTTTGTCGTAGTGATTTTCCTTAATTGTATTGTAGCGTTCATTGTAAGTAAATGTCGTTGTGCGTAAATGTCAGTTTGATTTGATGTAACTTTTACTCAATCAATGTAAGCATGAGTCAATATAACTTTTTGTCAATCAATGCAGCCTTGAGTCGATGTAACTTCGTTTTTTTTTTTTTTTAGTGAGTGAATATAATTTTAGCTCACTACAGGCATGTTGCAAAGTTTAAATTTTAGTATGTTTTTGAAAAGTATTAGAGCTTCGTCCATCCATCCAACTCTACAATAACTATGAACAAGAATAGTAAAATAATAAGCATATGTAAAATGCATTACTTATAAAGAGGATATTAATGATTAAGGTTTTAGTCTGGTGCGCTAGTCCATTATCCTTCTATTTTTGTAGTCTGGTGCGCTAGTCCATAGGTTAAACTCATTGAATCCACTTTTTCGATGTCCAACCAAGCCTACACAGCTCACCTTTAGTACCATGTCATCTCAATAACAAACATTTACTATTTTGTTCAGTGACATCTTAACCCTTTAAGATATCAACTATTCTGAAGTAAGCTTAGCCCTACATAGCTGCTACCTAGATATAAGGTAAATCAAGCCATACAAATAATAATACTTGATGGCCAGATGCATAGAACAATCTCAAGAGAGGGAATGGGCACAAAAAATAATCACTCTCAAAATTATAAGTCATTGACTCAAAACTCTTTCCCAACCAAACATAAACCATATAAAAGCAAGCAGAATTATAAACCTTTGAATCAAAAGTCAGATAAGATGCAATAGTACTTAAGTCTAAATATCTTATCCCTAAAAAATTATAGGTTCTTGCAAGTACTTCTATGGTGACCCTAAGAATTGCATCGACCACACTTATGGCTTGATTTTTTATTTCATTGCACGCTCCAAGAAGTTCTTTAATCGTCTTTTCTTTGGTCGTCCATGAGGCCTAAGTGTAATAGGTGGACAAATGAAGTTGCAATCAATTGGTATAGACCATTGTTCCTTCCCCGGAAGTATTCAAATAGCTCCATCATAAGCTATTTGGTACCTGCAAAAAGTGTTGTTGTAAAGACAACTAGCATTACCATAAGTGGAAATTGAAGAAGATAACTCACCTATAACTATAATAGTGATCATCCACATATGTGTGCCATAAATTGTGATATTTTGTTTCAATAAATGTTATAGCATGTACACAGGGTAGTTCAGCTAACTCCCAAAACCCAAAACTGCACAATCGGTTCTCTATATCCAACGAGAAAGTTTTTTAATGTTCTTCCAAAGATGTCCCATGCAAACTCTGTACTCAGCATTAAAAAATAAAACATTTATTGCTTCACCTAACCCCTTCTCAATATCTGATATGAAGGCCAAGTGTTTTACATCACCACTAAAAGATTGAGACAAATTCATCAAAAATCATTCCCAACTTATTTTTTATTTAGATTCTGCAAAGACAAAAGCAATGGTATAGAGACCATTATTCCTATCCAAACAATTTGCGAATAGTAGAACACCTAA
Organism: Dendrobium huoshanense; assembly: GCA_016618105.1. Lineage (NCBI taxonomy): Eukaryota > Viridiplantae > Streptophyta > Magnoliopsida > Asparagales > Orchidaceae > Dendrobium > Dendrobium huoshanense. The sequence continues at coordinate 27,358,183 of CM028354.1, read as the reverse complement.
ATATTTGGATTTTAGATGACAAGCTTCATTGCCAATTAAATATCGACAACCAACTAAGAACCCATCAATACAAACTTTGAAACTGACAAAGAACCTCTTAAATGCTTGGTTTTGGTTCTCGCATAAGTATGTTATATGTGACCAATGATTCATAATGATTAACTCTGACCTTAGTATGGGCAGCCACTTATAGTTATCATCTATTAATCCAAAAAAAAATTTCTCTTGCTAATTCCCTTGAATACCATATTTTCATGTATGGTAACGATAGTTTAAAAGTGGTTTCCAAGTTATTGCATATGTCCTTCAGTGTAATATCAGGATTCCTTTTTATGATTTCCTTTATTTCATGAGCAATCCAAGTACCAGTAGCTTGCTTGTTTCCAGCTCTATTCACTCCTGAGAATAAATGTGTTGATTGTAACTTTTTAACTTTGAATGAATGACCATCTGAACTTAACTAAGCATGTATTCTCCATGGACATCCACGGTATGCGCTTGTAGAAATAACTCTTGATTTGTCACTAGCTTTAATCTTCATTACAAAGTTTTTTTAAAAATTTGCTTTGGAATAAATAGCTTGTTCAAAACTTAAAGAATCCTCATATCGTGAACCAACACATATAATATATATTTCTTCAACCTAGGCCACAAAGGAACCATTAGACAAACCATCTACAATTATGTCATTATTCACCCTATTGTTTACACTTAAATCTTGCATATCATTGTACTGAATGTCATCTGCATGGCTCATATCTTCTTCAGGATCTTTCATTGTAACCACCATCGCCATTCTATTGTCATCATAGCAACATGTAAGCATGTTCATTACATATGCATCACTCCTAACCTGCATGTAGATTTTAGCCGATGTGCCATTAAAATGATAGTGTAAATCATATGCGTGACCCCTAAGACATCCACAGAGTGCTTTAGTTTATTCTTTCAATAATAACAAATTAATTTTACCTCTCTCAAATTTCAAAATTTTCTAACTTCCTCCAACATATTTCATCCTGGTTTGCCCCTTCACCCCAGTCCAATATCCTTTATATTTGAAGATAATGAAGCACAAATTATTGCAGTCCATATCTGCAAGTACAATTTTTTGCGTTAGAGATAAAGAAAATCTAAATTTCTGCTCAATTTTTACGTTAGAGGTAATGAAAGAGAGTTTTGTATACAATAAAGCCAAATCCAAGTTAATTAATGAAATCTTGGATTGAGTTTTCTTTTGCATTTTCTACAACAAAGGGGCAATAAAATACCTAAAGCCAATGTTGGAGCAATTCCTTAGTGGCAACTTTACAAAAGGGTGAAGAATATACGCATGGGATTCACGAAAAGGAGAAGAGGTGTAGCGTGGGATTCACAAAATAGAGAAGAGGCACAATGTGGGAATCAGATGTTCAGACGACACAGTTTGATTGGGATATCTTCAAACGGCCTAGAGAAAATGACTGTGTGAGAGAGGGAGCAACTCCAGTATCAACGAAGAAGAGAGAAGATTCCCACGCTCTTTCAGGTTTGCCTTTGACGGGAGGGAACAGAGTTTTTTTTTTATGAGGCTAAGGGTTTTGAGGCGGTAGAATAGTAAATAGGTAAATTTAGGTGTTAAATATGTAAATATTGTAAGTTTAAGTGTTAGGCATATCAAAACCCCATTATATATATATATATATATATATATATATATATATATATATATATATATATATATATATATATATATATATATATATATATATATTATTATATATATATATATTATATTATTATTACGTGCAAAGATCATACACAGAGAACTGTTCGGTTTTATCTCTATGAACAGTAAAAGCGCATCTTACTACTCTTTTGCAGTTCACTACTGCGCTTTTATTATTCACACATAAAGCGTGGCAGTCGTGGGTAGGAGAAGTAATACTCTGTATTTAAAATTCTCTGAGTTAGATGTTCTTAAAATATATTAAAAATAAATTTTAAATACAACAATAAAAACATCAAGCTTTTATCTCACTACGTGGGGTTGGCAACATGAATCTTTTTTTCTCCATTGCATCATATTAAGAGTCAAATTCTTATTTAAATCTAATAAATAAAGGTCATTTAAATACTTCAATAGATTATTTTAAATCTATTTTCATCAAATCAAATACCTATATTTTAAAAATTTATTTATTTAAAATTTTTCATTTTATATGTTATTTCACTTGATAAGTGGAAAATATCACCAAAATTTTAATTTAGATGAAAATGTATTTAGTATATCAATATTCATGTTGAACTATTTAGCTTGACATATTGAGCAAGATCTCCCTCAACTCCCTCAGCCTTCACACACTTCTAATCATTCACATTGATAATATCTCCATCATTTCCACTAAGAGTTTCTCATTACATCGATATTAAACTTGAATTGCTCAAAGTAGTTCAATCCAACTCCAATAGAAATAGATAAGTTTTTTAAATCTTTAAATAAAGTTGTAGGCATATGATCTAAGTGATTATATAATGATTCATATGTTTCACATTGCATTGAATGCAAAACTATCTAGATGATTAAGAAACATGTTTTCATAAGGCTCCGACTTTATTTGGGATAGCTTTCTTACTACTACACTCTTGACGAGGTAAACCTATACTCTTGAAATTCTAGAAGTTTTAAATTTGAACCCAATCTTGAATGAGAGAGCATTTTCAATTCTAAAAATTTAGAATTCAAACTCAACCTTAAATTAGCAAGTTGAAATGGTGCAAAAGGCTATAGCCATTATGTGACTTGTATAAAAGTATTGAACATAAAATAATAAAGAATGTGAAGTTATGTAGTTCTTGTGACCAGTATGAAATTCACATGTGTTTAAAATCAATTGTCAATATATTTATTATTTCTTATACATTATTTGTGTATTACATTGAGTCCTAGCTCATTAGTAGTAATTGTACTGTGGGTAAGGGGAAAGAGCTAGTGGGGTAATAGTCAGGGTTGTTGACTACTCTTTTGTGTAGATATACATTTTTGGGAGTATAAAGAGATCTTATTAGGAGTTGTATAGACTTTTAAGTACTACGTAAATTTTAAAAGTTAGTAAAGATCTATATTTTTTTGAGATGTATTTTTTATTTAAGATATATTACATATGCTTCATGTTATTAAGTTGTTATGTATAAAACTTGATATGTTAGGATATTATGAATAGGCTACATATTACTTCCTAATTCTGATAGAGGCGGTTTAGAATGGGTGTTAGTAAGAAGGAGGTTTGTTCATATTCTCCTTCTCTGTTATACTCTAACTTAACTGTAGGGAGTCAAAATGGGGTGTGACATATTTAATAGTTCGTGTAGCTATCATGTTTAGCATATGTTAAAATTAAGAGCTGTTAATCATCTATCTAGCAATTTGTATTAAATATCATTTGAGATATTTATATACATTGTAAAGCAGTTTGAATGAAACAATTCTATATAGGATACTTAAAAAAATTAAGGTTAAAACCTCATTTCAAGTTCATTTTTGAAAATTTATTCAAGAGTAAATGTACAAATATTAGTACAAACACCAAGGTGAAAGCTATTTTTTATCATTTTCAAAGAGTAGTCATTCTAATGGTTTATTAGCCACCTTTAAGGGTGTGTTGACTCCGTCGAAGTCAAGAGATAATTCATTACCTAGTTTATCAATTGTCAAAGCCACTGAAGAATTCTCAATTTTTTTTTTTAATGAGGCATATGTAGGGTGAGCCCCCACAAGACTTCATTGATATATTCTAACATGGGATGGTCAAGTAAAAAACTTAAAGAGTTACTTGTGGCTCAAACTATGCTAATGGAAGGTCTATAAAAAGGACTTCTCTTGTATGCATTTGGTTTGTAGAAACTAAACACTTTGGTCGAGTTGCTCGTACTTGCTAACTTTCATATGAATGCTAACAAACATAACAACATGACTAGCACAATTGGTAAACCTATTTTAAGTTTGATAAGAAATTTCAATCCTATGTAAATCTTTCAATAACTTTCTAAGAATGGGTTAAATTGAACAAGAAATCATATAGCAATTAAAAGGCTCATCTCCATCATTAGTAATACTAACCTCACCATCAATAAAACTAGTTATGGGATTATCATCATGAAAGACGAGACTAAGGAAAAAGAAATTTCACACCTATAAGGTAGAATTCGCCTCATGAACTCCATGCATATGTTATAATTACCCCCTTAGGGTGTCACTGATTGAAATAATCAAATCCATCCAATATAATGATTATTTCTACAGATTAGCATTGATGAATGTGAGAATCCACATCATACAATGATTTTTATAAGGATCACTATCACAATACAAAGAATTATTGACACCTCCAAAACTTGCCTGAAGAACTAATTAATGGTAGGAAGTAGAAGGAGCTTATCCAAACTAAATTATGGCGTAGGCCACAAAATGATCTCATACTAGTGTCGCATAATAAGCTCAGACCCCTTCAAGCCATTCAAATTACCATAACAATCCCATTTATGTGTATGTGGGGTTGACAGTTAAAGAATGACCACTAGGATGCTTATAGACCATGTTTATTTAACATCATAGGTTGGTAATATAAGCTTACCTCGATGATTTTACAAGAGTATCTGTAAGGATTCTTAAGTTCATTCTAAATGGATGAGCAATCCATCCCTGCTTCATTAAGTGATGGAGACTAAGGGATGCTAGGTGGAGGACCCAATAATGGCAATGTATTAGCGAGATAGCACATGAGAAAAAAAAGAGGTTCTATAGAATGGTACCTCCTGAATAGGGTTGAGTTTCTCCAAATAGCTTTGCATAGTAAGTGGAGCTAAATATAAGGAGTGAAGTGAGTTGATGGAGGTTGTAAGTGACAGCTCATTAAAATGAGTGAATCATCTGGCGTCGATAGCAATAATGACAAAGTTGATGGGTCATCGATAAGGAGTATTATGAATGAGAAGAAGAAGGTCAGAATTGACCAAATGTAGCTCAAACTAGTGCCAAATGTATCAAAGGGCTGTTGAGAAAAAAATAGTAGAGATTTGTAGAATGGGGAAGTGGTTTTCCCACAAGATAACTAGAGAACATAAAAAGTAGAAGAATAAAAAACCTTGCCAGTTTGACTTGGAAATTGTTATAAAGGAAAAAATAAGATAGTTTCGATTGGTTTGGCAAGAAAGTATATGTACGATATAGCGACATGAGAGAGGTTTATGGATTTCGATTGAGAAGTCATTCAAGAACATAAATATAATAAGTTGATTTTATCAACTCATCTTTTCCATGCATGAAAGGGTGAAGCCTTAGAGGGATTAGAGGGAAGAAAGTTGACAAGTAGTAGTGAACGAAGGTGCCACATTGATAATAAGGAAATAACCTCGAGGTCCAATGACTGAAATAAATGGTAGGATCACTAAAAAGTTGGATTTATAGTGATCTTATCCTATTTATTAGATGGCATTGACAGTTTATGGCCATGACACCCAACTTATACAAAAAGAGTTGAAAAGTTAAAAAAAAAAAAAAAAAAAAAAAAAAAAAAAACTATGAATGTCACTCATATATATAATGATAAAGAACACATCAAAAAAATGAGGCATCAAGGATATGTCAAGATATAAAGCCAATAGCTCTAAATCTATCCTTTTGAGGGCAATGACTTAAGGTTTTCTTGACTTTGGGTGCTCTCAAAATCTCCAATGTTCATTCTTAGACTTTAATACCAAATTGATAGGGGGGAAGGACATTAGTGGTGGATTAAATGATGTGGAAATAGTGGCTACTTAATGTTTGCTTAAGGCTTTGAGAAATTTTGAGAAGGGTAAGAGTAGTTTAATAGCTAGATTGAGAGTTCTATTAAGAGATAGTGAAGCAGGAAGAAGTTTTGGACGTTGGCAGAGAGATAAGTATGGTAGGATGTAGAGACTTGAAAGCAACAAGTTGTAGCCTAATCTTTGAAAATAAGGGCAGACCTGCTATGACTGAAAAATGAGAGAATTTAAATTAAATTTTTCTTACGATTTTCTAAAACAATTTTTTATATAATTTTTTTTTTAAATTAAAAATTTTATACTAAAAAGTTATTTTAAAAAATAGTAAGAAATCTGTCCCAAATGAAGTTTAAATCATAAATCAAATTATATTAAGCTCTTCAAAGATTAAGGCTTCGTTTGGGACAGCTTTTTTATTGCTTCTTAAAGCGGCTTTTTGGTACAAAAATTAACAATTTTATACTAGAAAGCCGCTTTAAGAAACAGTAAAAAAACTATCCTTATTGCTTCTTAAAATGGAGTTTAAGGCTTCGTTTGGGACGGCTTTTTTATTGCTTTCTAAAACGGAGTTTTAGTACAAAAATAAAAAATTTTGTATTAAAACTCCGTTTTAGAAAGCAGTAAAAAAGCTGTCCCAAACGAAGCCTTAGTTAAAAAATTTTCAATTTAACTAAAACTCTGTCTTAAGAAGTAATAAAAAAATCGTCCCAAATGAACCTTAAATCAATAAAATCTATACATTGTAAACAAATAAGTCACAAAAAAAAAAATTAACATGAATATTATTTATTCCAAAATACATAATTTTTTGACAAAAAAATCTCTCCATGAAATTTGAATTATGTGGCAGAAGGCATATAATTTATTGTAACTAGAAGAAATTCATCAAGCAAAGTTCTGCATCTACCACAAGAAAGCCAAGCCAAAACTCGTTCAGGAATAGATGGAATTATTTTATTAAGAAAAAAGAATTGCTGGGGATACAGGAAAGCCAGCTACATAGTAGCTGATAGAATCAGAAGTCCTGTTCTGATATAATAGGCTCATAAGGAGATCAGAAAAAAGAACAGCTGTTCCTTATTAAATTGAAGCCATTCTATTTGTACTTATTCGAACATATCAGAATAGGGGCAAATTATTAGATCCGGATATTTGACAAAGAGAATTATTCGGATTTCCATTGCCTATAGTAAAAACATAGTCAAAGCGCAACTGCTACAGTAACTATGCTTTGACTACGCTTTTATTGTTTATAGAGAGAATCATCTACAAAGAAAAATTCAGATGATTCTCTCTGTCATGTGTCCGGACCTAATAATTTTCCCAAAACAGGAGACTCCACTCGGCTAAAATGTAACGAAACTGGAGATGTTTTAGCTGATGTGTGATATTCTATTATGCCGGCAACTTCTCTAGTCCTGCTGCTGCAGGATCGTCTAAGCATATCTCATCTTCCTTCAATTTAGTAGAGTTTTCAGGAGTTTCCAATAGGAAAACAGCTTTGAGAAACTCATATGAAGCGAAGAAAATGGCTCCTTGAGAGACATACATAGCTAACCTTGGAGTTAAGCCCCTGAAAGTGAAATATAGCGCCAATTAATTCAAATAAGCTTTAAATGAAACATCTGGAATACATTCCAGGAGTCTGGTAAAAAATAAGCTAACCTGTAGAGACCCTGCAGACCTTCTTGTCTGGCAATTTCTTGAAGCGCGTGAAAAACACCATGATATTTTCCAATAGATCCAGGAGGCTGTACAGCAATAAGCTCATAAGATTCACGAAGGGCCTGCTTCAAATTACTTTTACTTTGTTTTTTATTTCTAAAATCATGTTTGTTCAATGTGCTTTTAAACTTTTTTTTTTTTTAACAAATCAAGTTGTTTTTAAAGACACTCAAAATTGAGGCTTCGTGTGGGATGGTTTTTTAAATGCTTCTTAAAACAACTTTTTATTTCAAAATTTTAATTTTTGTACTAAAAAATTATTTTAAAAGCATGAAAAAAATTGTCCTAAACAAAGCCTGAGTGTGTCAACCATCACTTTCACCCGCCTTCATCATAGTAGAACAAGACTAGCTGTAGCCATAAATGACAACCACTGTTGTCATTATGTCATCGACCATCATTGCTATTTTGTCGATGGCCAACCTCACCATCACCACAACATAAATAAACAAAAATATATTTTTAAGATATCAAACATATTTTATTTATATCAAAACAGAAAAAATGCAATAAAAAATAAAAGTAAACCCAAACAGACTTTAAATCTACAAGACTGAGCCAACAAAAGTTCGACTTTTGTATTCATTTGGGGAAAAACATAAGACGAGGAAATGAGAGAACTCAGGGATTAATTTTGGTAGAGGTTAGCGAAACTGAACTCTGCTCAACTTGTCCTTGAATGAAAAAGAGCACCGAAGTCTTGGGTTCAAGTCTTTGTGTATGCGTTGTGTGTGTGAGTTTGTCTTAAATGGCCTAAATGTCCCAAAAAAAAAAAAGAGCAATTTCTCAGAGAAAGCAATCATGTTTTTTTTTTTCTTTCTTTGAAAATCTTATCAATAATCTAAATTGTAAGATAAGCACATTAGTTGTCACGATCAAAGAATCTGCTATTTGATCAAGGCCATCATCACATAAATAAACAAAAATATATTCTTAAAATATCAAGCATAATTTATATTATATGAAGGTGAATTTTTGAAAGCTACTCATCATATGAAGGTGGCATTTGTGCAAAATCTCTGCGACAGCCTAAAATATAGGCTTACACCTCGTGTGGTCTTTAGCAAATGCCAGTTATAAAACTGGCAATGCAAGAGGAATAAATAAGGAAATATTTTCAGGGTATATTAGAAAAGCAGATGGAAAAAGAAATAGCTCAGATTGTGAAGTTGATCATACATTCTACAATTTAAACCATGCAGTAGAACTCTACAGTGAAAGACTGCGGGATGTTTCATGTTAGTTAATTGATTAAGGCTTCGTTAGGAATGGCTTTGTTCATGCTTCTTAAAGCAGCTTTTAAGTACAAAAATTTTTAACTTTTGTACTAGAAAGCTGCTTTAAGAAGCAATAAGAAAGTCATCCCAAACGAAACCTAAACCTGATTTTATATGAATAAGAAAAAGAATAAGCTCTACTGCAAACCGAAATGAAATTCAACCTGCGCAAATACAATCAGAAGAGGCCAGCACAAATAATTGAGATGACAATAAAATCCAGAGAGAGATTCACCTGTATTTGCAGTCTAGTCTTCACTACATCAAAGGGAGTTGTAAAAAGAGCAGCAGTAGATCCAGCAAGACCACCACAAACAAGCTGTAAATTATCATTACCACCATTGTAAATATGCTTCTTAGATGAATCAAAATAGGAATAAATATGAGAAAACAATGTACCATGCATGCACATACATACTTCTCAGAACCAGAAAGACCTCCACAATGCTACTAGTGCTAGTTCACAATGAGTACACGAATGAATAATGAATTTGTCAATTTTGGTCACTGGAGAAAGAGCTATTGAACCAACAAGCTAATAAAAAAAGGCGCATTAACTCTTGCTCCAACGAAGCTTTGGAATATGTGTTATGCATTCAGGTCTTTTACATTAAGAATTGCTTATTGAACATGCATTAATCACGTCATTGAAATTCAAGCTTCACATCTAAATATAAAAAAAGGCTAAGCTATAAACTGACTACATGGATGGTAATCTGAAATAAACGATTATTTCCAGAGGAAAGATGTTCATTTCGGTAATGAAACTTGAATCATTTCTGTAAAATTTTTCAAAAAAGATGACGAATTCATCCTTCTATCTCAAAACAACTTCAAGGGAAAAAACCCAGAATCACAGAGAAAAATCAAACTAACCGTGTGAAAAGTTTGGAGGTTAGAATCAGGATAAACTGATGAGAAAATTTGCTTCAAACTTTCATAGGTGTAGAACTGCAAATCAATAAAACTGACTTTTTAGTGAATGTCCAGAAAACGGGAATTAGGATTTCATGAACTAATTGGAAAAGCTTCAAATCTTGTATAGATAAAAGAATAACCTTAATAATAGAGTGAGGAATGTTCCTGCAAAGTACAGCACCCCATCCTGCATATAATGAAGGAATACCACCCTTTTGAAGGCATCCTATTAAAGCTTTCCTGTAAACATAGACCACAAGTAAGAGTTGATGAAGAGCACGATTGAGTACATGAGGCTAGCAAAATATAAATTTTCATTCTAAGGAAATTCAATGAGCTTAAAGAAATGAATAAAAGAAAAAGAATGAACAAAGGAAAAGCAATTTTAACGGAAAAGTAAAGAGTTATAGAAACTGTAATATTAACAAGGAATTTTGATCAGGAGAACTCATGATTTGTTTCTCTTTAGCAGAATTAAAATTCCTAATGTTTATCTGTTCCGCATTCTGAACTCTGCTTATCAAAATAATTTACCAAACAATTCTAGCAAAATATTGCATAATTTGAAAAGAAAAGGTAAGCAAAAAACGAATTAAAAGGTTTGCTTTAGCAATAAAAAAGGCAAAAAGTAAGGTACGAGCTGTTAGTCAACAAGCCTAAGATGCACAATATTTCTACTATCATAGGAATAAAACCAATACGTTTAACCTCACGATACTAAATTGTTTAACTAATCATGCAAAAAATATAAAGTTTAGCAGACAATACACTGGCAAGCAAAATCTTACCAACAGTTTTGGTACTGTGAACTAACTTGCATTTGCTGCTTTATATGTTCACTAGGAGTAAAGACAAAAGAGGTTGCTATACTTGAACAACCACCAGCAATACAATGAGCAAAAGAATGGTATTCCTAGGAAGAAGAAAGTAAGTGAGAAATTAAAGGAACAATTAGGAAAAATGGTGTCCATGCAGAAATTTAAGTGACATAAAGAAGCACTCACATTTGGCAGAAGAGGTAGAAGACTGCACTTAACAGATTCATAAGTAAAAGTATAAATTGCAGAAATCGGTGCTGACGAAGTAATATTACTACCTATTCCCCGATAAAGTCCAACTATCCCTGTCAAGGCATAAAAAAACACTTTATGAAAAGCTCCATCTTCAATAATCAAATTCATTTGCAGCTTCATCCAATATCAGGATATTCACTGGTTCTATTAAGCTTGAAGACCAGGAAAATGAACTTCAAGGACTTTACCATGCTGAGATATGATTCTTCTGAGAATGCGATAAAATGATTTTTGACCCATTTCATTTGCTTGAATGATAGTTTTAACTGTATCAACAGGATGCAGACAAAGTGTAACCAGTGTTCCGGCCAGTGCTCCAGCTATAGCATGCCTATTGTTAGAGAAGGCAAGTTGAAGCTTATTTTGTATGGTCAACCATGGCTTCGGGGAAAAGTTTCCTATAAGGGAAAGTGAGCCAAAAAACTTGTCATTTTCACAAGTATTTTGATAATTGGTGGCAGATGCTTCTTCTAAAGCTTCAGATACACTAGTAGAATTTATCAACTTCTGGCACTCGTCAGATTCTAAACTTGAAGATAAAATTTCCATATTACAACTAGTCTGGAGTCCGGAAATTGGTTTTCTCAAAGTGGTTTCTGCCTTCTCTGCACAAGTTGAAGGCTGGAGAGTGTGTTCTGAAGAAACAGAGCTGGGTGGCTTCTGTTCATTTTTGCTTAAGTGTGTAGTTTTTATGACTAAATCTGTGTCTTCTGCCTTGTAGAAGTTGTTTGTACTTTGAATGTCAGGTAAGTCAGATGAAACTTTGCCAATGGTGTAGCTTTCATCCATTTCTTGACACCCATTTTTAGTGAATTTCGCAAAATCTTTTAAACCAAAGTAAGGTTTTGTGGTCAAATTGCTAGCTGTGCCGGCCATACCATTAGAAGCCACCTCAGCGGCTTTATTGGTTTCTCCAGTCGAAATGGCAGTGCTCTGGAAATAGAAGCTGTTAATGTTCCTATTACATGAAGCAAAAAGTAGCATCTTCTTGATTCTTCTAAGATCCTCGAAATTTGACTTGGCTGTAGTTTTGTATCGGGTTCTAAGTTCTGCATTTTTCTGAAAGATTTTGTTATCAACAAATACTGCTGGTACATCTCTTTCACTGTCTAATTGAAAGAGGTTAACTTTCTCATAAAGGTTATCATATTTAAAGTTATCTTCGGATAGAAAAATTGCTGGTTGACCAACATAATCCCATAACCCTGCAGCTGCTGATCGAAAATGTGAAATTGTGAGTCCTTTGTTTGGCCTTCTATTCGACGGCAGACCACCTTTTTGGCTAGAAGAGGAGGGTGTACATAAGTTCTTATTAAGAACAATGAGATCTGGCTCGAAGGACTGCACCTCCAATGGAATCCACCAGTATTTAAGGGAAGATTTACCATTTTTTGAAGACTGGTGTTGGGAGGCCATTTTCAAACTTTACGCTGAAAATAAGCATACTCAGAGTAGATTGGTACAAACAATTAGCAACGCTATCATATAATATCCTTTAAACTGAATGAGGTAGCAGTGTAAACATTTAAGTATGTGAATAAGAACAGACAAATACGCTAAAAATAGCGAAAAAAATCACCTAAATATCTAACTAAAAATGGTTTTCAGCCTTTACTGTAACTCAAGAAACGTACTTAAATGGAGTTTCTTTATGTATCTTCAGAAGGAAGCAACAGCAGAAAGTAATAAAGATCTCATTACACTAATGACCTAGCTCAGTAAACTCAACCTTTGCACAAATAATTGTTATCGAAAACAATAAAGTTAAGAAATTAGAGATATCCCACTCCCAATAACACTAATATTACATCAGATAACACAATTTAGTAAAGAAGAGAAAATAATGGTTGTATACTTCAAGAAACTTTTGATTAACCTTTAGCCGTTCGACGAGAAATGAAGTCATTTTAAAGAAAGTTTGAATCACAACAACAGTTGGAAAGAGTTTTAACTTTTAGATATTTATTAAAATGTATCACGCTTTCACAACATGAGGCTATCTTTAGTTCATGACAATAATCACATAAAGTACCTTTAATAAAAAGATTAATCTTAATTGATGCTATCTCAAGATTGAAAGGTACTTGCATGATAAAATATATATATTTGTAAAATACTTGTTGGAATTGTAAATATCTCTATGAGATCAAGAACAATTTTTTAATAGACCTCCTCGCATGTTTGAACAAGTCAAAATCAAGGCCAAAATGTTTTAGACCGGACATGGATTAACCCGGCCCAAGATTATGATCCTTCTTCCTCAAGCAGAGGAAAGGGTAGTAACAAAGCAAAAAAAAAACATCACTACCTTTGACTATTATGATGGAGAATGCAAACCATCCTCAACACTAGAACCAACAAAGAACACACCAACAGACTCCTTGTTATCGGCTTATCTTCAATTTGTTGCAACAAATCCCAAATTTCATGTCTTATGAGTCACTCAGACGCAATGCTCCACCTCGTCATATTCATCTCAAAATATTTCTCTCATGATGAGAATAGCTCCTTAACATTCTTTACTGACAATGGTGTCTATTTTCATTGGAATTGAATGAGGAGATGCCAAACTTCCTCAAAATGTTTCTCATAGGTAGGTCAACCACATATATCGGCTTGGATTCAACAGATCAGTTGAGATTGGCCACGAGATTTTTATTTAATCCTAATTTACATGAATGTCAATAATGTGATGTCAATAATCCCTATTACCTATCATATAAAACCATCAAACTAAATATCAGTATGACCTGATCAACTCTTGTGAAGTTTACAAATAGACTCATAATTCAATTTATTAAGAAGACAATTGCAAGTTTTAGCATTGGGGATAGATTTGGGCCCCTTCTAAATTTTTGTAGGAAATCCTCAACAATTGATTGGAGTGTTCACCTCAATTATGGCCCATATCCTATTAACATAGCCACAATCGATTGGCTTGCTATTTCCATTGATCAAATACCTCATTGCCACCTATCGTAACCATCACCCACAATCTACTCCTAATTCACCATCTTAGGCTTGCCATTATCACCACCTTAAGGCTTATCATGATCATTACCCAAGTAAACTACAATCATCACTCTTAAATTTGTGGTAGCCGCAACCCTAAGGGTTATTGCCTCCTTTTAGCTTATAGTTGGTGTTTATACAAGTTAGTTATGACTTTAAACTTGTTACTGTCTACAACTTCCAACCAATCATAACTGTTGCCTTTAGGTCAGCCATAGTTACCACTCTTAGGTTTGTTGCAATTTCCACCCTAGAGATTGCTCATGTTTCCATCCTCAAGTTCACCATAACCACTACCTCTAGGTTAGTCGTAATTCACCCTTATGCTTATTGAAACTTCCAACTCTAAGCTTGCCACTACTACAACCTTTAAGGCTCCTATTATAGTCATCCCAAGAGTACAATATAAGCAAACCTAAGATTTCATGTAGACTCCATCTTTAGGTAATGTGTTTCCACTCCCTTTGGGCCTAGAGTGATCAAAGCCATCAAGTTCAATGTAGTTGTAAGTTCGACCACAATTCACTGCCCTAAGCTCTATCATAGTCACCACCTTCGGGCTTCATATTTCTGTCAACTTCAAATCTCCCATAGTCACAGCCATTGGGTTAGTTGTTACTGTAAACATCAAGTTCTCTATCATCATCACCCTTAAATTTGTAGTCTCTTCCATCTTCGCATCAAATACATAAGTTGTTACCTAAACTATCAACATTAGCATTGATAGATTTCTATGTCACATTCATGCAAACTCTTAAAATTATCACCAACTTGTGAATGTCATCATCACTAAAGCAAATTTATTTGCCTTTAGGCCGTTATTTTACTAAAGTCCATTTAACCATTAGGAGAAACACAAATTTCAATATTCTATGTTCATTTATATAGAAAATTAATCATCTGGACTAGGTCCCAAGGTTCTTCTCACCTAATTTTACATATAAAATTTTTTCATGTTTTATTTTGTGTGTTTTTAGAAATTGAACAGTTAAGAATACTCTCCAAATTCTGAGCAATTCTTCAAGTAACAAATGCCAATATAATCATAAGAAAATATTTTTTTCTATTAGGAATCGACATTCTAAAAGTCATTTAATGAAAAAGATTGTTCTAATCACATTTATCCACTATCACAAACATCCTACATAATATCGTCACTCTCCCCCACTCTTTGTTTGTCTCCATCATCACCAAGTCCCTAGATGAAAGCTTTCCCTGCAAAATGAGATGCCATCTTTCTTACCATTGACCATGACATCCCATAAACATGTCTTTTTTCACTATGAAGAAGAATTTACCTTCAGATGCTGCTCCATTTCAACATTAATCACAACAATTTTTTGTCGAGACATTCATTAGTAGGTTAGCATGAAATTTACAAATGTTATACTTGACCAACCACCTAAATTCCTCTCGTTTTATAAGTGAAAACTAAATCATTTATCCCAAAGAAAAAAAAAACACTAAAAATCATTACATTTGAGTAGATTTCAGAGCTTACAATTTCATCTTGATTTTCACATCTAAGACAGAACCTTGCAGACGTTATCATTTTATAAAAAAAAAATGAATTTCAATCTACAAGCAACCGAATAAACCCTAATAACAAAATTACAAATGTAACTTATCCACACACACTATAATCAAACAACAAGCTTTAATTAATAGGGTACGAAGGACACCGGATCCCACAGAAAACAAGAATTCACAAAATCATAGATTACACAAAAGAAGGAGAGAAAAACCTGGCCTCAGCTGGAAGCGGAGATATAGGTTGTGTCCACAAGCTCTTCAATGGAGGTTCCGACCTCACTTCCTCCTTTATAGGGCTTTCTGAGGAGAGATTCCCTCGAGCAGGCGCCATCCCTTCCTCAGATCTCGGCGCTGCAACGTTTCTGCTAACCTTTCTAAAACATTTTTTTCATGTATGGAAAGATTTCAGTACAGCAAAATTGATAATGATAGCGTAAGAGCGGCAGAGCTCCACTGCGTGCATTTGAACATAGCATTAAGCTGCTTAAGCTATAAATCATATTTAAAAAAAAAAATTGCGTATTTATTAAAGGGAAAATTAACTTTATGAGCTTAGTTATATTTTTATTTTAAAAAATATGGAAGAAATTTTATTTCAGTCTAAAATATAAGCTCTCAAATTAAGTCATGATTTCTTGTAGTCTTGAGAACATTTGAATAATAAATTTATCTTGACTTCTCTTTCTTAAGGGAGAAATTATTTTGTGAGGTCACAGATCATTTTGAGGCGAATCAGAATGCACCACGTCACCCGGTTGTAAGTGGTACATAGCACCAATGCATCATAAAAAGTGACGTGTCGTGTCCTGATTCGCCTCCTGATGACATCCGATGACCGCATAGAATAATTTTTCCTTCAAAGGGCCTCATTTTGATCTTGGATCGCTTCACCACAATCTTTTCAAATGCCTTTTCATCATCATCAATGTAGCATTTGTGTTTTTGTTAGTGTTGGAGTATTTTTTGCTATTTTAAGTTAGAATGCATTCATGGTTTATTTGAATGTCAACAACTCTATATTAGATTAGGAAAAAGATTGAAGAAGAACCCTAGGTTCAAAAGTGAAAAATGTTGGGACTTTGATTAAGGCTTCGTTTGGGATGGCTTTTTTATTGCTTTCTAAAACGGAGTTTTAGTACAAACTTTTTTATTTTTGTATTAAAACTCCGTTTTAGAAAGCAGTAAAAAAGCCGTCCCAAACGAAGCCTAAGTTTTACACATTTGTTTCAAACCTAAAGTTTGATCGTTATTCAATTAAGCTCCACCAGCCACTATTGCCTCCCATCATCGCATGATTCTGGCCACCACCAAAACTTCTGGTCATCATCGTTGCCAATCATTAATGCCACTGTCGGTGAGAACCTACCACTATTGGTCACATTTGATCAACCATTATTTCAAATGAACTATTTGTCTCTCTGCTTTTTTTTTTTTCACTTCAAATCAAACAAAAAAATATTGCATTTATACTGCACTCAATCAAATTACTCGAATATATTTTCGATACACTACTTTTACTTTATAATATAATTTATATAATAAGTAATTTGTTCTTCTACAAAAGAAATAAATAATTAATAATATAAAATATTCCTGTTATATAAAATTAATTATTAAAGATATATTTCAATTCTCTTTTAAAAATAAAAGTTTATTATTATAAGCCTTTGACTCCCCATATCTCCTCAATTCTTGTCTTATTTATTTTACTTAACCCATGGCATAAATGTTTATTTAACTTAACCAGGTAAAGTAAAAATTATTCTGTGCGGAGTCAGATATCGAATAAGAACTCGTCAAGTCATCTGGTACAAGCTGCGATACATAACAAATAAGTGATGTGGTGCGTTCTAATTCGCCTGTAGTTGACATCTTGTATATACGCCTGATGAGTCTCTTTTTGCTGAACACAGTAAACAGTTATATGTAAATGGTAATATATAAAGATTGTTTAGCGATCGTAAAGTTCGTAAGATCTTTCATTTTAGCTTCTATTTTCTTAATTAATTTTTTCTCAGATTGAAATATTTGTAATTTTTATTTACTCCATGATGTTATGATGTACATTACCTTATTTTGAGGATTATATATATATATATATATATATATATATTAGACTGCATGACTATGGACCTCAAAATAATCAATTTGTTTTTATAAAATCAAAGGTTGTGAAAATAAGATCGGTCATAAAATCGAAATTTGTAGTTTGTAGAGGTTCGTTGTTGAATAATTTAATTGAGGTTGAACTGGATGATATTATAAATATTAAAATTATTCAAGTATATTAAGAATTATGTAATAATTAAATTTTTAAAATTTAAGAATATATAATTACATTAATTAAAATGCATCTATATCGTAAATATAAATATATGAATATTAAATAAATAAATAAATATCATATTAGCAACTTGACCTATATATGATCAAATCAGTTGGTCCGGTCTGATTTTCAAAACACAGAATCTAATTATTAAAAAAGATATTGAGGATGAATAAGGGCATTTGGAAGATCACTATATTTTATATTCATTGTTAATGATTACTGAATTTTATAATTAAAATAATAGTAAATATATAATTATTTTAAATTTAGATTTAAATATTAATGATTTTTTTTTTGGAACAAAGGTATCTACCTGTTGTCACCTCCTTAGGCGGTCGGCTGACCTAGAAGAGGCACCTACCCCAAAAACCTCCTGGCCCGCACTTGATTGGTCCTCACTTAAGAGTCGCTACCGCTCGAGGGGATTAGAGCACGGGTTGGGGGTACCCAACCGCACACTCGCCCACCAACAAAGCTAAGCAATTGTGAGTATTAATGAGAATTTTACTCTTAATAGAACACAATGAAAAAATCTATTCATGTAGCCAATCCATGCAGTGGGATAAGGGCTTGAAGTTTGATATACCATTAAAAAGATTTCATGATCGGGCTCGAATCTCATAACAAATTTTGATTGGAAACTTCCAAAATTAATTTTAGACCATCTGAACTCTGATTTCAGCAAACTTATAGTCGAGATGAAGGTCCAATGATGCAATAATTGCAATAATCAAGTACTCAAAATTCGATCCAATCCGATCCCGAATGAATTCAAATCAAGAACTCGAAGCGTATTCGAAAGGTTCAAATCATTAATTGAATAATCAAATGATTTTCAAATATGATATGCTTATAAAAATCAGAACCCAAACAGAAGCTATGATTGATGTCTAAAATAATAAATATTAAAAAAATTATTCAAACAGGCCCTAAAATAATATTTTCAAAATAGTAAAAAACTCTTAATCAAGTGAGCAAAAGCTCTAAATGTCCAATGATGCAATAATTGCAATAATTCACTAAATTTCATGAAGGAAAAGATCCTCTCTTCTATAGGGGGGTATCAAATAGCAAAATGATCAGATGCAGGTACAATTGCTATCATTTGCTGTGCTGAGGAAAAATACACTAATGATAACTTCCATCAGTGAAATTTTCAATTATTATAGCCGCTCATGCATCATAATTAGGAGCTTCCTAGCTTACATGATTGTTTAAGAAGTTATAATTTAGCAAAACAAGAAAAAATTAGAAGCCATGAACTATGCCTGCAACAAGAAAATATTCTCCTCGCATACTAGTTTAAGTTTATATTACTTTACTTTTTGCAATAGGGGTGGGAAAATGAGTATTTGGGTCGAATTCGAATCGAATCCGGAATTGATTCAGGTCCAATTCAACAAATTCGAACTAGACCCGATTTGCAAGCGGGTCAGTAACTTAGACTCGAACATGACCCCATGGTTACTTGGTTGACCCGACCCAATCCATTACCCCGCAGGTGCAAGAATGCATGATGCGAGTGTTGAGCGCAAGATACGCAACTGCGGGAAAGAGCGGTCGGGCGAGACCACATGGATCCCGGAGCATGACCACGCTAGTGCGTTGTGTGCGAGTTGCGGGGCGACTGATGAGGTCAAATGAAACTTTGGTTGATTCCGTGTCAAATTCAAGTTAGCAAGTTAACTCGGCCCCAACATAGGCTATCATCAATTCTAGTTCAAAAATTGAAACCCAAACCTAATTCATTTGCTAAATGGGTTGACTCAAATCCAGATTTTCAGGGTCAAATTCGAGTCGAGTTATCGAGTCTGGTTAATAATTAACACCCCTAATATAACATGATGATGTTAGGATAAATCAGGAAAAATATTGAAGGTAATGTGAGTTTGATATTGAAGCAAATTAAATGGAAGCACTCAATAAGACCAATAGACAACACCAACAAATGCCCTTTTAAGTTCTGTTTATTGATTTGTACTTTTTTTTTTTTAATTTGTACTTAGTTTACTTCATAAAAACATTAGAAAATGGATAATGTTTAAATCATATGCACACCTTATCTATAAATGTTTAGATCATATGCACATTAAAGCATTATAAAAGGAAAATGACTCTTTTGATGCAGTTCTTATGAATATAAATGTTAGGATGTTTATTACTACCTTATTCAAACTGTGAAAATTATAATTCTTCAAAAAATTGTATGGATCATATATAAGATCATCGATAGTGTTGTTTTCTTATTACTTTCTAAAACGATTTTTTAGTACCAAATTTTCTTTTTACTAAAAAAACTGCTTTATAAAGTAATACGAAAGCTGTTCCAAACGAAGCCTTAATTAGATTCATCAACATCTATATATCGTTAAAACTTTGACATATATATCAAAAATACAATCAACAAACCAAACCAACACAATCCCTACATTAGAGTAAGTTAAATCGTGTTATAGTATACATATCCTAACAACCAAAACCTAGTTAGAACAAATTACTTTTCATCCATTGTTTATAATGACTTAGAGCTATTATTACATCATTAGAAATACTAGTAAAGCCAAAAAGTAATATAATTCTATTTAATATCACAAAACTATATAACCAAAAGAGCCTATATATAGTAATAATGATGCATTATGAATAATGAAGAAGAATCTCCTGAGGTTGTTATAGTAAATAGAGTACTAACTTATTATAATTAAACTTTTTTGGGGGTAAGTTAGGGGTAGCATCCAAACACACGAGAAATTATTCTGTTACAGAGATCGAACGTCGAGCGCCATCCGGAGACCAAACAGATTGTGCCACATCAGTGGTACCAGGCCGCGATATCGAGCACAGGGGTGACATGGCGCATTCTGATTGGCATCCAGACGGCGTTAAGCATCCGCACAGAATAATTAATCCAAACACACACACAATATGTACGTGAGACTCAAACTGAAGGCCTCTTAGTTGGAAGTCAAACTCCCAACTAAAAAACCAAAGAGAGCTGCTCACTATGATGAAACTTTAATATTAACTACTTCAAGTGAATGACATCATCTAAAAGTTCAGTACTACCTTCTTTTATCTGTAAATGTTATGGATAAGCAAACTAAACAAATTTGATGAAAATACAAACTAAAGGGGGATTCACATACACGCCACTCAAAATCTCTCTGTTTACATAACTAATAAGTAGAAGTCATTATTTATTTTTTTAACACCCAAAACTTTATAAAATTTACCATTCCTATCAGTGCCATAATATGAATCTCTCATTTGTGTATTCTCTCACCATCATGGTGAATATCCTATGTAACAAGCCATCTTCCTTCTCCAATCTCTTTGATACTTTGTCCATCCCCATACTCAAGATTTTCTCTGCTTTGCCTTCAAAGCATCGATTATACGAACATCACGCTGAACTCTGTTTCTAACATGCACAGTATGCCCGTGAGATGTAAGCGAAGTGATTGGCGCCCCACAAGCGCTACAACTTTGTATGTTGGAGTGCTGCAACGCTCCAGACTCGAGTTGGATTGTTGAGGCTTCAAACCCCAGCATCACAACACTATGAGTAGGGCTAAGCAAATTTTCTTACCACTTTTTCTTATTTCACTTGAAAGACTTTGTCGTTTACTATATTGAAAAAAATCTCTATCTATTCTAATTATATAACAAATAGATACGTGAAAAAGATAAGGAGAGAGTGCGAAAAATGAGATTTGTACTTCTTTTTTTCAAACTTTTCATAGTTATTTTCTTGTTGTGGTGTGGCTCCATGATTTTTTCCAAGTTACAAATTTTTCCACATTAAATCCTAGCAATTCTTTTCATTGTTTTCTTGCGTGGAACACTACCTACATTGAGATTAGAGTTTCTTATTGAAAATTCTAGCTCACACATTACCTACACTTAGGGGTATCAAAATTGGGTTGTGGGTCAATTTCGGGTCGAACTTAATGTTGACCCACTACTAATTGACACGACCCGAACCTGACTAGTTTCTGCAGATTGGTCATATATTACAACCTGAGTCCGGCTCACGTGCATTACTGGGTTGAACCGACCCGACTCATGAGCCTATAACATAGTGGGCAAGTGAGGGGTGCAGGCACGCGCAGCCCGCTCGGTGTTCGAGTAGACGTGGGTCTGGGTCCTGAGTCTGGAGGCGAGCGAGGAAGGCTCATTGCCGGCTGACGCAAGCGGGGGATGATGATGTGGTGGCGAGCAGACGTGAGCGGAGTGGGTGCGGGCACGAGCAGGGAAGAATGCCTATCGATCTTGCAAAGTATACAGGCGGACGCAAGCAGAGTGGGTGCAAACGCAAGCGGGTGGATCGTGAGCTGGTGTAGGAAGCATGTCAAAATCATGTCCAAATTGGGTTCCGGGTTGACCTGAACCCAACTCAGAATTCAAAACAGGTCAAAAATCAAGACTCGAATTTGACTTGTTCTTAAAACTAATTTATCCTAACCCAAAAAAATTGCGTCAGATTTTCATGTCGTGTAAATTTTTTACACCTACCTACACTTATGATGGAGATGATAATTCCTTTATGATATTTTTTTTTAAGATATGCATCGATGGCTTTCTGGTCGGTTCCAGGCATCTTATAGGTCTTAGTGCTTGCCATTTAAAATCAAAGCATTTGTGTCTTATTATATGTCAATTCTTTAGACAGGAACGTTGGTATGTTTACCGTAACCTTTGTAGTTGTTGAAATTGCAACAAATATACCAACGTTCCCACAACTTGAGATAATAAGCCCTCGAAAACAAAAAGTCTTCCCTAAATGTCACTACTAGATCACTCGTGAAGAACTTCACTGCTATATGACATATAAAAATAACTACCTGAAAAGAATTTATCAATGGTCAACCAAAAATTGTGTTGTACATGATCAACCCATCTACTATAATAAAGTAGATCATGACAATAAATTGTCTTAATCCTTCTCCCCAAGTAATTAGTAGGACAATTACCCTCTGTCTTTATATCCTGCCCAAAAAAATCAAAGAAATTACCAATGTTTGACAATATGCAAGAAGCACCAAGGTTCATTCTATCATAGACGGCTTGAGCGAGCTCCCTTTGTCTACGAGCATACCATCGATCTAGTAAATGGCAGCGAAAGCTTTTTCAAACATTGCATTACTTGGCAATTGACTTCAATAAAGATGATTGAAGTTACATCTAGCAATCCTGGCCTAACTCATTTGAGGCTTACTCGATGAGAAACCTCTTCAACATCGAATGTTAGGCAAATCTTCTTTGGACATTATAAATTCTCCTCTAAGACCCTTGAATCCAATAGCAACTTCTTTGATCCTTATAAATTTGCTAAAAAAATTCTCCTTGATGGATTCATTCCCTTCTACTAACACTAGCACAACAACAAATCTCCGCATTGTATTCTTTAGCATTTATATGAATGTTAACAAATTCAACAAACTAGACCAACATACTTGGTTTTTGAAGGTCAAGTGCATACCAAATAAGTCCTCAAATACCTTAAATGAGAGCCATGCAAGCAACAATCAACTCTGAATCCTTTATATTGAGCATTTCCTTTTGAAACCAAATAATAAAACTTTTCAACAATTCGCTCAATTCTTGCCTCATTCAAAGGCCCAAGAGTTCTTCTACACCCATCACATTATTTTTTATTCAAAGTAACAAATGACTTGAGTGGTAAACACAAAAATCACCTTAAAGAAAATCCTTTGAAGACAGTAAAAAGAATCAACACTCTTAATAAACAGCTACCTGAATACAGGAAGGACAGGGGAACCATCCTTATACAAATCTAAATGAAGGATTTATGACATAACTATAAACTTGGCCTAAACAATTTTCCTAGAGAATGGACTGAAAAGCATAACCTTTTTTCCCTCAACCCTCCATTAAGGCAAGACTTCATTCAATACTGGAGAGAAAAATGTCGGCGAATCCAATTGATGAGGCCTCATGCAAAGGGAAGAAAAGCTCGAGACATGGTAATTTTTCGAAAGACCAGGTTACATGTCGGAGAAGAAAGTAAACTAGCGGTAATGAACAGATAAGCGGGGTTAACAGCCGTAGGGCCATTTTAGTGGAAATAAACAATATTGAAAAGTGATAAGTGAATAAAAGTGTTTTGGGTGCTAGATACAAAAATAAACGCTGTAAAGTGCGATCCATGTAAATCCCCAAAAAGTAAATCAAAGCTTCGCTTTAAAAAAATGAACCGGTCAGAAATATGGCGCGGCTAAAATGAATAACACAAATCGTATATCCAAAAAAATACATGATTTATCAGAAATAAATACTTCTCTGCTTCATTCGCTTGCATTTTAAATTTCGAAGGCTGAAGAATAAAGGGCAAAATTAAGCTTAGAATGAACAATATTACGCAGTTAGCACAAGCTAAACATCCAGATATAGAAAGAGAAGTCAACGATCAATTGTTTCCAGTAAAAGAACTGGGTCTATGATTTAAATTAAACAACTAAATCAAGCATCCGATACAACAGAAGAAATTTATATAAAAAAAAAAGGACAACTATCTAATAGCATCAAACCCTAATTTCAACACTTGACCAACCCTCTCTTATCAAAACATCTCTCTGCATAAAACGAAAACGATCAACACCTATCAAGTGAAGGGGGGATCAGCCTCCAAATCCGTAGAGAGTTCGCCCCTGGCGCTTGAGGGCGTACACAACGTCCATGGCAGTAACAGTCTTCCGGCGAGCGTGCTCAGTATAGGTTACAGCATCGCGGATGACATTCTCAAGAAAGATCTTGAGCACCCCACGAGTTTCCTCGTAGATTAGGCCGCTGATGCGCTTCACGCCACCACGGCGAGCAAGACGGCGGATGGCCGGCTTCGTTATGCCCTGGATGTTGTCGCGGAGCACCTTCCGATGACGCTTCGCTCCGCCTTTGCCGAGCCCCTTGCCACCCTTTCCACGGCCAGACATAGTGACAAACCCTTGATTGCTTCTTGAGAAGAAGAAAGATAAGAAGCCCCTCGGTTCAGATCTTGAGCGAGATGAGATGAGCGGTCAAAGGCGGAGAGTTTATATATAGACTCTTCTGAGAAGAAGAGAAGAAGGGCTCGGAATGAGATGGTAGAGGAAAAGAGGACGTGTTGGATTGGAAGCGGACGGTTGTGATGGAAGCTTACGGCGGGTTGCGGATTGATGACGTGGAGGCCAAATCTTAGCGGTTGATATTCGTCATTGCGGTTCGTGTAAACGTACCTGCAAAATTTCAAATTGCCCCGCGCGGAATTTTAGATTCTTAAAATTTATAGGTATTTTCACACAAGTGTTTCTTTTTTATAATTATAAAATATTTATAAAAGTTCTTTTTTTCATTAAATATCAAATCAATTTATATTTTCATAAAAAAATTACAATTTAGTCATATGTTTATTGAGTAAATAAATTTAATCCATGTGTCATATAACATCACGAGCGGAATCGGCTTAGTTTTCAGAGGGAACAAGCTTATAAAAAAATAAAAATATATATAAGACAAAATTCAAAACAATTTATTCTATTGCATTATACTTGTTAAATTTCAAAATTAT
The DNA here is from genome assembly GCA_016618105.1 of Dendrobium huoshanense. Taxonomy (NCBI): domain Eukaryota; kingdom Viridiplantae; phylum Streptophyta; class Magnoliopsida; order Asparagales; family Orchidaceae; genus Dendrobium; species Dendrobium huoshanense. The sequence continues at coordinate 27,332,965 of CM028354.1, read as the reverse complement.
AATCTTTATATTTCTATTTTATATTTATTGATAATATTGCATTACAATTTTATATGAAATAAAGTCAAATATTTTTTATCAATATATAGCATCAGATAATTATTAAATCAATCATCACCCATTTTACTATGTAGTTCATATTTAACAATTTTCATTGCAGAAAAAATCCTCTCAACTGTAACAATGACAACTAATAAAGTTAATGTCAAAACAATAAGCCTAATAATTAAGGGATACATAGCATCTTTCTTTACTTTAATAAATTATTTTGTAAGATTAGCAATGCTATCAAAGATGTAAACTTCTCCCTTGTACGCATATCAAAAATGGATGGGTATAGTTGGTGCTCTAAAGCCACAAGCTGTACTACTGAAAAATTTATTTGATATACTACAAGCTAAATTATTTTTTTCTTATCATAAGTAGAAAATGAGTTAGTTGGATTTAAATATGAAACGAAAAGAAGCAACTAAGTATTAGCTTTAGATAATCTATTATTTAATTTTTAAAGTTGCATATTAATAATAGTGTAAAAGAAATCCATATAGTAATGATGCAAATTTATTATTTTTTATTTTTGCGTCATGATCTTCGGTGGGCCTTGAATATAGAGTTCATTGCATGAACATCAACTTTAAAAGCTTTATGAAAATGTTAAACTTCATCTAGTAAAGAAGCTCATCCATTCTCTTTTATTATCTGTAATCGTTGTTTGGAGACTTACACTAATTTCATTACATTCACTATATCTTGATCTTTTTTTTTTCTGCAAGCCTTATGATAATTCATTTATAATACCTAAAATATCAATCATTAAGAGCATTATAAGGATAACATCAAAAGATTTCATAGCATCTATTAGAACCCTAACTTCGACATATTGTTCATCATGAACCACATCTTCTTTAATAATTTCAAGCACTTAAATCACCGAAGCATGTATTTTCATTAAATTAATTAACATATAAAAATGCAAACCCCAATGGGTGTTAGCAACTCGTTATAAATTTATCTCTTGATTCAAACCTCTTTTACAACTCAACTTGCCATTATTTAGATTAAAATTATTTTAGGATGTTGGATGGAACTAAGAGCATTAGTTCTCTAACATGAAGCTCATATAGTATTGATAATTCTTTAAGTGATTTCAAATCAATACTTCACATTCAATGGTTTTTTTTCAAGTGATTTCTAAGCAAAATTATAGTTGATAAGCAAAGCAACAAACATATAACTTCTGACGGTTATTATTAAGTAATATTGCTTTTAAATAATAAAACTCTCATCGCATATTAGATACACCATAATATTCTTGACCACGAATCTCATGTATGCTTAACGAGTGTTTTGTATGTATATTTTTAAGGAAGCCTTCAGGGCTATTGCATTAGTCTATGCAATATAATTAATGCCTATAAACATTTCAATAACTTGCTCCAATTTATTAACATATATCACTATAATGGCTAGTTGTTTTTTCATAGAAACATATCAGGATTCATTAATTATAATTAAGAAGTATAAGTCACTAATATCTTTTATAATATGAACTAAAAAAGTTTTAGCAGTAAGAGCACAATAAATTTTTTCCAGGACCTTTGGTGAAGTTAGTTTTAAATTGGAATTAACAAATGTAAAGGTCATATTTTTATTTCTTCATTATGGTTAGCAAGAAAATTAAGTAGCTATACTTAATTTTCTTGATTATCTAACTTGGATGACTCAACTTACATAAAAATCAAACATAATCCATTGCTGCTGCTAATATGACCATGTAATCTTTTTTATTATTTTCATCTTTACTTAACCATAAATCAGAATGATTGTGTTCTTAATTCTTCATTAAATCTTCGTATTTGTATCTGGCTTTGTTATGTACAACATTATGCTCTCCAAAATGAGTTAATAATATTTATTTATTCCTCTAATTTTTGAATCATTCCTTAATAAATGAGTCTTCACCAGCTTGGCATTTAATAATTTATTCTTGGGGTTTGAATACATAGCAATAAAAATAAAACAGTGTTTTTTTTGCATGTTGTACTCTAGCCAATCAAGATGTTTGTCAAACTACTTTGGATTAAATTTGAGTGTAATATTTTCAATTAATGTTTGAAGGAAATGATAACTTTCTGGTTGGTTATGTTCTTTCAAAAGATAACCTCTTCAAATTTTGTCTATATCATTTACATCTACGTCCAAATTACAAGTCGATGTTCTTGATCTGTTGGGATATTGGCAATATCAATCTCTACTTGTTCTTTCCTCTTTAGATAATATTCCATCAATTAAATCCTAGAAAGAAGTTTAGAATTGCATGTTTGTTAATGAATCATTTCTCAAATAAGCTAATGTTTCTCTTGCATTAGGATTAAAAAATCTGTCATTTCAATGCATGTATATTGTGATGCAAACGCATTCAAGGATTGCCATAATTCTGTGTTTGTGTTTCTCTAGGGACTATAGGAAAATCCCATCAGTCTTAGTGCGGATTTCTAGTAGTGGATGCTTTTTGATGTGGCATAAAAAAGGAACCACTCCTCCCAACTTTTAACATAGATAATAATTGATATATCATCAAAAAAGTATCTTGATGGGGCACAAATCTTGAGGCAAAATCAAGCCGGAAACTTAAAAAATTAAACCTGGGATCATTTAAACTCCGATTTCAACGAACATACAGTTGAACTGAGCATCCCGAAAATACAAACCCAACGACACCAAATTCAACTCAATCCGAGTCTAAATGAGTCCAAATCAAAGACCCAAAGCGCTGTTAGAATATTCGAACCTTATGACTAAAGTAACACATGCAACTACATATGATAGAATAAAACATCAACATAAAATATTGTTGAGAAAAGCAAATGTTTGAAATCATTTTCAAATACCGAGAGCGAGGGACTCATAATCAAGAATTAGTAGATTTGAGGTGAACACAAGTGAGAATGCTAATGACTAATGGATTGAGAGGCTTGCCAAGAACACTCTAATGCTCATTGATGGGGAACTGAAAGAATATCGACATCCAAGGGATATCATATAGGTACTCTTGAAGACTTAGGCTTCGTTTGGGACGGCTTTTTTATTGCTTTCTAAAACGAAGTTTTAGTACAAATTTTTTTATTTTTGTATTAAAACTCCGTTTTAGAAAGCAGTAAAAAAGCCGTCCCAAAAGAAGCCTTAGACAAGAATGCTCTTGAAAGAACTACCTGAAGACTACTATGAGCGGCCCTTGTGGTTTATGAGGTTATCAAAGGCTTAAGCTAATTTCATGTGTAAAATTTAGATCAATAATAAAAAGGCACCATTTTTTTTAATATTACACCAAGTATAGTAATATAAGCATATCTACTATCATTGGATAAACAAATAATAATACTTGAAAAATTAAAATGATTAATTAGAACATTCCAATATTAGCAAAAAAAATTTAAGTATCAATGCGGCTTAGTCATATTAATGATTGCCTTATTTGAAAATTGAAATAATCTCATTCCTTAAATGTAAATAAATTTTGAAGAAAAATGATGGACACATTCTATTTAAGAAAGATAGTGCTTTAAAAAGAATTTTATTGTATTTACTGATTTCATTTATCATAGCTAGAAGAAAGATTAATGAAGTTACGGGTCATTAGAGAAGGAGAAAGACTACCAATAGATCATAGTTCTTTTTTTGGGAAAATTTTGATCAATTAAGGTAAATTCATACACACATCATATACGCAAGACTCCCCCAAAATTTCTTAAATGATAGCCAAAGCTTCCAAATAATAGATCAAGATGAACAAAGTGAATCATAATTCAATAACATAAAGCAAGATAATGACAATAATTGCCTAATATTTGTTCATCTTATCATAGTTCAATAAGAAAACACACACAGAGAGAAAACTTTATTAGGACAGAGCAAAATACAGTCAAACTAAACAGTATTATGTTCCTCTTATCTTCTCCAATGCCCAACCAACAGATCCAACGCCTCCTTCGATGACCCTCCATCGTTCCTCGTCGCCCTGAGCGTTTCGCTGATCCGCCTCGCATTCTCTCGCATCCAACTCCCTTTCTCCCCTTCCATCACCATCCTCACCACCTCCTCCACCCTTTCTGCAGCCACCACCTCACGCCGGCGATCCCAACCTCTGACCACCAAGCCAACCATCAACCCCTCCGCTAGCAGCCTCGCATTGGCCGGCTGGTCCGAATGCATAGGCCACGCCATCACGGGCACCCCGCAGCTCACCGCCTCCATGCACGAGTTCCACCCGCAGTGGCTCATGAAACCACCCGTGGCTGGATGGGCCAACACGTCCAGCTGCGGCACCCATCCCCTCACCACCTTCCCCACCCCCTCCACCGCCTTCAAGAAACCAGTCTGCAGCAGCCGCTTACTGCTCTCGGCGGTGAAGATGTCAGCCTGGTCAGCATTCGGTAGGACCCAAAAAAAGCGTTGCCCGCTTCGAAGAAGCCCAGAGGCGAGCTGCTCCACTTGCTCGTCGGAAATTATTGTAGTGCCGAAAGATATGTACACGACGGAGCAAGGCGGGTGCCTGTCCAGCCACTCCAAGCACTCGTCGCGCGTAGTATTTGGTCTATCATGCCGCTGCATCAACATATGTAAGTTATTTAATAAATTGATAAATATATTTGTATAAGTTTATGTTAATCAGTTGAAATATTTTTTCTAAAATGATCATTTTTTAAGAGATTATTAAGTACCGAATCAGACTTCAATCACTTAAAGATCATACATAAATTTTCTTTCTTTGTAAAAAATTTACATGACTTTTAAGTGATTAGAGTCGGGCTAATTCGGATTCCATTCTAAATAATTTTTTGAATGGGAGGTATCTACCAGCAACTATTTCAATGAGTGCGCTTAGCGGCATAACTAATCTCTCAGCCGAATATAGCAAGCTACGTACGGGCTTAAGACCCATACTTGATTTGCATCACTAAAAAGATGAGGCCATATAGTAGAGGAAATTTAAATCCTGGATGAGAGTTTCCAACCAGTCTCGCCCACCAATCATCTTAAGTTTTGATGAATTTTTTTAAATGTTCTGACTTTCATAAAAACCAAAGAGTGGACTGTTGTTGATTTGACTGCTATTTGTCACATATTGTATAATTTTCAATCAAATAAAAGAAAAAGAAAAAAAAAGGGCAAATGAAAAAAAAAAATCAGATTTTTTTTTTTTACGTAATATTACACTATACCTAAATATTTTTCTATAAATTTGTGTTAAATCAGTCATAAAAATTTACGGTCATCATTGCCGTGACTTGCATAAGCTCTGAGATAAAAAAAAAAATATTAATGATGGAAATTTCTCACGGTTAAAACTCTGTTCCAGTAATATTTACCGGCAAAGGATTGAGAGGTCCAATTACGAATACTGGCACGCAGGAATAAGTCTCCGTCCTGGCGAGAATTTTAAGATAATTCCTCTCCACCACCCGACAAGTGTTGATGATGAGGCCGGAGCTCTGGAATTCATCCTTACGCCTCCGCTCTGTAAACAATCGGAACTCCGGCGAAAATAACTCATCCAAGTCGGTTCCTTTCATCCTCAGTTGTTCTACTTCGCCGAGGAAGGCGACAGAAAGGCCATAGAATTTGTAGGACTCAGCGTTGGGGATCGCAGCGGCTTCTAAGCCCGCGAACGACATGAGGTGGTCGTGGACAACGACGAGGCGGCGGGTGGTGGCGGAGAGGGAGTGTAAGAGAGAGGAGAGGGGGGAGCGGAGGAGGTCGGTGGCGTCGAAGAGGGGTTGGAGGTGGGTGGGGAAGGAGTTGAGGGAGTGAGGATTGGGTGGAGGGGAAGGGATGGGGGGAAGGGGGAGGTCGTGGAAGTGGACGGAGGAGAGGGAGGAGAGGGGCCAGCCTTGGAGTTGGAGGCTGAGCTTCGCTTGGCGGTTGTGGGAAGCCAAGGATGCAAAGTGGACGGCTAAGCCGGAGCGGGTGGAGAGAAGGAGGGACAAATGGAGGAGTTGGTTGAGGTGGCCCCGTATTGGGAAGGGAACTATCACTACGGTTACTTCGCCGGCGTTCGACATTTCGCTGGCGAGTGGAGTTGGAAGCTTTAGGGACCGTTTGGATATAGCATTTGTTGCAGGATTTGGTTTCAGGGCGAGTTAAAACCTTCTATTTTTCAAAAGTTCGGCGAATTTACGGGATTTCGCTGAAGAAGCGCAGGAAAAAGGGCCAAAGATGGTTACTTCGCAGAGAGCGCCTATTGCGGCTTCCGATCCGACGGGGTCAGAGGAGGCAAAGAAACTTAATTAAAATAATTTAAAATATAAATAATTAATTATATAAATTATAATAAAATAATCAATTAATAATAATAATAATTTAAATTATTATTTAGATAATTAATAGTATAATTATAATTAAAAATTAAATAACACTTTAATACTTAATTAAATATTTAGTAGCATACTATCAATTAAGTAAGTAGCTATCTAAAATATGGTGATTTTAAGGCTTAAGAGACTTTGGTCAAACATGGTCCACCAAATATTCAATTGAATTTAATCATGTATGAAGTTTTGGAAACATTTAGAGGCCTTGTTGTTGTTTTTTTTTTAATAACTTTTTCATTTTATAATTATTATTATTTATTTATTCAATGAAAAAAAAAAATGCAAACGATGCAAACAAGTCCAAAAGAGACTAAGTCAAAATTACAAATCGACAAACATAAAAAAAGAGACAGTGAACAGATAAGGAAGCAAAAGCCAGTCAGGCTCAGTCATTGGCAATAAGCTTTCTGCAAACACCCAGAAGCTAGGAAATGACCATCTAGATGAGGAATAAAGCAATAGTCACCAATCAGATCAAAAAGAACCACCACCAATGATTGCCAACAAGCAACAAACCAAAGAAAGAAGCCATTCCCAACAAAGCAGATCCCAACAAAAGAAAGATGGTCTATCCAAAAGGAAAAAAAATCATTTCTTTCTGGATTTATGTTAATCACACTTAGCACTCTTTTTAGAAACATCATTCTCAGTAAATTGAATGATATTTAATTCAAAATTATCTCGTGAATTCAAATCTTTCTCAATACTTTTCTCCCCATAATCTGAAGAATTGTCATTATCTAACCAGTCACATTGCATCACCTCATAATCGCTCGTTTTACTAACATGATGAGCAAAGAAAGCATCAACATGATTTAGGGTTTAGGGTTAAAAGGTGCTGCAATGGTCAAGGCGACCAATGGTAGTCACCTTAGTTCATTCAAGGGTTCAATATGATATATGCATGATCATAAATAATTGTTCAATGTCTATGATAGGAATCTATGGCTTGGATTAAGAAATTCAATATTATTCATGCATACGAAGGTTTTATGTTTAAAAGGAATTCATTGGTCAAAATAGGTCAACCTAAGTCATTCATGACAACCATGGACTTCAAATAGAGTACTTGAAAAGAGTTCAAATCAACCTAATGATATTTACGAACAAGTTTGATGGGTTTGTAAAGGTTCCCAAGGTGATGCCATATCCAATGATACAAATTATAAATATTTATTTCCTTAAATATAACAAATAAATATTTGAATACAAATAGAAATTAAATCTATCTAGTTTTATAAAACATTTTTTATATTTCAAAATATAAACTAAAAGAAATTAAAAAACGCTTGGAATAGCAACAAAAAATACATAAAATTATAAGTTGTTCTTACATATTGTATAAAAAATCAAGCAAATCTTCATATGGCAGAAACAAAATTAAAAAATTAAAAAAATATTCGTATGGCAGACAAGTCCTCACGTGATTAGTAGTCACATGGTGGGTGACTTAGGGGTGTCAATATTTGACACGACACGACAACCCGACCCGGAAAATCCGGGTTGGACCCGACCCGTTTATAAACGAGTCGGGTTCGGGTTTGCAGATTCGACCCGTTTGATAAAACGGGTCGGGTCGGGTTGACCCGGCGGGTCAACCCGAAAACCCGTTTAATTTTAAAAAAATTGAATTTCCCGCTGCTCCCGCCCGCTGCCCGCCTGCCCAGCCTGCCCCGCGTGTCGCGTCGCCCGCGCGTGCCGACTGCCGAACTCGCGTGCCGCGCTGCCACGCTGCCGCCGCTGCCCCACTGCCGCGCTCGAGCTATATCCGCTGCCGCGTCCGCGCAGTTGCCATTGCCGCCGCTGCCCCGCTGCCGCGCGTGTGACTAAACCGGGTCGCGGGTTGTGTCGGGTCAACCCGTAACCCGCTCGGGTCGGGTCCGGGTTGGAATGTCCGACCTGTTTGCAAATACGGGTCAGGTTCGGGTTGACCCGTTTATATACGGGTCAGGTCGGGTTCAACCCGAACCCGACGGGTTGCCCCGAATTGACACTCCTAGGGTGACTTGCCCACATGGCATAGAAATCCCCAACCAAGTGATGATTTGGTATAAGATCATTTTCATAATTAAAATTTATCTAATTTAACATATCTATAATTTTTCATAGTAAATTTCTTCATAAAATTTTAAAATCTACCAATAATCTTAATAAATTGAATTTTATAAAGTTACACTGTTGTATGTTTAGGATTAAAATTCTATTTTATAATTTTTCACAAATTTAAATTTTAACTTATTAAAAAAATTTTGAAAAAAAAGGAAAACAATTCATAAAACAAAAAAAAAGACAAATATTGTAGCCAAAAAAAGAAATAAAAATAGCCAAAATATTTAAATTCAATACCTATATATTATATAATCATTGTTTAAAATAACATATGAAATTTAATCTTCAAACAAAATATATATTCATACCTATATTTCAATATATAGATATTGTGTATTAATTAGTTCCAAAATTAATCATAACGAAATTTTAATCAGAGTAAGTTCTTACAAAAAATATTTAAATATAGTTTAATATATACTTAATAAATCACTAAATAATTCAAATTCTCATTCTCCTCTACCTAATAACATATTTTCAACCAAATAATTTAAATTAATGTAACATAATTTTCTTTTTTTCTATATCTAATATAAATTAATGATGTGGAGCATCTTAACTATAACATGCCCTGGGAATGACATATCACTTATTACCTTTCTATGAGTTGTTTTGCTTTCTACCATGCTAGTTACCTTTTCCTGTTGGCCAATTTATTAAAAAGAGTCTGTATTTAATTTAAATTAGCTTAAGGAGTAGGTTAACAAAAAAATATAAAAAATAGCAAAAACCGAACTTAATTATACGGTTTCAATAGAAATAGAAACCAATACTTCATTATCCAGCTTCTAAAACTGGATCTTCATTATCCGGTCCTCTATTCGATGATTTCAATAGAAATTTGCTCTCTATTCACCGGTTTTAATAATTTTTTTTTCATAAATACATAATTCTCTTTTACGTTTTCTAAAAAAAAAAACAATAAATCAGATTATTTCTTATTTATACTGTTATAGTGTTTTGCTTTTTTGTTAAGAAAAAAATCTGATTATTTTTTTCCTTTAGAAAATGTAAAAGAGAATTACGTATTCTAACCGGTGAATAGAGAACCGGCTTCAATAGAAACCGGATAATGAAGTTATGGTTTCTATTGATAGAAATCATATAAGTTCCATATTTGCTATTCTTAAAAATTTTCTTTTAACCTGCTTCTTAAGCAAATTTAAACTTAAAACACGCTCCTTTTTATAAATTGACTTTTTATGTTATAGAGAATACGGCTATCAACTCCACTTAATCAGCTTCAATATCTTTTCAGACTATCTAGACCATTGCTTTATAATTTTTTTTTTAATTTCTTCTCTTTATAAATGCATTACTGTAACTCTACTTGTATATAGATGAAGAATATCATATTTTAAGCTTGTATTTGTTTTCTGAATTGGGTGTTCCTTCTAGCATGTTCAATTCTTCCACAGTTCCGCTACATCAACTAATCTATTCGAACACTGATTCACATGCATCTCTAACTAATTTGTCGAACTCCATGCTTTGATAATGAACTTCCTAAACTTAATAAGCACGCAACTAGATTACTGGAGGAATGCGCCGAACTAATAAGCTAGCGCATTCTTCAATAGAATTCATCAAACCGTTTGGTGCATTCCAATGAATGCGTCAAACTATTGATTAGTTTGCTCATATTTAAATTTTGTCTAATCTATGCTCCTATTGCAAATTTTTCCTATCAACAAGTTCCTTTATAAAATTAACCCATTAAGATATTACAGCATAATTTTATTTCAACAATTAATTCTAAAATAACATCTCTCTTTCACAGCCTTGCCTTTCCTAACTATAATATTTATTTTATAAAATGTTCATATTATTGCATTTAACATCTCTCCAGCTTTCTCACTCAATTACAATCCTCTCATCACTGTTGCCTCCAATAATTCTCCAATAAAAGTTGCATGATTACGATCTCTCAGCCGCTATGGTTCGATAAAAGTCCACTTATCATCATTTTCTAATTAAAATTTTGAGACCATTATTGCTCGACTATAATTCTTGAATCGCTACTGTCTAACTACAATCCTCCAATCATTATCTTCTGCCTACATTCGTGTGACAACTATCATTTAATTTCTTCACACCAACCGATGCTACACATACACACTAACAATATCTAACTTCATCATCTATTGTAGGCTTGTAGCTCACAATGCATGCCTTTGCCCATATAAAGTTGATTCAGACCGTCACACTAGGTTTAGCTTGTGTTAGCACCAAGATACATATTAGACTTTTAGGCTTTGATCTCATCTTCTCAAATGAGTTCGACCACACAAAGAAGCAAACAGTCTTTAACAGCCAACTCCCATGCTATATGGCTCCTCCAACTTCCACTATGTAACATTCTATATAGAGCATCATTTATAATCGGTGTCAAATAATATAATTGAGCTATGTATAAGTTTTTCTCCATTTTTTTAGTTTTTCTCCTTTAACATCTCTTACATTAATACATCTCTTATGTAGATGCATATTGAATTTTTCCACAATACTAAAACATTAAAATCTATATCTATCAGTATGAATATTCTGACGCAACAAGAAATTAAAAGAACCAAATAATAAAAAAAAAAAAGCAAAAACAGCTGACTAATATTTATTCATTTTATTATAGTTCATAAAAAAAAAACAGAATCTCTTATTAGGATACAGCAAAACACAGTCAATCGAAGTAGGATTATGTTGTCTCTATCTTCTCCAATGAGCAACTAATACATCGAACGCCTCCTTCGAGGACCCTCCATCCTTTCGGGCCGCCCTCACCGCGTCACCTATCTCCCTCGCTTTCTCCCTCATCCTCATCCCTTCCTCCCCTTCCATCACCATCCTCACCACCTCCTCCACCCTTTCCGCCGCCACCACCTCCCGCCGGCGATCCCACCCTCTCACCACCACCCCAACCTTCAACCCCTCCGCCAGCAGCCTCGCGTTGGCCGGCTGATCCGAATGCATAGGCCAGGCCATTACGGGCACCCCGCAGCTCACTGACTCCATGCAAGAGTTCCACCCACAGTGGCTCATGAACCCGCCCGTGGCCCGATGGGCCAATACGTCCAGCTGCGGAACCCATCCCCTCACCACCTTTCCCACCCCCTCCACCGCCTTCTCGAACCCGGCCGGCAGCCGCGGGCTACTACTCTCGAAGGCGAAGATGTCAGCCCGGTCGGCATCCCGTAGGACCCAAAGAAAGCGGTGCCCGCTTCGACGAAGCCCAGAGGCCAGCTGCTCCGCTTGCTCGTCGGAAATTGTTGACATGGTGCCGAAGGATATGTACACGACGGAGCAAGGCGGGTGCCCGTCCAGCCACTCCAAGCACTCGTCGCGACTGATATCTGTGTTGTTATGCATCTGCATAACAGATTTATATGAAGGCGATAGTTAAGAGCTAGAAAAAAAAAAAAAAATTGATATTTAACAACTGACGATCATTTTGCAATTGGCACAGAGATCATTACCGGCACAGGATTGAGCGGTCCGATGGCGAATAACGGCTTGCTGATAAAATCCTCCCGCAGGGCAAGAATATCGAGAAACTCGCTCTCCACCTCCCGGCAGGTGTTGATGATAAAGCCGGAGGTCGTGACGACATCTCTTCTCCTCCGCTCGATAAACCTTATGAACTCCGGCGACGATAACTCTTCAAAGCCTGTTCCCTGCTTTATCAGTTGCTCTGCTTCGCAGTAGAAGGCGGCGGAAGGACTACAGAAGACGTAGGACTCAGCGTTGGGAATCGCAGCGGCTTCAAAGCCATCTAACGACATGAGGTGGTCGTGGATTACAACGAGGCGGCGGGAGGAGCTGGAGAGGGAGAGTAAGAGAGTGGAGAGGGGGGAGCTGATGAGATCGGTGGCGTCGAAGAGGGGTTGGAGGTGGGTGGGGAAGGAGTTGGGGGAGTGAGGATTGGGTGGAGGGGAAGGGATGGGGGGAAGGGGGAGGTCGTGGAAGTGGACGGAGGAGAGGGAGGAGAGGGGCCAGCCTTGGAGTTGGAGGCTGAGCTTCGCTTGGCGGTTGTGGGAAGCCAAGGATGCAAAGTGGACGGCTAAGCCGGAGCGGGTGGAGAGAAGGAGGGACAAATGGAGGAGTTGGTTGAGGTGGCCCCGTATTGGGAAGGGAACTATCACTACGGTTACTTCGCCGGCGTTCGACATTTCGCTGGCGAGTGGAGTTGGAAGCTTTAGGGACCGTTTGGATATAGCATTTGTTGCAGGATTTGGTTTCAGGGCGAGTTAAAACCTTCTATTTTTCAAAAGTTCGGCGAATTTACGGGATTTCGCTGAAGAAGCGCAGGAAAAAGGGCCAAAGATGGTTACTTCGCAGAGAGCGCCTATTGCGGCTTCCGATCCGACGGGGTCAGAGGAGGCAAAGAAACTTAATTAAAATAATTTAAAATATAAATAATTAATTATATAAATTATAATAAAATAATCAATTAATAATAATAATAATTTAAATTATTATTTAGATAATTAATAGTATAATTATAATTAAAAATTAAATAACACTTTAATACTTAATTAAATATTTAGTAGCATACTATCAATTAAGTAAGTAGCTATCTAAAATATGGTGATTTTAAGGCTTAAGAGACTTTGGTCAAACATGGTCCACCAAATATTCAATTGAATTTAATCATGTATGAAGTTTTGGAAACATTTAGAGGCCTTGTTGTTGTTTTTTTTTAATAACTTTTTCATTTTATAATTATTATTATTTATTTATTCAATGAAAAAAAAAAATGCAAACGATGCAAACAAGTCCAAAAGAGACTAAGTCAAAATTACAAATCGACAAACATAAAAAAAGAGACAGTGAACAGATAAGGAAGCAAAAGCCAGTCAGGCTCAGTCATTGGCAATAAGCTTTCTGCAAACACCCAGAAGCTAGGAAATGACCATCTAGATGAGGAATAAAGCAATAGTCACCAATCAGATCAAAAAGAACCACCACCAATGATTGCCAACAAGCAACAAACCAAAGAAAGAAGCCATTCCCAACAAAGCAGATCCCAACAAAAGAAAGATGGTCTATCCAAAAGGAAAAAAAATCATTTCTTTCTGGATTTATGTTAATCACACTTAGCACTCTTTTTAGAAACATCATTCTCAGTAAATTGAATGATATTTAATTCAAAATTATCTCGTGAATTCAAATCTTTCTCAATACTTTTCTCCCCATAATCTGAAGAATTGTCATTATCTAACCAGTCACATTGCATCACCTCATAATCGCTCGTTTTACTAACATGATGAGCAAAGAAAGCATCAACATGATTTAGGGTTTAGGGTTAAAAGGTGCTGCAATGGTCAAGGCGACCAATGGTAGTCACCTTAGTTCATTCAAGGGTTCAATATGATATATGCATGATCATAAATAATTGTTCAATGTCTATGATAGGAATCTATGGCTTGGATTAAGAAATTCAATATTATTCATGCATACGAAGGTTTTATGTTTAAAAGGAATTCATTGGTCAAAATAGGTCAACCTAAGTCATTCATGACAACCATGGACTTCAAATAGAGTACTTGAAAAGAGTTCAAATCAACCTAATGATATTTACGAACAAGTTTGATGGGTTTGTAAAGGTTCCCAAGGTGATGCCATATCCAATGATACAAATTATAAATATTTATTTCCTTAAATATAACAAATAAATATTTGAATACAAATAGAAATTAAATCTATCTAGTTTTATAAAACATTTTTTATATTTCAAAATATAAACTAAAAGAAATTAAAAAACGCTTGGAATAGCAACAAAAAATACATAAAATTATAAGTTGTTCTTACATATTGTATAAAAAATCAAGCAAATCTTCATATGGCAGAAACAAAATTAAAAAATTAAAAAAATATTCGTATGGCAGACAAGTCCTCACGTGATTAGTAGTCACATGGTGGGTGACTTAGGGGTGTCAATATTTGACACGACACGACAACCCGACCCGGAAAATCCGGGTTGGACCCGACCCGTTTATAAACGAGTCGGGTTCGGGTTTGCAGATTCGACCCGTTTGATAAAACGGGTCGGGTCGGGTTGACCCGGCGGGTCAACCCGAAAACCCGTTTAATTTTAAAAAAAATTGAATTTCCCGCTGCTCCCGCCCGCTGCCCGCCTGCCCAGCCTGCCCCGCGTGTCGCGTCGCCCGCGCGTGCCGACTGCCGAACTCGCGTGCCGCGCTGCCACGCTGCCGCCGCTGCCCCACTGCCGCGCTCGAGCTATATCCGCTGCCGCGTCCGCGCAGTCGCCATTGCCGCCGCTGCCCCGCTGCCGCGCGTGTGACTAAACCGGGTCGCGGGTTGTGTCGGGTCAACCCGTAACCCGCTCGGGTCGGGTCCGGGTTGGAATGTCCGACCTGTTTGCAAATACGGGTCAGGTTCGGGTTGACCCGTTTATATACGGGTCAGGTCGGGTTCAACCCGAACCCGACGGGTTGCCCCGAATTGACACTCCTAGGGTGACTTGCCCACATGGCATAGAAATCCCCAACCAAGTGATGATTTGGTATAAGATCATTTTCATAATTAAAATTTATCTAATTTAACATATCTATAATTTTTCATAGTAAATTTCTTCATAAAATTTTAAAATCTACCAATAATCTTAATAAATTGAATTTTATAAAGTTACACTGTTGTATGTTTAGGATTAAAATTCTATTTTATAATTTTTCACAAATTTAAATTTTAACTTATTAAAAAAATTTTGAAAAAAAAGGAAAACAATTCATAAAACAAAAAAAAAGACAAATATTGTAGCCAAAAAAAGAAATAAAAATAGCCAAAATATTTAAATTCAATACCTATATATTATATAATCATTGTTTAAAATAACATATGAAATTTAATCTTCAAACAAAATATATATTCATACCTATATTTCAATATATAGATATTGTGTATTAATTAGTTCCAAAATTAATCATAACGAAATTTTAATCAGAGTAAGTTCTTACAAAAAATATTTAAATATAGTTTAATATATACTTAATAAATCACTAAATAATTCAAATTCTCATTCTCCTCTACCTAATAACATATTTTCAACCAA
This sequence comes from Dendrobium huoshanense, assembly GCA_016618105.1. Lineage (NCBI taxonomy): Eukaryota > Viridiplantae > Streptophyta > Magnoliopsida > Asparagales > Orchidaceae > Dendrobium > Dendrobium huoshanense. Next base: position 27,317,419 of record CM028354.1, on the reverse strand, counting down.
ATAATTTAAATTAATGTAACATAATTTTCTTTTTTTCTATATCTAATATAAATTAATGATGTGGAGCATCTTAACTATAACATGCCCTGGGAATGACATATCACTTATTACCTTTCTATGAGTTGTTTTGCTTTCTACCATGCTAGTTACCTTTTCCTGTTGGCCAATTTATTAAAAAGAGTCTGTATTTAATTTAAATTAGCTTAAGGAGTAGGTTAACAAAAAAATATAAAAAATAGCAAAAACCGAACTTAATTATACGGTTTCAATAGAAATAGAAACCAATACTTCATTATCCAGCTTCTAAAACTGGATCTTCATTATCCGGTCCTCTATTCGATGATTTCAATAGAAATTTGCTCTCTATTCACCGGTTTTAATAATTTTTTTTCATAAATACATAATTCTCTTTTACGTTTTCTAAAAAAAAAACAATAAATCAGATTATTTCTTATTTATACTGTTATAGTGTTTTGCTTTTTTGTTAAGAAAAAAATCTGATTATTTTTTTCCTTTAGAAAATGTAAAAGAGAATTACGTATTCTAACCGGTGAATAGAGAACCGGCTTCAATAGAAACCGGATAATGAAGTTATGGTTTCTATTGATAGAAATCATATAAGTTCCATATTTGCTATTCTTAAAAATTTTCTTTTAACCTGCTTCTTAAGCAAATTTAAACTTAAAACACGCTCCTTTTTATAAATTGACTTTTTATGTTATAGAGAATACGGCTATCAACTCCACTTAATCAGCTTCAATATCTTTTCAGACTATCTAGACCATTGCTTTATAATTTTTTTTTTAATTTCTTCTCTTTATAAATGCATTACTGTAACTCTACTTGTATATAGATGAAGAATATCATATTTTAAGCTTGTATTTGTTTTCTGAATTGGGTGTTCCTTCTAGCATGTTCAATTCTTCCACAGTTCCGCTACATCAACTAATCTATTCGAACACTGATTCACATGCATCTCTAACTAATTTGTCGAACTCCACGCTTTGATAATGAACTTCCTAAACTTAATAAGCACGCAACTAGATTACTGGAGGAATGCGCCGAACTAATAAGCTAGCGCATTCTTCAATAGAATTCATCAAACCGTTTGGTGCATTCCAATGAATGCGTCAAACTATTGATTAGTTTGCTCATATTTAAATTTTGTCTAATCTATGCTCCTATTGCAAATTTTTCCTATCAACAAGTTCCTTTATAAAATTAACCCATTAAGATATTACAGCATAATTTTATTTCAACAATTAATTCTAAAATAACATCTCTCTTTCACAGCCTTGCCTTTCCTAACTATAATATTTATTTATAAAATGTTCATATTATTGCATTTAACATCTCTCCAGCTTTCTCACTCAATTACAATCCTCTCATCACTGTTGCCTCCAATAATTCTCCAATAAAAGTTGCATGATTACGATCTCTCAGCCGCTATGGTTCGATAAAAGTCCACTTATCATCATTTTCTAATTAAAATTTTGAGACCATTATTGCTCGACTATAATTCTTGAATCGCTACTGTCTAACTACAATCCTCCAATCATTATCTTCTGCCTACATTCGTGTGACAACTATCATTTAATTTCTTCACACCAACCGATGCTACACATACACACTAACAATATCTAACTTCATCATCTATTGTAGGCTTGTAGCTCACAATGCATGCCTTTGCCCATATAAAGTTGATTCAGACCGTCACACTAGGTTTAGCTTGTGTTAGCACCAAGATACATATTAGACTTTTAGGCTTTGATCTCATCTTCTCAAATGAGTTCGACCACACAAAGAAGCAAACAGTCTTTAACAGCCAACTCCCATGCTATATGGCTCCTCCAACTTCCACTATGTAACATTCTATATAGAGCATCATTTATAATCGGTTGTCAAATAATATAATTGAGCTATGTATAAGTTTTTCTCCATTTTTTTAGTTTTTCTCCTTTAACATCTCTTACATTAATACATCTCTTATGTAGATGCATATTGAATTTTTCCACAATACTAAAACATTAAAATCTATATCTATCAGTATGAATATTCTGACGCAACAAGAAATTAAAAGAACCAAATAATAAAAAAAAAAAAGCAAAAACAGCTGACTAATATTTATTCATTTTATTATAGTTCATAAAAAAAAAACAGAATCTCTTATTAGGATACAGCAAAACACAGTCAATCGAAGTAGGATTATGTTGTCTCTATCTTCTCCAATGAGCAACTAATACATCGAACGCCTCCTTCGAGGACCCTCCATCCTTTCGGGCCGCCCTCACCGCGTCACCTATCTCCCTCGCTTTCTCCCTCATCCTCATCCCTTCCTCCCCTTCCATCACCATCCTCACCACCTCCTCCACCCTTTCCGCCGCCACCACCTCCCGCCGGCGATCCCACCCTCTCACCACCACCCCAACCTTCAACCCCTCCGCCAGCAGCCTCGCGTTGGCCGGCTGATCCGAATGCATAGGCCAGGCCATTACGGGCACCCCGCAGCTCACTGACTCCATGCAAGAGTTCCACCCACAGTGGCTCATGAACCCGCCCGTGGCCCGATGGGCCAATACGTCCAGCTGCGGAACCCATCCCCTCACCACCTTTCCCACCCCCTCCACCGCCTTCTCGAACCCGGCCGGCAGCCGCGGGCTACTACTCTCGAAGGCGAAGATGTCAGCCCGGTCGGCATCCCGTAGGACCCAAAGAAAGCGGTGCCCGCTTCGACGAAGCCCAGAGGCCAGCTGCTCCGCTTGCTCGTCGGAAATTGTTGACATGGTGCCGAAGGATATGTACACGACGGAGCAAGGCGGGTGCCCGTCCAGCCACTCCAAGCACTCGTCGCGACTGATATCTGTGTTGTTATGCATCTGCATAACAGATTTATATGAAGGCGATAGTTAAGAGCTAGAAAAAAAAAAAAAATTGATATTTAACAACTGACGATCATTTTGCAATTGGCACAGAGATCATTACCGGCACAGGATTGAGCGGTCCGATGGCGAATAACGGCTTGCTGATAAAATCCTCCCGCAGGGCAAGAATATCGAGAAACTCGCTCTCCACCTCCCGGCAGGTGTTGATGATAAAGCCGGAGGTCGTGACGACATCTCTTCTCCTCCGCTCGATAAACCTTATGAACTCCGGCGACGATAACTCTTCAAAGCCTGTTCCCTGCTTTATCAGTTGCTCTGCTTCGCAGTAGAAGGCGGCGGAAGGACTACAGAAGACGTAGGACTCAGCGTTGGGAATCGCAGCGGCTTCAAAGCCATCTAACGACATGAGGTGGTCGTGGATTACAACGAGGCGGCGGGAGGAGCTGGAGAGGGAGAGTAAGAGAGTGGAGAGGGGGGAGCTGATGAGATCGGTGGCGTCGAAGAGGGGTTGGAGGTGGGTGGGGAAGGAGTAGGGGGAGTGGGGATTGGGTGGAGGGGAAGGGATGGGAGGAAATGGGAGGTCGTGGAAATAGATGGAGGAGAGGGAGGAGAGGGGCCAGCCTTGGAGGCGGTGTTTTGCTTGGCGATTGTGAGAGGCGGTGGAGGCGAAGTGGACGGTCAGCCCGGAGCGTGTGGTGAGGAGGAGGGAGAAGTGAAGGAGTTGGTTGAGGTGGCCGTGGGCTGGGAAGGGAACTATGACAACCGTTACTTCGTCGGCGTTGGACATTTCGCGGGCGAATGAAGACGAAAGCTTTCATGTCCTGTCAAGACATTTATAGATCTTGAAATTTTTAACCACCACTGTTTGTCGGCCACCACCACTATCGACCTCCGCCACCACCCGTTACACGGTACAATTATTGGCAGCCACAACTGTTAGCGGTCATCATTTTTGAACTTTACACTAAATTTATTACTTCAAACCAAATAAAAAAAATCATTCAATTGTTTTTATTTTACGTTATTCCAAATAACTATAAAATATTCTTTTTACACTGAATTCGTTTTTTTTAGCAAACCAAACAAACCTTAATTAGTGGAAAAGTTTTAGAGGATGAAATTAATTCCTACATTAAAAAAAAATGAAATTAATTCCTATATCATTTTTTTTAAATAAGCACTATTCTTAAAAATGAAACCCGTCTTACTTAAGAAAATGAGTAACAATATTTCATCCATGAAAATATATATATATATATATATTTTAAATTAGCATGATATTAAAATATTGATTGCATGAGAGCCTCTCAAAATAATTAAGATGAAACTGATTGCATGAAAAATGAACCAAAAAAAGAGAAGAAAAGAAAACATTATCACTGATCAATAAAAAAATTTGCAATTTCAACAAAATTTTTAGCTAACTACAATAACATAAACATCAAAATGTACTAAAATAATACTTTTTTTTTTAAAAATTCAGTTGAAGGGGCCAACCACAAAAGTAGTAGGTGATACGGGCAAATAAATCAATTAGTAGGTGAATTGTCAACTTCCCCAAACATCAAGGTTTCTTTTGAGACTATTTTTTTTTAATGTTTTTTAAAGTATTTTTAAGTATAAATTTTTTTTAAACTAGAAAATTTTATACTAAAAAAAAACAGTAAAAAAACTATCAAGAAACTCAAATCATTCAAAATAGTGAACAACTTGCCTCCACAAGTCAAAATAGTAAAGAATCCATTCACTCATGCGGCTTAGAGATTGTTCATCTTCTCATATGAATGCGTCAACATTTCCTTCTCTATTAATATCATCATCGATAGTAGCATCGAAGTCAGTATCTTGACTGTCAATATTGGACCCGACCCGAAAATTTTGGGTTTGGGTTGACCCGAAACCGAAGCAGGTCGAGTTCGAGTCCAAAAAACTGACCCGTTTGCAAAACCGGGTCAATTTCTTGTTGACCCGGGAACTCGGGGATGACCCGAAATGACCCGGAAATTTGTTTGCCCAAAGTCTGCCATCCTGACCGGCCTTGCCCGCCTGCACCAACTGCCCCCGCTGCCCCAGCTGCCCCACTTGTCCCGCCTGACTCGCGGTCCGCCTGCCCCGAGTCGCATCGCGTCCGCTTGGCTTGTCCGCGACTGGCGTTCGCCATCCACGTGACCGGCGTGTCCGCGTGACCGACGTCCAGTTGCATCACCAAAAATAGTTCACGTGACTAGTGTCGCGTCCACGACTCTTTGCGTGACTAGCATCGCGTCCGCGTGACTGGCTTCACGTGACCCTAAATCTTAAACGGGTCGGGTCGGGTTGACCCGAACCCAAAGTGGGTCGGGTTCAGGTTCGAAAAATTGACCCGCTCACTACAGAGAATTTGCACATTACTATCAGTTTTTGCCGTCGGTTTACATGTAAATACCAGCGGTTCTGAATAAAACCGGCGGCTTTTCAGCGGTTGTCACACCGCCGGAAAAAACAGAGTTGGAAATTGTTGCCGACGGTGTTTTTCTGGCGATTTATTTCACCGACGGCTTTCTAGCGGCATACAACACCAGTTATCGCCGGTACAAATGCCGTCGTTCGACTGCTGGTAAACCGCCGGGAAACGTACTGGCGGCTAACCAACGGTCATAGCCGAAGGAATTGCCGGCGGTTGTAGCTGCCGGTGTGTCGCCGAACAACCGCCGGTAAAATACAGGAGGTTATAAGAGATTTTTGGCGGCATCAATCAGCCGTCCGGTATCGATGTTTCCGACGGCTAAATCGCCAGTTAACCGTCGGAAACCTGTAGCTCCTGAAAAAAAAAATTTGAATGATTTTCACCCTAAACTCTAAACCTGCACAAAAAACATTTCAACCATCCAACTTGAATTGTGCTGATAATATCCCCTTCTATTTCACCATCACTCTGAACAAAAGATCCAAGATATCTAAAACATATACTTTTATTAATTACTTGATCACCCAAAGTCACAATCCTCTCACTAGGTCTACTGCTTCTAAAATTACACTATATATATTCCGTTTTAGATCTACTAAAGCGAAAACCTTTAGACTCTAAAATTGACCTCCATAATTCGAGTTTACCTTCAACTCCCTCCCTAGTCTTATCAACATGTAGAATATCATCAACAAAAAGCATACAACAAAGTACACCAAAGGCGACACTCTCTAATCTCATCATCCACTGGAGGTACTCCAACATTTCCATGTATATGCTCATTCCATATTATATCTATAGGGATAAAGCCACTCATCCACCTAAGCACCCTCATCTCTGCAACACGTAACTTAGTATAATGCTTCTCTTTTAATGACCAAGATTCGACACCATAAAACATTGCATGATCTCACCACCATCTTATAGAATTTCCCTAAGGTTTGAGGGGGTTTTCTATCACACAACAAGCCCGATTCATTCCTCCATTTCAACCATCCAACTTGAATTGTGTTGATAATATCCCCTTCTATTAAACAATCACTCTAAACAAAAGATCCAAGATATCTAAAACATGTACTTTTACTAATTACTTGATCGCCCAAAGTAACAATCCCCTCACTAGGTCTATTGCTACTAAAATTACAATATTTATTCCATTTTAGATCTACTAAAGCGAAAACCTTTATACTCTAAAATAGATTTCCATAATTCGAGTATACCTTCAACTCCCTCTTTAGTCTTATCAACTTGTAGAATATCATCAACAAAAAGCATACACCAAGGTACATCTAAGGCGACACTCTCTAATCTCATCATCCACTGGAGGTACTCCAACATTTCATGTATATGCTCATTCCATATTATATCTCTAAGGGTAAAGCCCAAATTAAGTCACAAACCGCTCACTAGGTCTATTGCTACTAAAATTACACCCCATATATTCAGTTTTAGATCTACTCAAGCGAAACCATTTAGACTCTATAGTTGACCTATTTTATCTTCAACTCTTTCTCTAGTCTAGTGAGAACAAAAAGCATGCACATCAACAAAAAGCATACAACAAGGTACATTCTCTCGCAAATGTCTAGTGAGAACATCCAGGACAAAATACATTAAAAAAATTAAAAAAGTTCACCTCGGAGGCGGCAGCATTGTAGACAGGCGGCGGCGTCGCGGACGGGTGGCCTTGAAGTCGGGAGTTCGTGGGCGGTCGGTGTGACTGTTGGCGCTCGGAGACGGCTCGTCGGAGGCCGGAGATAGGTCGGTCGTGCGAGAGGGCGGGCAAAGGAGAGGGACGAACGCAGCCGAAGAGAGAGAGGTGTGGAGATGAAATGAAATGCGAGGCTCGGGCTGGTTTATTTTAGGACTTTTACCGACAGCGTTCCGGCGGCTCAAATCGCCGGTACTTAAATCACTTATCACTGGCGGTTTTAGCCGCCGGTATACCACCAGTAACTTTTAAAGCCAGCGGTTTACCTGGCAGTTTTGTGACCGCCGCTATTACCGGCGGCATAAGCTTGCATAACGGCCGGTTGGGTCGCCGGTATTCACTCATGGCGGCCAAACCGCCGTTTGTACCGGCGGCTAGACAACCGCCGGTCGAGGCCACCGGTAATGTATGAATTTCTTGTAGTGGCTTGTAAAAATGGGTCGGGTTGACCCGAACTCGAATAGTGCCGGGTCAATTCCGAGTTCGACCCGAACCCGACCCGTGACCTGAAATTGACACCCCTATCAGTATCAACGTTCTTTAATGGTTGATTGAACCTCTTTTTTGAGTGGTCGCTTCAACACTTTTTATAATTACTTAGGTTGTTGATCGAAATTTGAACTCCTTCACTACTCATATAGGTTATCTCCAGTGGTGTTTCCTTACTAAGATTATGTGTTCGTAAAACACAAAATAATATTCTCCAATACATTTCAAATCTTACCTGCTCAATTTAAGTTCTACAAACTTCTCCATTTAATAAATGAAAATATGAATAAATTTTAACATACAATTTTTTTTCTATATGGCTTAGATTACAAATTTATTTTATACCGATATATCACTCAATTTTTTACTTGATCGGCACGACTTCAGCTCAACATCTTCCCTTCTTAAGAATTTGGCTAATTAAATACACTAAACGATGAGAATGAATATCTTTTCAAATATTTAAATTAATGTAACATAAATTTCCTTTTTTTTTTCAACCTAATAAAAACTAATGATGTGGAGCATCTTAACTATATAACATACTCGGGAATGACATATCACTTTTTACATGTCTATTAGATGTTTTGCTTTCTACTATGGTAGTTATCTTTTTATGTTATTGAGATTACGACTCCGAACTCCACTTGACCTACTCCAACACCTTTTTAGACTTGTTCTCAGCCATCGTTGGATCACTGTTAAATCTCTCTAGACCATTGTTTTATAATTTTTTTTTAATTCCTTCTCTTTATAAATGTATTCCTGTAACTCTACTTGGATGTAGATGAAGAATATGATATTTTGAACTTTTAAGCTTATATTTGTTCCCTATATTGGGTGTTCATTCTAGCAAGTCTAATTCTTCCGCCGATTCACTACATCAACTAACATATCTGAACACTGATTCCTATGCACCTCTAACGAATTTGCCGAACTCCACGCTCTGATAACGAACTTCCTAAAACAAGCACACAACCACATTGTTGGAAGAATGCACCGAACTAAAGGGCGTATTCAACAGAACGCGCAAAAAGACTTGACGCATTCCAATTAATGCACTAAACTATTTGGCTAGTTTGCACCTATTTAAATTTTATTTAATCTATGCTCCTATTGTTTATTTTCCCTATCAACAAGTTCCTTTATAAAATTAACCCATTAAGATATTATCAAATAATATTGTTTCAACAATTATTCAAAAATAACATCTCTCTTTCTCAGCCTTGCCTTGCCTAACTATAATATTTGTTTTATAATATGCTCATATTATTGCACTTAACATCTTTCTAGCTTTCTCACTCAATTATGGTCCTCTCATCACCATTGTCCTCCAATAATCCTCCAACATAAGTTGCATGATTATGATTTCTTAGTCGTTGTGATTCGACCACAGTCAACTTATAATCATTGTCTAGGTAAGGTTTTGAGACCACTATTTGCCTGACTACAATTCTTGAATTACTATTATCCGGCTACAATCCTCTAATGATTGTCTCCTGACTACAGTCGTGTGACAACGTTCATTTAATTTCTACACACCAACCGATGCTGCACATACACACTAACACTAGCTGACTTCATCATCTATTGTAGCTCACAATGCATGTCTTTGCTCATATAAAGTTGATTCATACCATCACACTAGGTTTAACTTGTGTTAGTAGTGAGATTCATACTTAACTTTTTAGGCACTGATCTCATCTCCTCAAATGAGTTTGACCACACAAACAAGCAAACAATCTTTAATAGCCAACTTCCATGCTATAGGGCTCCTCATGTAAGCAGATGGTTTAACTTAAGCTATCTTCTACTCATTAGTATTTACGATGTTACCCTTTCGCTTCTTTATATACGGTTGTAATCATACCTTACAGATAATAATATACTTCATATTTTCCATTTCAATGGTTCTATCTTCTTTGTCCTCTGTCTTTCTCTTTATCGATCTCTGATCTCTTTCATGGTATCAGAAGCCAGGATGGGGGATCAAGAATCAACCTCAACCCTCCTCTCGCCTCCACCACGCTCTCAAGATTGACCGCAGAACTTGTCATTCCGACGACTCTAAAGTTCAATATCTCGAACATCAAGAATTTGATCTCGTATTCCCTCACCACTAACAATTATGACTTTGGCGAACTCAGATCTTTCAACATCTCTCAGCAAATGGATATGCCAATCATCTCACCGGCAAAACTTCCCCGCCAACCGATACCAACTCTCCCGAACATGCCCGCTGGCGTCTAATTGATAGCAATCTCATCTCAGCCTTATTCTCAATGATCTCGCTGGCAATCTTGCCATATGTCATAACCTCTACTACCACACAAGAGGTATGAACAATTCTTGAACGATGATTACAAACTTCGAGCCGTTCACGAGTTATTCAACTCAAGAACGAGCTACATCACATCCCGATGCAGAATCTTACAATGCAACAATACTTGGCTCAAGTCAAGAATATCGTGGACAATATCGCGGCGTCAGGAACCAAGATCGATCCGAAAGACATTGTACTTTACATATTAAACGGCATACCAGCAAGCTACAACTCCTTCAAAATCTACATATAATCCTCCTCCTTGCCCGCAGATTTAGATGCCCTCTACTCGCTGCTCTGTAGCGAAGAGATCCACATCAATCAAGAACTCAAGAAAGATAAATCTACTACCACGGCGACCTATTACACAACCTCTAACAATCAGTCTCGCCCAAAGAATACTAAATAGTCATCAAGATACCGAACCAACAATGCCAGGACGACTGCTCCCGCAGATCAGTCTCCATCTCTTCCAAATGCTCCCAGCACCAGACCAACCTGCCAAATATGCGGCAAACTTGGTCATACATCTCTCAATTGCTGGCATAGGTGTAACCTCAATTATGCACCAACCACCTCTACCACTCCCCGAGCATTTCTTGCACAACCGAACTCGTCGCCTAATCAAACCTGGGTTCTGGATTCAGGTGCATCTACACACATGACATCCGACTGTTCTACCCTTCAAAAACCGTTGGTCTATCAAGGGTAGGACTCTGTCTCTGTAGCAAACGGATCTAACATTCCTTTTCAATATTACGGCCAAGATTTGCTTCCTCTTCCCGACACACCGCGTAAGCTTCGACTCTGTCATCTCTTACATGTACTTGCTCTTACTCATAATCTCTTATCAGTTTCAAAACTAACCAAAGATAACTCGGTTTCTATCACATTTGACTCTAATGGCTTTGAAATTAAGGATTTACAGGACCATCAACTTCTTTTTCGTGGTCACCTAACTAATGGCGTCTATCAACTTAGCATAGCGCTGGACAGATCACCCAAGGCTCTTCAAGCTACCACGACATCTCCCACAATCTGGCACGCTCGTCTCGGTCATCCGAACAACAAAATATTCAATATGCTTAAACATTGTATTTCCAATTTTCAAAACATCTATTCTAACTTTCTTTGTAATTCTTGTAGTATGGCCAAAAGCCATAAGCATGTGTTTAATAAAATACACACTGCCACCTCCCAACCGTTCGAACTCATCCATTCAAATGTATGGGGGCCGGCACCGCAAGCTTCTTTAAACGGTTTTCGTTACTATGTTACCTTTATTGATGATTTCACGCGATTTACTTGGCTTTATTTTATGAACACTAGATCGGTTTAAAACTTTATGTAATCTTATACAAAACTAGTTCTCGGCTACCCCAAAACTCTTCCGCTCCGACGGTGGAGGAGAATTTACTAGCACAGAGTTCAAAGTCTTCCTCAACAATCATGGAATCCTGCATCAGCTGAGCTGCCCGAACACACCCGAACAAAACGGGCTTGCCGAGCATAAACACCGACATCTTCTTGAACTCACCATGACGTTACTTCACGCCTCCAGTCTACCTGATGGCTTCTGGGCAGACATAGTCTCTACGGCGACCTATCTCATCAATCGGCTTCCACCCCAAACTCTGGCACTCAAGTCACCTTACCAAATGCTCTACAACAAAGTTCCGGACTACTCCCTACTAAGGAAATTTGGCTGTCTCTGCTACACATGGCTTTAACCTTATACTCACAGCAAACTATCGCCTCGACCAGAACCTTGTATCTTCATTACGTACTCTCCAAATCACAAGGGGTACAAGTGCTACAACTTGTCCACTCATAAACTCCACATCTCCAGACATGTGGTGTTCCAAGAACACATATTTCCTTTACAGAAGAACAACCACTCCAATTCAACATCCACTCAACTCCACACTAATACATATTCTCCTCTACTTTTGGTATCAACCTCTGCTTTACCTCACTAATCCATATCACCAGTGAACAATACCAATGAGCATCCCTCTGTTCAGCAAACAACTTACAATGAACCAAATACTACTCTGACTTCTATACCCAACTCCAATTCTGCACCTATCACAGTACCAGCGCCGTTTACTCACCCTATGCAAACACGATCAAAATTCAGAATAACCAAGCCCCGACAGCTCCTGTCTCACCTCAGCAATACGGGTTCTCCTCACTCTAACCACTTACAAACAGGCATCCAAATATGCGAACTGGCAAGCAGCTATGGATATAGAATACCAAGCATTGCATAAGAAAGGAACTTGGTCACTAGTCCAAGCACCACTAAACAAATAAGTTCTTGGATGTAAGTGGACGTACAAGACTAAACTGCTCCCCACCGGACAAGTAGACCGATACAAAGCTCGCCTCATTGCACTCGGCTACGAACAAATATTTTTAGAAAACTACAATGAAACCTGTAGTCCGATCGCCAAGATGCCCATTATCTGCATGCTCATAACCTTAGCCATCAACTGCAATTTGACTGATCCCAACCAACCGAAAGCAGTCTGCAAATAGCACAAATCCATTTATGGCCTTAAGTAGGCTCCTCGACAGTGGTTTCAAAAATTTACTACCTTTCTTCAGTCTCACGGATTTCGGTTCAGTCACTCCGACCCCTCACTTCTCATTCATACTAATCACCAATTTCATGTATACCTACTAATTTACGTCGATGATATACTTGTGACAAGGAATGACACTAACTACATTCACAAACTCCTACAAGATCTACGAACTCACTTTGCATTGAAACGACTTGGGCAGATTTTTCTATTTTTAGGCATCCAAGTCAGCCGAACCAACACAAGTTTCTTTTTGAACCAAGCCCACTACGCCTCAAAGATTCTACAAGAAGCAGGTCTCCTTGACAGCAAGCCAGCCCCAACACCCATTACACTGACCTCCAAACATCAAATGCACAATTGCCCTAATATTCCACGATCCATCTTTCTATCGCCGATTAGCCGGATCTTTACAATACCTATCAATCACAAGATCGGACATAGTGTTTGCTACCAATCAGGCTTGCCAACATATGTAGAATCCAACTGTCCTTGATTTCCAAAATCTCAAAATAATTCTGAGATATGTCAACGGTACAATTCAATTCGGACTTCCCATCATTCTAGGCAACACCACTCTTCGTACCTATATAGATGCTGAGTGGGCTTCCGACATCACTGACCGAAAATCAGTCTCAGGTTTCTACACATTCATGGGACCGAACCTCATATCGTGGACGGTCAAGAAACAAGTGAAATTGCTCTGATACCAATTGAAATTGCTCTGATACCAATTGAAATTACTAGATGCGCCAAGAGGGGGGTGAATTGGATGATTAAAAACTTCTTTAATGAAAAGAAATATCTTTTTATGACTTTATGCGGAACGAATTTCATTCACAATAAAAAGATAGATAATCAATTTCATCCACGCAATTAATCACAATGAAAATAAATGCGGAAATAAAGTGCAGAAAAATAAAGGAAAGAACACACCAATTTATAGTGGTTCGGTCAAACCATGACCTACGTCCACTCCCCGGAGGCACCCTCCGAGTATTACGTACACTAAACCTTTAGTGATTCTCCTTTAGCCCCTACAGCTAGGCGGAGAAGCCCTTACACAATCACTTCCACCTTCCCCGGTGCGGCGGAGGAGCCGGGTCCTTTGACACCAATGAGATCTTCTTCTTCCCAAAACTTCCTTCAAAACGAACCTTGAATCCGATGGTACTGAGGTGCAAGCTCGTCGGACCAACCGTGTGATCTCCTTCACACTCCCTTGAAACCCCCTCCAAGGATCTTCTCCCTCTCTCAAACTTCACCCTTTCCTCTCTCCCTTTCAAGTCCTCTCTTCAAGTTTTCTCCAAAAGAATGAAGACACAATGGCTGCCAAAGACTCTTACAAAGTCTTATGAGAGTGCTTAAATAGAGGGCTCAAAAAACCCTAAAAATACTCAATTCAGCCGTCAAATATCGTACAGTACGATCTCAAGATCGTCCAGTACGATGTGCAGAAGTTGACCTGTTAGTACTGTACGATCCAGTTAGTACAGTATGATCCAGTTCGTACAGTACGATCCAGTTCGTACAGTACGATCCAAATGACAAATTTCAGCCGTTTTGATTGCATAATCTCAGGATTAACTTAGGCAATATTTCAAACATCGTACCGTACGATTATGATCGTACAGTACGATTGTACAACTGTTCAAATTCAAATTTTTGCCTAATTTAATGGACGGCGGGCTTTCTAATTATAACAGATCGTATAGTACGATGTGGTGATCGTACAGTACGATTAGTTATATTCAAAATTAATTTTTTAAAGGAAAAATAAATATTTCAATTTATTTCTGTTACACCAGATCGTACAGTACGAAATTAATTCGTACAGTACGATGAACAGAAAAGTTAAAATATTTATAATCATTTTTTGCTCCCTCTGTGTGTGTGCATGATCAACAAATTAACATACATCATTATAAGACTTGACTCAATAAATGAAAATTACAGACTCATTTAATACGACAAATTCTACGCAATCTTGAGCCTTGAATCTTCACAGAACGGTGCATGATGTACCTGAAATATTAGTTAACATAGAAAGAAATATGCACTACAAATACCAGGAGAAATAAAAGAATAATAAATATTATTTGTTATCATCAAAATCATAAACTCGGAAGCCCGAGTTGCAACAACAAGTCACCGTAGCTAAATCTTCCACCGAAGCCGAGTATCGTGCCTTATCCGCAGCCACTTCGAAGGTTCTCTGGCTTCGGCGCCTAGCAGCCGAACTACAGCTCGAGCAAACATCACCCACGATCATTCACTGCGACAACATCTTCGCTATAGCCATTGCCAAGAATCTAGTCTTCCATGCTCGCACCAAACATATAGAAATTGACTATTAATTCATACGTCAACACATTTCGACCGGGAGCATCCACATACAACATCTTTCCTCTCAAGACCAAATAGCTGATATATTAACTAAATTTGCGAACACATGCTTTGATCATCTTCGTTCCAAATTGACCATTTGACAGCAGAATGATCAATTTGAGGGAGAATGTAAGCAGATGGTTTAACTTAAGCTATCTTCTACTCATTAGTATTTACGATGTTACCCTTCCGTTTCTATATATACGGTTGTAATTATACTTTACAGATAATAATATACTTCATATTTTCCATTTCAATGGTTCTGTCTTCTCTGTCCTCTGTCTTTCTTTCTGTCGTTCTCTGATCTCTTTCACTTCCAACTTCCACTACATAACATTCTTTCAATATTATATCATCTTCTTTCGGAATTGAGCATAATTTATAACCGGTGACAAATAGTAGTAGATTAATTTCAATATAATTGAGTTATGTATAAATTTTTCTCCATTTTTTTAGTTTTTCTTCTTTGACATCTCTTATATAAATACATCTCTTATCTAGATGCATATTGAATCTTTTCACAATACTAAGACATTAAAATGTATATCTATCCTTATAAATATTCTGACACAACAAGAAATTAGAAGAACCACAAAATAAAAAAAGCAAAACAGCTAACTAATATTTATTCAATTTATTAAAAAAAAAAAGAAAACAGAAAATCTTATTAGGATAGTACAAAACCTAATAATGTGACTGATCGTAATTGCAGTGCAGCTACTCTTCCTGATGAAATTCCTATTTCGCTAGATGGGGAGGATATTTCTCTCAAGGTTCTTTATGACTGGAAGCCTACACCGTGTGCTGGGTGTGGTTCTTTTGTGCACCCTTCTTCTTTATGCCATATTAACCCTCAGCCTAAACCTGCTACTACTTTTAAACCTCGTGGTAGGAGTGTTAACCGTACTCGTGCTTCTCGTCCTCCGACCTCTAGACCACCTCCTCTCAATAGAGCTCCTACCCTTCCTATTTTACCCCATAAAGTCTCTGACGCCTCTACTACCCCATTAAATAATCATTCCTCTACCTTAAATTTGCCTCCATCTTCCTCCATTCCCCCTCACATCCTCCCTGTTAACCCTGTAAATCCCGTGATCCCCCCTATCATCATTATACCGGATTTACCCAATCTCAATTTGCCTCAAGAAAATCCCTCTTCTTCAAACTTACCTTCATCTCCTAGTTGTATCCACACAGACAATGTGGTTACCTCAACTTCCCCTGGTAAAGCCCACTCCTCCTCTGCTCAGAAACAATTAGTTCATGAGACTGCTTATAATTATTCCTCTAAAGGGATATCGGCTATTCCTGCTATTGGACTTCATCCAGAACCTAACCTTCAATCTTCTAACAAATTTGCTGCTCTTCTTTGTGAAGAACCACCTGATGATCCCAAAATAACAGAAGCCTCTTCTGAACAATCCTCGGCCCCTAAAATTCAGCAAGCTAAAGCAAATAAAGGTACTAGCGTCAAGAAGACGCGCTCAACTAACTCAAAAGTCCGATGACTCTTCCTCCAATTGCATGTTGGAATGTCCGCGGATTCAATGGTCCTGATAAAGTCCTTGCTTGTAAAGCCCTTGTAAATTCTCATAAGCTTCAGATGTTGTGTATTCTTGAAGCTAAAATTCCCCCTTCTGTTGTTTTAGATGACTGGTATATTTATACTCATCAAGTGTTCTCTAATGAGCACAGTTGTAACAATTTTGATGGTTCTTCTCATGGGAGGATTTGGTTAAAATGGAACTCTTCGTCCATTTCTTTCTTTCCCAGCTTCACTTCGTCTCAGCTTATTCATGGCACACTTAAATACTCTTCGACTAAACAGATTGTGATGTCTGTTGTCTATGCGGGGAATTCTCCCTCTGAACGGGTTCCTTTATGGAATCATCTGATCAATTTAGCTAATACTATTACAGAGCCGTGGATAATTCTTGGAGATTTCAATTGTTATAGGGCTGAATTTGAGAAGGTGGGAGGTCGTGCACCTCAGGTTTCCAGACTTAATGAACTTAATTCGTTTATCTTTAGCTCGGGTACTATTGATCTTGCATCAACTGGACTTCGTTTTACCTGGTATAATCAACGTATTGATAACCCAATTCATATTAAGTTGGATAGGATTCTTGTGAATAGCAGTTGGCTTCAGAATTTCCCTAATTCTTTCTACAAGATTGAACCTCCTCTTTGTTCAGATCATTCTCCACTGATCCTTCTTTCTATTTTGGAGAAGGAGGGTTCTAGGAAGTGCAGATTTCAGTTTAGAAATTACTGGTTTAATATGTCTAGCTGTTGGGATGGTATTATCTCTGCTTTCTCTGCTCCTTGTAGGGGAGATCCCATTGCTGACCTTTACTCCAAGCTTAACAGATTTAAAGTTCTTTGCAAAAATAAAGAGTGGGCCAATGTTAACTTCTTAGATAGTCGGATTTCTATGGTGAAAGAAGTGCAGAAGAATCTTTACATCCAAATTCAGTTGGATCCATTGAATCCGACTCTAAATGATTCTCTTAAATCCACTAACTCTTATTTAGCTAACCTTCATGGGGCCAAATATTCTTGGATTAGTCAAAGAGCTAAAGCTAACTGGTTATCTAATGGGGAAGATGATTTGGGGTTTCTTTATGCTAAAATCAAGACAAGAAATAATTCTTCTTACATTAAGGAACTCTCTACTGAGGAGGGTAGTTTCACTTCTCAGGAGGGGATTGCCTATGCTGCTATCAATCATTTTCACAAGCTTTTCAATTCTCCTGCACCCTCTAATTGTAATGCCTCTCTCCTTCCTATTGGTAATATCATTCCTGATTACCTCAAAAATAATCTTATTACTCCCATTACTGATGCTGAGATAAAAATTGCTGTTTTTGATGGACCTTCTAATGGTTCTCCTGGCCCGGATGGCTTCAATTTTGAATTCTTCAAGAAGGCTTGGCCTCTCATTGAGCTGACTGTTTGTAAGGCTGTTAAATTTTTCTTTTTTACGGGTTCTTTACCTCAAAGAGCCAAGGCCACTGCAATTGTTATGATTCCTAAAAATCCCCATGCATCCAACATTACGGATTATAGGCCAATTTCCTTATGTAATGTTTTCTATAAGATTATTGCTAAGATCTTAGCAAATAGAATGAAAGAATGCATGCCTCTCATTATTCACAAAAGTCAAGCGGGCTTTGTTAAAGGTAGAGTTTCCACTGACAACATTATTTTGGCCTCTGAATTGCTGAAATGCTTCAATCATAATGCAAGGGAAAAATTTTTCTGTGCAAAACTTGACATCCGTAAAGCTTTTGATACAGTTTCAAGAGATTTCCTAATTGCACGTATGCTCTTAAAAGGTTTTCCTGAAAAATTTGTGGATTGGGTCAAAGCTTGTATTAAAGATGTTAATTTCTCAGTTTGCATTAATGGATCTTTGGAGGGATTTTTTAGCTCTTCTACAGGGCTTAGGCAAGGATGCCCTCTTTCCCCGCTTCTTTTTACTATCGTAATGGACGGTTTTTCCTGTGCTCTGGATGATAGTAATTTTTGTGGCATTGTCAAAGGGGATTGCAATTTTAATCAATTGTTATATGCGGATGACTTGTTGATTTTTGGAACTGCTTCCTTACATAATGCCTCTCTGTTACATTCTTCTTTACTCAATTTTGGAGATGTATCTGGATTGTGTATTAACAGAGGAAAATGCTCTATTCTTTTTTCACAAAATACTGTGCCAGCTGCTGAGATTGCCACTTTGCTTGGTTTTTTGAAGACAGACGACTCTTTTATCTACTTGGGTCTTCCAATATCCACTAAAAGACTTTCTTCTACTAACTTCCTTCCACTTTTGAGTAAACTTAATACTCTTCTTGCTGGTTGGAAAGTACGTTTTCTGTCTTTTGCAGGTAGATTACAATTTCTAAGGTTCTCTATTGCTAATACTTTAGCATATTGGATTAGAGGCGCGATAATACCAAAGTCTATAAGCAAAGTGATAGACAGAACCTGTTCTAAATTCCTGTTTCATGGTCCCAATAATATAGAAAAGAAACTACACCTTATTTCTTGGAAAAATACGTGTATGCCCAAAAGATGTGGTGGGTTGGGTATCCCTAGTATTGAGGGCCTTTACTTTGCTTTTACTACTTCTTTTATTTGGAGATTCTATTCTAACGATTCTCTGGTTGCTCATTGGATGAAGAATTATTATTTGTCACCTTGGAAATCACCTCCTACTAATGCTTCAAGTTTTTGGAAATTGGTCCACAATACTGCTATTACCATTAAAGACTTTGTTTCTCTTAATGTGACTGATCGTAATTGCAGCCTTTCTATGATGTGGGACCCTTGGTGTGATAAAAAATCACTTTTTTATCATAATTTGACCATCTTTCCTTTCAACTCTTTGGTTAAGGATTACATTTTAAATGGAAATTGGAATTTATCGAATTATCTGAACTCACCATACATTCATCGTATTCTTTCTGTGAATATTTTGGAGAACTCTTCCTCAGCTATTTCCTGGAAGGGTTCTGAGAAGCCTTGCTTTAAAACCTTCTATGCTTGGTATTATAAAGATTACACAGATGTGCATTGGAAGGATTACATCTGGCATAAAAAATCGGCGTTGAGATATTCGATATTTGCTTGGTTGGCTTTTAAGGATGGTTTGAAAACTGCTGATGTTTTAATGAGAAGAAATATTGTGGTGGAAAGAGGTTGCTCTCTCTGTTGTGCTGGAATTGATTCTATAAATCACATTTTCTTCCAATGTGATTTTACATTTCATATTATCTGTCACCTTTTGCCAGCTCTCAATATTTTTCATTTACGCCCTCTGCTCTTACAAGGATTTGAGTTCTTTATGGATTATCAAGGGATCAAATCAGTTCACAAAAACTTCTGCTTTATGGTTTTGTGCTGCACTATTTACTATGTGTGGAGGGAAAGAAATGAACGAAGATATGGGGAGACATTTTTGAGCATTCATTCTCTCATCCAGAAAATTGTGAATGCTATTTGTGCCAAAACAAAATACTGGAAAAATTACAGTGAATTGCGGCAAGCATTTCCTTCTTGTTTCGGTTAGATGTGGATTTTGCATATTAGAGCTTTTTGATCTTTTTTTTTGGTTTTTTTCATCCGGACAATGATGACTGAAACCAGAACTTTTGTGCCCTTTTTCTTTGGACGGCCAGATTGTGATTTCGTTTTCCTGTTTGATTATTGGTGCTGGATATTCACCATTTCTGGGCAACCAGGGTTTTTCTGCCCTTCGGAAGGCCTTTTTCGTTGAAGCTCGTTTGTAATGCTGATTGGGTATATTCATCTGGCAACCAGGGGAGGGCCTGGACCCTGATGCTTCGTTTTTTGCAGGCTTATTTGCCTGATTGTTCTGGTCTCGTTTTTTGCCTGAGTCCGGTAGTTTCTGATCCTCTTATCGGGGATTAGTTTGAATTTCTTGTTACAGCTGCTTCTTGTATTTTCTTTTAAAGGTTTTTACTTTTCTTTGTAACACCTTTTTGGTTTAATATACGGGCAAAGCCCTTAATTTTCCCAAAAAAAAGATAGTACAAAACCTAGTCAACCGAAATAGGATTATGTTGTTTCTATCTTCTCCAATGAGCAACTAACACATCCAACGCCTTCTTCGATGACCCTCCATCCTTTTGCGCCGCCCTCAACGTCTCACCCATCTCCCTAGCTTTCTCCCTCATCCTCCTTCCTTCCTCCCCTTCCAGCACAATCCTCACCACCTCCTCCACCCTTTCAGCCGGAACCACCTCCCGCCGGCGATCCCACCCTCTCACCACCACCCCAACCTTCAACCCCTCCGCCAGCAGCCTCGCGTTTGCTGGCTGGTCCGAATGCATAGGCCAGGCCATCACGGGCACCCCGCAGCTCACCGCCTCCATGCACGAGTTCCACCCGCAATGGCTCATGAACCCGCCCGTGGCCCGATGGGCCAATACGTCCAGCTGCGGCACCCATCCCCTCACCACCTTTCCCACCCCCTCCACCGCCTTCTCGAAACCGGCCGGCAGCCGCCGGTAACTGCTCTCGAAGGCGAAGATGTCAGCTCGGTCGGCATCCCGTAGGACCCAAAGAAAGCGGTGCCGGCTTCGACGAAGCCCATAGGCCAGCTGCTCCGCTTGCTCGTCGGAAATTGTTGACATGGTGCCAAAGGATACGTATACGACGGAGCAAGGCGGGTGCCCGTCCAGCCACTCCAAGCACTCGTCGCGATTGATATCTGTGTTGTTATGCATCTGCATAACCATATTTATATAAAGTTATGCTAAGCATGAATTAAAGGCGATAGTTAAGAATCTAGAAAAATAATAATATTTGATATTTAACAATTGTCGATCATTTGGCAATTGGCACAAGATAATTACCGGCACAGGATTGAGCGGCCCGATGGCGAATATTGGCTTGCCGAGAAAATCCTCCTGCAGGGTAAGAATATCGAGAAACTTGCTCTCCACCTCCCGACATGTGTTCATGATAAAGCCGGAGCTCGTGACCACATCTCTTCTCCTCCGCTCGATAAACCTTATGAACTCCGGCGACGATAACTCTTCCAAGCCGGCTCCTTGCTTCATCAGTTGCGCTGCTTCGAAGTGGAAGGCACCGTTGGGGATCGCAGTGGCTTCAAATCCATCTAATGGGATGATGTGGTCGTGGATTACGACGAGGCGGCGGGAGGAGGCAGAGAGGGAGAGAAAGAGAGAGGAGAGGGGGGAGCAGATGAGGTCGATGGCTTCGAAGAGCGGTTGGAGGTGGGTGGGGAAGGAGTTGGGGGAGCGGGGATTGGGTGGTGGTGAAGGGATGGGGGGAAGTGGGAGGTCGTGGAAATGGATGGAGGAGAGGGAGGATAGGGGCCAGCCTTGGAGGCGGAGTTTGGTTTGGCGATTGTGAGAGGCGGTGGAGGCAAAGTGGACGGTCAGGCCATAGCGTGTGGAGAGGAGAGGAGGGATAAGTGAAGGAGTTGGTTGAGGTGGCCGTGGGCTGGGAAGGGAACTATGACTACCGTTACTTCGTCGGCGTTCGACATTTCTCCGGCGAATGGCGATGAAAGCTTTGATGTGCTGTCAAGACATTTATAGATCTTCAACGTGTGGTGCATGGTCGGCACGTCAGCTTGACCGCCGTCTGGATTTTCTTCTGAAATTAAACTATAAAGTTTTTTTGTGGAAATTTTTTTTTGTAAATTATTTGTTAAACGGTGCTAGGGGTGTCAACTTTTGACCCGACCCGAAAACCCGACCCGGACCCGACCCGGAAAATCCGGGTTGAACCCGACCCGTTTGATAAACGGGACGAGTTCGGGTTCGTAAATTTGACCCGTTTGATTAAACGGATCGGGTCGGGTTGACCCGGCGGGTTGCCGGGTCAACCCGACAACCCGTTTAATTTAAAAAAAATTGAAATTTCCCTCCCGGCTGCCCGCTGCCCGCCTGCCCAGCCCGAGCTGCCCGCTTCGCCAGCCGCGTGCCCGCCCGCCTGCCCAGCCCGCGCTTCGCCTGTCGCGTGCCCGCGCTTCGCCTGCCGCGTGCCGCGCAGCCCGCCGCGTGCCGTCCCGCTGCCGCCGTCCCGCTGCCGCGTGCCCGCGCTTCCGCGCTTCGCCAGCCGCGACGCCGCGTGCCGTCCCGCTGCCGCCGTTGCCGCGCTTCGCCCGAGCTGCCGCTGCCGCTGCCGCGCCGTCCAGCTGTCGAATCTCGTGCTGCACGCGACACTACCGGGTCGAGTCCTCGGGTCGGGTCAACCCGACAACCCGGCCGGGTCGGGTCCGGGTTGAAATGTCCGACCCGTTTGCCAAAACGGGTCGGGTCCGGGTTGACCCGTTTAGATCCGGGTCGGGTCGGGTTCGACCCGAACCCGACGGGTTGACCCGAATTGACACCCCTAAACGGTGCTACTTTCTTCAGATTAATAAATGTGTAATTATTATAAAAATTATTTATTTCTTGTAAAAAAGCCAAATATATCTAATGATAATTAATCTCATAATATGTAATCATTTTCATTCGCTTACTGACATATAATTTATTTTAATGAGCTATTTGAAATATTTTATATCAAGTGGTGTTTGTTGATTTAAACTTTAATTATAGTTTAATAATTAGTAATGTGTCAAAATTTTGGTGATCAAAAGAGATAACTTATTAAATGTTTATGAACGATTTTAATAAATAATCCATTTGGCAATCATTACTCTTGTTTTTGGTCCGGTACATATTAGTTTTTTCTCCTAAAAAAAAAAAAAAAAAAAATAAAAAAAAAAAAAAAAAAAACTACAAGGGTTAAAACCAAGTTTTTCAAAACTGGACCAGAGTGGCCGATTCAATTGTGAACTGGTTCGGCAGGCGATTCGGTCAGCTGAAATAATAGGTTGGGTGTAAAACCAGGGAAAATTGGTGAAACCCGATTGAACCGGGCAACCACCGAACCGAACAGGTTTGTAAGAACCAAACGGTTCTTAAAATGACTAATCTAAGTCGTTTAGATGTGATCGAAAGACGTACAGAGATCACGGTCAGGCATTACTTTTAGTCGCTCATCTGACCTACGCGACTCCTTCAGGACGCCATACATGACTCATTCCAAACGCGACTCCTCTAGGCTCCAGTCCTCCATCAGTGTGCCTCCTACGACCGT
Organism: Dendrobium huoshanense; assembly: GCA_016618105.1. Taxonomy (NCBI): domain Eukaryota; kingdom Viridiplantae; phylum Streptophyta; class Magnoliopsida; order Asparagales; family Orchidaceae; genus Dendrobium; species Dendrobium huoshanense. The sequence goes on along the minus strand of CM028354.1, from coordinate 27,293,949 downwards.
CCAGCTGCCGGTGCACTCCATACTCGACTCCACGGCGATTGTTACGGTTAAGTTGGGGAAGATATCATCTGATTCGACCCCGGTTCAACCAGTCAAAATGGTTGAACCTTGAACTTGAACATCTCATTCTTCCAGTTCATTGTCCAGTCCAATTTTCAAAACTTTGATTAAAACTAAGATATATATATATATATATATATATATATATATATATATATATATATATATATATATATATATATTATATATATATATATATATATATATATATATATATATATATATATATATATATATATTCAAATATTATATATTATCTTTTAATATAATTAAATTATTAAGTTTATAAATTTTTAGTAATGATTATAATTGTGAAATCTAATAATTTAACTACATTGTTTAGATGAATTCATCTATTGAGGGTCTGTTCAACATTCTCACCATTTTTTTCCAAATAATAACTACAATCATGTTTAACTACTGATTTCTTATTAAATTTTTAGACTCTTTTTTAATGAAAATTATTATTTATATCTATAATTGTTAAACTGCTTTCCTTATATCAACTTTAAACTAAACTTTATAAAAATTATAACCATAAAAAATAGACCTTAAAATGGCCCCGACCCGACCTATAATGCCATAGTTCCATGATTTGGTAGTTGACCATCCCAATTTTGGGCTAGAAGAGGGCTACTTCACACAATAGTAACAAATGTGGTGTCACCCATAAATAGATATAGATATAACATCCATTTACTTGTGGTGAAAATTCTCTAGTTGCCATCTCAATTTAGATTTAGACTTTTTTGGAATTTAAAAATATTTAATAGGAATGTGAAAGATTAAAGATGTGTTTACAATCTCGATTAATACTTAGAGTTGCCAGCTAACAATCATAATACACAATCAATCACCTTTGGTGTAATGCATGATAGACTAAGCTCTATCCTAATGGATCAAAGGATGAACAATACTCTAAAATTTATGACTCAACCAAATAATGAATCACTCAAATAAAAAGGATAAAAATTATGCAAGGGGAGTAACAAAATCTTGTCACTTATAAGAAATTAACTGAAATAAACAAAAGTTTAATTGAGTTATATCTAGATAGTGAAGAATCTATAGGATCTTACGGTTGGTGATAATTTTATCAGCTGTGAGCTAGGGTTTCTGGAGCTTGGGCTTCCCGCCCCTCCTCGCCTAGGGTTCTCCTGGTGGATGACCTTCATCTTCTTCCTGCTGATGTTCTCCTGGTTTCAGGGGAGTTCTCATTTACCCTTTTCTTTATTTCGTCTTTTATTTGTTCCCCTTTTTGTTTCGCCGACATGGGTGTCCGGAATGGCGACGAAACGGTTCTTGGACCCGAGTTTTTTGGATGGTTCCAAGAAGTCGCGTTCGTTTTTAGATGCTTTATATATTAATGCATCGAATGTTTGTTTTCCGCCTCTCAATTCGACTTCATTTCATGGTTTACCTGCTGTTTGGATCTCTGAAGAGGAGATTGTCTCTTTAGCCACTCCCTTCCAGTTTGCTTTGGTTGGTTTCTTCCCATCCCGTCGTCCTAGTTTGGATTCAATCCATCATTTTTTCTTTAATCTTAAGTTATCAGTTGAATTTTTGGTGACTTTACCAGATTCCTCCCATGTTTTGATTAAACTATCGAATGACATGGATTATAGTAGGGTTTTCTTCCATCGTTCCTACCTGGTTTTCAATTGATACATGAAGCTCACAAAATGCTCACTTGCCCTTGATATCGGTGTGGAATCACCAGTTATTCCCATTTGGATTTTTTTCCCCAACTTGTTCATGCTTTGGGTTCTTTGTTTGGCCGCCCGCTTAAACTCTACTCTGCCACCTCTGTTGCCTCGCGCCCCTCCTTGGTGCGAGTTCTGGTTTAATTGGATATCACTTGGAAGTATCTTGATAAAGTTTGGCTCGGCTCGGATAAATTAGGTTATGTACAGCATGTGCAAATGGAGGGTTTTCCTCCCTTTTGTGATTTGTGTAAAGCCATTGGTCATGTGAGGGGTGAGTGTTGTTCTCTCGTTCCAGTTTCCTCTGCAAAGCTTAATATCCCTGTTAGGACTAATACTTCTATTGTAGAGAATGATGTTAGTGATATTAATGTTGAATTGGTTATCTATAATCCTTTGGGTCAGGATTTAGCTTTTGCGAATATTGGCAATGAGGGTGTTTTCCCTATTGTCTCTCATGTTTTTCCTATTAGGACCGAAACGACTAATGTAGAGAATGATGTTAGTGATGTCTATGTTGGTTTGGCTTCCCCTAATCTTCTGGGCCAGGCTTTATCTTTGGCAAGTAATGGTTGGAGGGTGCTGGCCCTGTTTGTTAGAATAGTTGCTATTTGAATGATTTATATTTGTGCAACTTATGTAGTTTTGATGATTCCAAACATTATTGTTCAAATGTATAGTTATCTCCTAACAATTTTAGAAGATTTGTATTTGCTCTTGTGTGTACTAACATTTCAGGAAAATCAGACTCCAGACTACGATAACTTCAAATCAAATTCAACATGAGATATTTTGTTTATTTGAAGTTTGCATTTTCTTTGATTTAATTTTGAAAGGGAGAGATTGTAATTGAGTGAATAAAAAACTTACACACACACTTAAGGAGATCATAAAATTTTATACTGATCGTATGGGACGATATTTATCGTACTGGACGATCCGTCAGTTATCTCCTATAGAGCACATGGAACGAATAGGAACTTGCTCGAAAAAAAAAAATTTCTAAGTCCTATTCGTCCAGGACGAAATTAATTATCGTCCCGGATGATGGGTTCTCTGTAAAATTTTCGTCCAGACGAATTTTATTATCGTACGAGGCGACCAGTCCTCTGGAAAATTTTCGTCCAGACGAAATTAAATATCGTACCGGACGATCTGCTCTCTGGAAAATTTTCGTCCATACGAAAATAAATTATTGTCCGTGGCGATTGGTCCTCTGGAAAATTTTCGTCCAGACGAAATAAATAATCGTCTAGGACGATCGGGTCTCTGGAAAATTTTCGTCCAGACGAACATATTTTCGTCCAAACGATTAATCGACTTAGAACAATTTTCAGCAGTTTCTAGAACCGAACTTGTAATAACCGTTCGTACTGGACGAACCTAGTTCGTACAGGACGATCATCTGTACGAAATCATTTCGTACACATATACAAATTGGGTCGTTTCAGATCGTTTAAGTAAAATCGTCCAGGACGATCCACTGCGTACAGAATTGGAAACTTGCAGTTTTTGGGCAGTTTTTCTTGTCTTTTACATAAATAGTCCAAATTAGACTGCCACCCAATTTTTTTGTCATTTGATCTTCGTGCCTCTTGAGAGAATAGCCAAGGAGAGAGTGGAAGAGAGCATTCAAAGGAGGATTCCTACCACTGGAGCGAAAAGGCTTCACTTGGATTACAAAGGTAAGAGTCTCTACTTGTGAAATTGGATTTCTTCACTCTTTATTTTCTTCCTTCTAGATTCTTGTAAGAAGATTAGTCAAGGAGATCCGGTTCTCTGCCGACACTTGGAGAGTGTAAACAGCTGAAGGGTTCTCTGCCTACACTTGGAGAGTGTGAACAGCGGAAAGGTTCTCCGCCTACACTTGGAAAGTGTAATATCTCGTTTCCTTACTGTTCCTCTCTGATTTGGATTTTCCTCCCAGAATCGGCCAGGACGAAATTTGGATCGTCCAGGCCGATCAGTGCATTGAAAATAGCTGATTTCTGGAATGCTTTCTGGAATGATTTCTGGACGAAATCGTCCAGGCCGATCGAGGTATCGTCCCGGGACGATTAGTGGATGGCACAAGTCAGTGAGTAGGGGTTTTTATCGCCTATGAACAGTATTAATCGTCCTGAAAAATCATCCCAGGACGATGGGAATTTGGTCTGATCGTCCAGGACGATCGAGACGATCGGCCGGGCCGATATGAGCATTACTTAAGGAAATGAGCTCGTTTTGAGGAGAGAGAAAAATCATTTTAAAAATCAGATATTTTGTAGAGAGAGAAAGAGAAAGGAAAGAGAAGAGGAAATTGATTTTCGGAGACCGCGGAGCGCTTTTCGTCCGACGCTGCTGTTGGGAAAAGTGTAGATCTCGTGGTAAGGACTCCGAACCCTATTTCTGTTTTCAGAGATTTTGTGTTTTGACCGAGATATGATCTGTTTTGTGTTTTCGTAGTCGACTTTTCGACCTGATTTTGATTTGACAAGACTTTCACCGCACAACTTTTAGTATGTTATAGATATGATTATTGTACACGATTTGACTGTATTCTACGAAGATTTTACCGGACGGAATTGATTCTACGTGATTTTAATCGATTTTAATTGAATAGAATAATATCAGGACCTGATTTGATTTGGATTTTATAGATCGATAGTCTTGTATTGACGCTATAGATATTCTATTGTAATTTGGAAAGATTTGGAAACTGTGTCTTTTTGCAGGATTTTTGTGTAAATTTGACCGACTACCGTTATGCTGCCCGATTTTCGTACGATTCCTGAATTGTATGAGATTGATAGATTGATTAGATATGGATATGACTATTGATATGATTGCTTTAATATTGACTATTGAATTGCTTATTGATTGAATTGACTATTGATACTGATCGCAAGTGGAACCTGGTTGAACATTGGTGGAGATTGATATTGATACCTGTACAGGATGGTGGGCCGACGGGCTTTCCTTTAAACATTGACTATTGATTATTGAAGGGAGATATAAGGAGTTTATTGATATGCCGACGGGCGAAAAGAGTGACGGCTCTTATTGATTGAACCAATGTATTATCTACAACAGCAATATGGATTCTACAACAGCAACATAGCCAGTAGATTGTACTTGTTCAGTATATAGTATTGAATTGCATGTTTACTGTATTGCTTTATTGATTCATTGATTTATAGATTCCTGCTTTATCGATTTTGATTGGATTTACTAGATCGTACGATTTCATTAATTTCACTGATCGATTTCTGTGCATTGACATTGAACATTGATATAGAAATGGATGGATATAGATATTGCATTGATAGCATGGACATCGACTACTGCTTATAGATTCATCGTATTGCTGCCTATAGACTTATAGATTCACTGTCGCTACTGTTCTTCACTGTATTGACTGTTTTATAGATTCATTGTTTCGTATCGCCTTCTCGATTGATTTCAATTGAATAGATCGTATTGATTTGATAGCATCGATTTGATTGACGACGTTGATTGATTGAATTGATTATCGAATTGCCTGCCGCTGCATTGATTGGTTTTATTGACTATTGATTTCCGCTGCATTGATTCATTGACCTTTGACTGATTCGGATTGATAGATTGACATGCATATTGATCGCATTGCCGTGCTCTGATTTCAGTTATAGGTATTAGGTGACCTGCTGGGCTTTGTAAAGCTCATTATATGTGGTCGATATTTTCAGGTCAGGGCTCGGGAGCAGGAGATAGGATTTGATCCAGATCTGCAGGTTTTTAGTTCTTTTGATAGATAGTTGATTCTTTTGTACTCAGGACAGGATAGCTTTTCTACTTGTATTGATAGTGTAGTTCCTGAGTATTGTATATGATGTTTTGTGATATGAATCAACTGTTATATTGATGTTTTAAATTTTATGGATGTTTGATAGATGCTTACTGAAGGATTTATAGATAACTCTGGTAAATTGTTGCGAATTGACCGACATTCTTTCCAAGTTAGATTCTGGGGCGTGACAAGTTGGTATCAGAGCAATGTTATTGGAAGAATGGATTGTTACCAGAGTTGTAGGATTGGATTGAGAGATTGGGTAGATTGGGTAGCTTTAAGAGCTTCATTGGCATACATCATTGCATGTGTGTATCATTCGTTTTGAATTGTACAGGTGAAAAGATATGGATCCTCCGGCAGAATCCAGTGTACCAAATGAGCAACACAGCGCATCTCCAGTACCGTCAGAGAGTATGATGCAGTTAGCTACTGCGATTGCACATGTTATGGGGGATGCTCAGAGCAAGATGAGTGGGAGCAAAGAGGAAGAAGTTGATAGACACTTACAGATGTTTCATAAGCTGAAGCCTCCGTTGTTCAAAGGGGCTGTAGGACCACAGGCTGCTGAGGATTGGATAATGAGGATAGAGAAGATTTTTGATAGTATGCAGTGTCCGGGGAACAGAAAAGTACCTTTGGCAGTATTCATGTTGGAGAGTGAGGCAGAGAGATGGTGGATTGGACAGCAGAGAGAGAAATTCCAGGGGAAGACCAATGCTGAGATCACCTGGGATGAGTTCACTACAGTGTTCAGGATGTGGTTTGTACCACCGTCAGCTCAGCGACAGATGCAGGAAGCATTCATGAGATTGGAGCAAGGCCGCAAGTCAGTGATGCAGTACGAGTCCGAGTTTACTGCACTTGCGAGGTACGCTGCTCACTTGATTCCTACTTCTGAAGACAAGTGTTATAGATTTCTGCACGGATTGAATAGAGAGCTGAGGCAACCACTAGTACCTTTCCGGATCCATGAGTTTTCTGAGCTAGTGGAGCGGGCTCGACTGATAGAGATTGATTTGGCGACACCGGTATCGAGGTACGAGGATACCAGGAGGAGGAGAGATGACGTACGACGAGATGATTCCAGAGATAGAGAGAAGAGAAGCAGGTATGAGGGTTCGAAGGGATCTGCATCGGGATCTGCGTCACGATCTGCATCGATAGTATCGTCTGGTGGTTCTGGCACGTGCATTCACTGTGGTAAACGACATGCAGGTCAGTGCTACCTATTGACGGGACAGTGTTTTCATTGTGGACAGCAAGGACATAGAGCAGCAAATTGTCCTCAGAAAGGACTGGATGGAAGGACTGATTCGGGCACGGGTACAGGACAGCAGAGGACTGTTGCCTCGAGGGCCTACAGTGAGAGATCAGCAAACAGGATTGATGATAAGACTGTCAGAGATCAGAGGGAGACAGTTGCGCCACGACCTCCAGTGGTGCCACGCATCTACAGTCTACAGAGTTTACAGCACCAGGATCAGCAACGACCAGAAGATTCTACTGGTAAGATTGATTTGACTAACCGATTGATATTGACATATGAACATTGCATATTGACATTTGATTGATTGCATTGTGTGTTCTGTATGGATTTCGACGAGTTTTGTTTTGGATTTGGATTTTGATCGATTTGTTTTGCATCGTTGTTTCTGCTTCGCACCTGTAGGGAAATGTCGGGACGACATTTTTCTAAGGTGGGGAGATTGTAATATCTCGTTTCCTTACTGTTCCTCTCTGATTTGAATTTTCCTCCCAGAATCGGCCAGGACGAAATTTGGATCATCCAGGCCGATCAGTGCATTGAAAATAGCTGATTTCTGGAATGCTTTCTGGAATGATTTCTGGACGAAATCGTCCAGGCCGATCGAGGTATCGTCCCGGGACGATTAGTGGATGGCACAAGTCAGTGAGTAGGGGTTTTTATCGCCTATGAACAGTATTAATCGTCCTGAAAAATCGTCCCAGGACGATGGGAATTTGGTCTGATCGTCCAGGACGATCGAGACGATCGGCCGGGCCGATATGAGCATTACTTAAGGAAATGAGCTCGTTTTGAGGAGAGAGAAAAATCATTTTAAAAATCAGATATTTTGTAGAGAGAGAAAGAGAAAGGAAAGAGAAAAGGAAATTGATTTTCGGAGACCGCGGAGCGCTTTTCGTCCGACGCTGCTGTTGGGAAAAGTGTAGATCTCGTGGTAAGGACTCCGAACCCTGTTTCTGTTTTCAGAGATTTTGTGTTTTGACCGAGATATGATCTGTTTTGTGTTTTCGTAGTCGACTTTTCGACCTGATTTTGATTTGACAAGACTTTCACCGCACAACTTTTAGTATGTTATAGATATGATTATTGTACACGATTTGACTGTATTCTACGAAGATTTTACCGGACGGAATTGATTCTACGTGATTTTAATCGATTTTAATTGAATAGAATAATATCAGGACCTGATTTGATTTGGATTTTATAGATCGATAGTCTTGTATTGACGCTATAGATATTCTATTGTAATTTGGAAAGATTTGGAAACTGTGTCTTTTTGCAGGATTTTTGTGTAAATTTGACCGACTACCGTTATGCTGCCCGATTTTCGTACGATTCCTGAATTGTATGAGATTGATAGATTGATTAGATATGGATATGACTATTGATATGATTGCTTTAATATTGACTATTGAATTGCTTATTGATTGAATTGACTATTGATACTGATCGCAAGTGGAACCTGGTTGAACATTGGTGGAGATTGATATTGATACCTGTACAGGATGGTGGGCCGACGGGCTTTCCTTTAAACATTGACTATTGATTATTGAAGGGAGATATAAGGAGTTTATTGATATGCCGACGGGCGAAAAGAGTGACGGCTCTTATTGATTGAACCAATGTATTATCTACAACAGCAATATGGATTCTACAACAGCAACATAGCCAGTAGATTGTACTTGTTCAGTATATAGTATTGAATTGCATGTTTACTGTATTGCTTTATTGATTCATTGATTTATAGATTCCTGCTTTATCGATTTTGATTGGATTTACTAGATCGTACGATTTCATTAATTTCACTGATCGATTTCTGTGCATTGACATTGAACATTGATATAGAAATGGATGGATATAGATATTGCATTGATAGCATGGACATCGACTACTGCTTATAGATTCATCGTATTGCTGCCTATAGACTTATAGATTCACTGTCGCTACTGTTCTTCACTGTATTGACTGTTTTATAGATTCATTGTTTCGTATCGCCTTTCTCGATTGATTTCAATTGAATAGATCGTATTGATTTGATAGCATCGATTTGATTGACGACGTTGATTGATTGAATTGATTATCGAATTGCCTGCCGCTGCATTGATTGGTTTTATTGACTATTGATTTCCGCTGCATTGATTCATTGACCTTTGACTGATTCGGATTGATAGATTGACATGCATATTGATCGCATTGCCGTGCTCTGATTTCAGTTATAGGTATTAGGTGACCTGCTGGGCTTTGTAAAGCTCATTATATGTGGTTGATATTTTCAGGTCAGGGCTCGGGAGCAGGAGATAGGATTTGATCCAGATCTGCAGGTTTTTAGTTCTTTTGATAGATAGTTGATTCTTTTGTACTCAGGACAGGATAGCTTTTCTACTTGTATTGATAGTGTAGTTCCTGAGTATTGTATATGATGTTTTGTGATATGAATCGACTGTTATATTGATGTTTTAAATTTTATGGATGTTTGATAGATGCTTACTGAAGGATTTATAGATAACTCTGGTAAATTGTTGCGAATTGACCGACATTCTTTCCAAGTTAGATTCTGGGGCGTGACAGAAAGTGTGAACAGCCGTAGGGTTCTCTGCCCACACTAGGAGAGTGTAAAAGGACGACGATTCTCTGCCAGCACTGTGGAGTGTTGTAGAGGCACCCTCTGATTTCGTCTAGACGAACGATAATTTTTTGTCTAGGACGAATATTTTCATCCAGGACGAACGTATCGTTTTTCTTTAAATATGAAGACTTTCTAACTTAACAATCACACTTCCAAACTTCATTTTCAATCCCTTTCTACTTCAAATCAACAATGACCTCCTCTAGCAAGAGACAAAAGGTGTTGGTGAAGAAACCAAATAGGAATGCCCCAGACAACTTTCTTTCTAAGACGAATGAGGAATCTTTTCCTCGTTTTGCATCCGCAAAAATCACTCCCTCTTGCATTCTTATTCAAACTGAGTTGAAATTTCGGGTAATGCACCTGTTCGCCTCAACCCAATTTCATTTCATTCTTTCTCTCGTCCACTTCTACAACAAACAAACCTACCACTACTTTCTAGCGAACATGAGTTTCAATTCTGACCACTCCACCATTAGGTCTTATATTTTTAAGCAAAAAGTTGAGATCACCAAGCACGACCTTGGTGCATTTTTAAACTTAAGAACTGAGGGATATAGAGCCCACACCCTAATGTCAGAAACCTCCTTCAAATAGTTTCAAATCAATAGGGTAATTAGAGAAAATGCTATTTACAATCATGTTGCTAGAGTCTCCGGTATGACCCAAGATGCCCGAATCATCCAGCATATCCTTCGATCCTCAATCATTCCTAAAGCTGGTGATAGGATTAACATTACTCCTCTCCTTTCTTGTCTAACTTTTTTAATCATGAAAGGACATCCTATTGACGAAGCCCAACTTAGCATAGATCATATCTATGGGCTTTCTGAAATAGGACATGCAGATCAGAAGAGGAAGAAAAACATTTCATTAGGACACTTAATCACTTATATTTTGGAAAAGAAATACAACATAGTGCATTCTGATGAAGAATACGAAGAGCCAGTTTACTATAATGATGCATCATTCAGATTGCTCTTCAAAGAGGAAAAAGAAAAAAGAAAAAGCACATGCCAGTGCTTCAGAAGAGGAAGAAGAAGAAGGAGTACAAGCTTCTGCTCCTCAATCAGATTATCAGAATCTGATTGAGAGATTTGATAGATTAGAGACTCACATTGATCAAAGATTTGATCAATTTGATGCTCAACTTACGCAGCAGCAACAAGACATTGGTAATATTAGAAATGAAGTTCATGAAATTAATACCAATGTAATGTTGATGGCCTCCTACTTCAACCTTTTTGGCGGCATTCCTCCTCCTCCTCCAGAACAGTAGAAATATTTTTATGTGTGTATGTTGTATTTTTTTTATGTTTTTATTGTGTCTGTTTAGTTGTTAAGTGTTTGTGATTTTGTTAGTTTTTGTTTTTTCTTAGTAAGTTCAATTTTTTTTTTGTAATCCGTTTCTTAAATATCAATGAAAGTTGTTTTGTTTTTTATTATTTGATTTATTTTGAAATTTGGTTAATTTTTATGAATTTCATTAGTATTATTTAATCTACATAGTGCTTAAATTTGATTGTAATTTGAGATTAACTATATTAGAAAATCTAGACTTTCTGAATTTATAAGTTGTTTATAACTTGTTGTAATTAGAACTTTTAAATTTATGTCTATTTGTTTAGACTACATAAAAGTTAATATTACTATTGCAATTTAGATGTTTTCTTATTTTATATTTCTATGCTCAAGTGATATTTATGCACTTAGAAATATTTGAAATTTTAGATTATAGATTTTGGAAAGAATTGGTCTAAATTACTCTTGAACATTGTACAAATGTACAAAAATCAAAAGGAATTCGCAAAGATTTGCAAAGTGAAAAAGAGGCACAAAATAAGCCCAACCAAGAAAAAATGCACAAAAATGTGCCCCAAAATTTTGAAAAAGATGCGCAAAGCGCCACATGAGGTAATTCTCTTCTTTCCAAATTCGTTCAATCTCTTAATTCAAATTGATCTTATGGTTCATTTATATTCTATTGAACTTTGAAATATAGAATTTTTATACATCTCTCTTGTAATGATTTTCTATATTCAAATGTCTAAATTGAATCATGTCTTTGATAAATTCTTCTTACTTACAATGTTATATCAGTTCTTAAATTGTATGAATTTCTATGATTGACCTAATATCTTTAGTTTAAAATTGTATACCCTATGACAATCACAATTTAGATTAATTTTTAAAAATGAATTTCATATAACTACTAACATTTCTTGTCTATTTCTTCTTCACTTTTTGTTGCTGTCAAAAAGGGGGAGAAATTATTGTATTTTCTATTTTGATTGTTCTGTTTGCAAGTTTTTGACTTAGTAGTTGTTTGTGTTAAAATTTTTGAAAAACAAAAATTTTGTTTTTAATACCTCCTTATTTTAATGTACTCATCAATTCAGGGAGAGTTTAGGAGATAGAAGATTTGTTTAACTTGAAACCATACAAACAATAATTATTTTGCCATCATCAAAAAGGGGGAGATTGTTAGAATAGTTGCTATTTGAATGATTTATATTTGTGCAACTTATGTAGTTTTGATGATTCCAAACATTATTGTTCAAATGTATAGTTATCTCCTAACAATTTTAGAATATTTGTATTTGCTCTTGTGTGTACTAACATTTCAGGAAAATCAGACTCCAAACTACGATAACTTCAAATCAAATTCAACATGAGATATCTTGTTTATTTGAAGTTTGCATTTTCTTTGATTTAATTTTGAAAGGGAGTGATTGTAATTGAGTGAATAAAAAACTTACACACACACTTAAGGAGATCATAAAATTTTATACTGATCGTACGGGACGATATTTATCGTACTGGACGATCCGTCAGTTATCTCCTATAGAGCATATGGAACGAATAGAAACTTGCTCGAAATTTTTTTTTTCTAAGTCCTATTCGTCCAGGACGAAATTAATTATCGTCCCGGATGATGGGTTCTCTGTAAAATTTTCGTCCAGATGAATTTTATTATCGTACGAGGCGACCAGTCCTCTGAAAAATTTTCGTCCAGACAAAATTAAATATCGTACCGGACGATCTGCTCTATGGAAAATTTTCATCCATACGAAAATAAATTATCGTCCGTGGCGATTGGTCCTCTGGAAAATTTTCGTCCAGACGAAATAAATAATCGTCCAGGACGATCGGGTCTCTGGAAAATTTTCGTCCAGACGAACATATTTTCGTCCAAACGATTAACCGACTTAGAACAGTTTTCAGCAGTTTCTAGAACCGACATTGTAATAACCGTTTGTACTGGACGAACCTAGTTCGTACAGGACGATCATTTGTACGAAGTCATTTCGTACACATATACAAATTGGGTCATTTCAGATCGTTTAAGTAAAATCATCCAGGACGATCCATGATCGTACAGGACGATCCACTGCGTACAGAATTGGAAACTTGCAGTTTTTGGGCGGTTTTTCTTGTCTTTTACATAAATAGTCCAAATTAGAATGCCACCTAATCTTTTTGTCATTTGATCTTCGTGCCTCTTGAGAGAATAGCCAAGGAGAGAGTGGAAGAGAGCATTCAAAGGAGGATTCCTACCACTGGAGCGAGAAGGCTTCACTTGGATTACAAAGGTAAGAGTCTCTACTTGTGAAATTGGATTTCTTCACTCTTTGCTTTCTTCCTTCTAGATTCTTGTAAGAAGATCAGTCAAGGAGATCTGGTTCTCTGCCGACACTTGGAGAGTGTAAAAAGCCGAAGGTTCTCTGCCTACACTTGGAGAGTGTGAACAGCGGAAAGGTTCTCTGCCTACACTTGAAAAGTGTGAACAGCCGTAGGGTTCTCTGCCCACACTAGGAGAGTGTAAAAGGACGACGGTTCTCTGCCGCACCGGGTAGTGGTGAAAAGAGTGTGTTGTAAAGGCTTCTCCACCTTGCTGTGGGTGTTAAAGGAGAGTCACTTTGTGGGTATTAGTGCAATACTCAGAGGGTGCCTCTGAGGAGTGGATGTAGGTCTGGTTATAGACCGAACCACTATAAATCTGGTGTCATTTACTTTATGGCTTTTACATTTCCGCACTTTTAATTTCAGTTTTAACAACTCTGTGGTTGAAAAACATTTTTCTACAAACTTTAAAAGAAAATTTTATTTCGGTTCAACTTTATCATTAAGAGGGTTTAAAATTTTTAAAACTACTAATTCACCCCCCTCTTGGTAGCCGTGAGACATTTACTTAGGCTTAACAACCTAATTACTGGACTCAACACTGTTGACTTGTCCGTGCGGTTTGATGCTGTTGTTCCTCTTGTTCCCTTGCCTTCTGTGGGAGGGTCGCATGTTGATTTGGTGGCTAAGGTTGCCGTGCTGGATTCCCCTAAACATGTTGCTAATGTCTGTAGTGTAGATGTGCCTGCCCCTCTTCCGACAGTTGCTTCTAGTCTTTCTCCTGTAGTTAATGGGAAGCTGGTGGTTTATGGTGAAGTGGATGGTGTTGTCTCTCCTAATGTGGCTTCTGTCCTTGTGGCAGTGATTGATATTAATTGTGGTATTAATCTTAGTGATAGCCATATTTTTGCTGATGATATTCAAAATTTTGTTTCTTTGCCTGATTGTAGAGAAGAATCTTTGGGTGGTGTTGGGAAGGATTTTATTGATAGTGGTGAAGTAGTGCCTCTTGTGGATGCGTCTATTTCTGTCATTTCTTATGCTCATTTGGTCGCTCATTTGACTGGAAAATATGTTCGGTGGCAATGTGATTGGTTACATGATGACATGTAAGTTACAAGTGGGGTGGATTGCTTTGATTGCAATCTGGAAACGGGCTCGTGCGATAATTTTGTTGGGCTTCGTAAACGAAAATCCAAGAAGTAATAACTTTATTCTCTTGGCAGTTTCTTGTTTAGGCTGTTTGCTTTTGTTCCGATTTTCATTGCTTTCGTTTTGTTGGTTGGTTCAAATCAGAATGGACAATGAGGAAGCAGTTAAGCTGCATGAGCCTTGGATGGCCAGGGTCGGTTGGCAACCTGGGTGGATTGTTTTGGTGTTTTCTTGGCTACTTCTCGATATAGATGTTTTGTTGGTCCTCTATTGTTGGCCCTGACCTGGCAACTAGGTGTCGGTCTGAGTCTGATCTTTCTTATTTTGGCAATCCAACTCTCAGTGATATCTTTATTTGCTGCACTTTATTTGTCTTGTCTGTAATTCTATTGAAGTGGCCATGCTATGGTCTTGGGTTGTATCCTTTGCTTTTAATGTTATTTTTATTTTGCTAAAAAAAAGGGTATAAGATCTTAGAGTCTCTATTTGAGTAAACGGAAGAAAGAGTCTTAAAATTAGAGCATGACTAGTTAGTCTTGGCCAAGCTAGGAAGTCAATAAAAGAGAAATCCAGCAATATATATACATAAATAAATTCAGTCAAAGAGAAGTTGTAGTTAAAATGTCAAGGAGACTGTGATTAAAACTTTACTTTTAAATTAATTTTGTCAAAATTTTGCTAACATATGATACCATTCAGGTAACAAAAAATAAGCATCGATTGTACCAAAATATTGTATTTAAAATATATGAAAACATAAATTTTACTTATCTAAGAGAAAATCAGGATAATAATATTTTGGTAATTTTCATATGTGGGCTCACATATTTATCTTAATTATATATTTTATGTTATCTTAATATTAAGCCTATTAATTTATGATCAAATAAGGATTAAATATTTATCTGCTTTAGAGGAATATTATTATTATTATTTTGTAATTTGTATGGAGTTATTATGCATAGAGACCGAGTATTTTATTTTAGTATTAATGATGGCTGAAAATAAATTAATGTATATTTAAAGTATAAATAGGGGTCATAGTTCTCAATATGAGGAGTCGGTTCTCATTTAATCACATGCCATCATGCAAAATATAATTTTCCCAAACTATCTTAAAAAAATTAGAACAAAAAGCCATTTGAGTGAAGCATACATAAAAGTGTTAACCTCAATATAATATCCAAGAGGGAATGAAATGAATGTATACCTTCTGTAACCCAAGGGATCCACGAATTCAGCCAGAAATCCCGTCAAAATCACTGTACACGCGGCGCCGTTCGCGTCTATTTCCGCAAATCCGGCTGAATCGGCGTCGTTGCAGTCGTATCTCGCGTACGAAGCCAGCCTCGATCGCACCCCTTGACGCCTTTAAAAGCCGATCGAACGAAGCTCTTTAGGAGCTCTGTCCGATTCCACACAGCAAAAACGACCTCTTCCTCTCCCACGGCTGCTCCCGATCCATCTTCCCCACACCTCCACTCCAGCAGGCCGACGACTCCCCAAACTTCACCTTCCGACCTGCTCGATCCGCAAAGAGAGAGAGAGAGAGAGAGAGAGAGAGAGAGAGAGAGAGAGAGAGAGAGAGAGAGATGAGAGAGGAGAGAGAGAGAGAGAGAGAGATGAGAGAGAGAGAGAGAGAGAGAGAGGAGAGAGAGAGAGAGAGAGAGAGAGAGAGAGAGAGAGAGAGAGAGAGAACTGCCTCTTACCTAAGATCTCCTGTAGCCAAAACCTCCTCCCTGTCCGATCTCCCTTACCCGAAGCCGCCTCCTACCTCTGCCCGACTTTGCTCATTCGATCGCATTCCCTTCTCTGTTGGATCGGAAGACAACAGGAGCTCATGGCTGTGAAGGTAACTTTCTACCTTTCGGGTGCTTCTTCGGCCGAATCCCATAAATCCACCGAACTTAGGGATTTAGTAAATACGAGATTTAAGCCGTAAATCCCTAATCCTATTCATTATTATTTTTATTATAATTATTATTAATTATATTTAATAGTTATTTAATTATTATAAAAATTAATTATCTATTTATAATTAATTAGTAATTATTAATTAATTATTAATTATAATTAATCATGGATTAATTATAATTATAATTAGTTTTTTAATTATAGTTAATTGTTAATTAATAATTAATTATACATAATAATTATTTAATTATTATTATAATTAATATAAGTTATAATAAAGAATAATAATGAATTGTATGTGCTCGTCCCTTACCTCGACGTCCGAGCCTACACCGCCAACCCACCGGCCCCGAAGGTATAACCCCTAAACTCAGGCTTCCATCCTCGACGTGTACGACGGACCGGTAGACCACCTAAGCACGCCTTTGATGAGCGTGGTAGGAGGGAATCCGGTCCGACGCCTACGACGAGGCGGACAGTCGCCTCCCCTCCCGCTCTCTTACCTCATCATGCGTGGCGAGTTAGTGGTCCACCTATGTATGCTTTTCTTAGCGTGGTGGGAAGGGAAACTGGCTCGACACCTATGATAGGGTAAACGAGCGACCTTAACCCTCTTATCTCGACTAACGTGTCGGGCCGGCAGTCTACCTATGCACGCCTTTATTGAGCGTGGTAGGAGGGGCAACCGGCATGACACCTGTGTTGAGGTAAGCGAGCAACCCACGCCCTCCTATCTCGACATGCGTGTCGGACCGGCAAACCACCTAAGTGCGCCTTTAGTGAACGTGGTAGGAGGGAAATCGGTTTGATGTAGACGGCGAGGCCAGGCGAGCCTAGAGTACCCTTCTCTTTGCGCGGCCGGAATGATTTATAAGTACCCCCGGGCGGGGGGAAAACAACTGCTCTTCTTCTTGTAACAGGTACCATCAAAGACCCCATACACGCCTTTATTGGTCGTGGTGGGAAGAAAAATCAAGGCCGAGGTGTCCTCGAAAGAGGGCACCTACCATGCACGCCTTTATTTGCCGTGGTGGGAAGGCCCAGTTTTATCGTAGTTTTTCCCCTAAACTGGGGAGACGCCGGGAGGCTACCGAAATTTCGGGTGAAATATTACTATACTTGGACCTGTTTTGAACTCAAAAGAACAAAATATTTAGACCAAATGAGAAAGAGCAGTGGACTTATGAACCTGATTGAACATGTGCAGAGGATCAGAACCAAAATTCAAATGATTTCTAAAAGGCCAAACTCAAATAAAATGAAATCAAATTTGAACCAAACTCAAGCCAATTTGAACATGAAAAGAGGACATATAAAGAATCCAGAGGACTTTGAACAAAAAGAAAGTGAACATTCAAATGAACCTGCAAATACTCCAGAAGATTTCGAACAATTATTTGAACAAAACCCAGACTGTAGGGGACTTGAATAAAATTGGTCATATAAGGGGAAACTCAAACTATAAGACCTCAACCCGTATATACAAAAATGTGGTGAACTTTTACAACAGTCTCTACGAGATCGAGAGCATCGTATCTGTGGGAATAACGAATGACTACAGTATATACGGGTGTCCCTCCTACATATACTGTTGAAATCTCCTACGACAATTTCTATAAATGCCTATTGATTGAGATGGCGATGCGGAAGACCAATGATGGAGGACCCATTTCTACAAACAAGTGCAACCCAACAACAACCACCCGAGATTGATGAAAGGGTGAAAAAGATGCGGGAATAATAGGTCTGTTGTAAATACATTCAGGAGGTCGTAGCAGATATAATGGTCCTCCGCCAGCGAATGCAAGTCACTTGTGGATAACAACAGTGGGCATATCGTAGGCACTATCAAACCACTGTGGACACAAGTACATCTCCTACGATGATTTCTACAAACTCCTGTTGATTGAGAAGGCGACGTTGGAGATCAATCATCAAAGAGCCGCCCCTTGCAAGCAAGTGCAATCATCAAACCACCTGAGATTGATGAAAGGTGGACAAACGAGGGTCTCCTAGAACATTCCTAGGAGTTCGTAGCAAACACAACAGATCCTTACAAACAAATACGAGCCACTTGTGGATAACAACAGTGGGCATATCGTAGGCACTATCAAACCATTGTGGACACAAGTAAATCTCCTACGACGATTTCTACAAACGCCTGTTGATTGAGATGGCAATATTGGAGACCAGCAATCAAAGACCCATCATCTACAAAAGAGTACAATCAAGAACCACCTGAGATTGGTGAAAGGTGGTTTCAATGCAAAAGTAAGGGTTCTCCTACGAATACTACTAGGAGCTCGTAGCTGATACGACGATCCTCCGCCAGAAAATACAAGACACTTGTGGATAACAACTGTGGGTAATTCGTAAGCACATTGAACCACGGTGGACACAAGTATAAGTGTCACCTACGAAAACGGTGATCAAGATCTTCTCGATCCTGTATTTAGGAAGGGGAACAACTCTGGCATCCATAAATATCAGAAATATCAAGTCTACTACGTTAAAGATCTTAAAAAGAGTCCATTTCAAAATAATGTTCATAGACTTCAAGAAGAGCCTTCCCCGATGAATGAGAAAAGGGGAGAAAATATCAATATGAGAAGACTCCTCGTAACACCAAGAATCCCACGCCACCGGATCTGCAACCTCCGTACAAGCAGACAGAAGGCGTCTATTCCAAGAATACCGCCGTACGTGCACTGTAATTTGTATACACATAGGTACACTAAGGGGGAAAATATAATCCAAATCCGCATGGGCCCCGGCAAGCGTGTTATTGGTACACACGTGACGTCTAGGGATGTTGCGCGGGTTGACAAGTGAATTCATGTTCGAAATCGATCCTTCTATACGGGTCAATAGAAGTCGACAGGGTTCGAACCATTAAGCAAATATAAAGTTGTGGTGACCAGTATATTTACTTTAAAACATTCATATTAGGCCTACAATAATATGAATTCACTAATAAAGGCATGAAGCCTACGAAACCCGATCCTCTGTCGACAGTCCGACAGAGTCGACAAGGTTCAATCCATAAAAAGAAACAACCCCCACAACACCTCGATGATAACCGTATTGATTGCTTATCTCAACCGGAAGGGTTTACAAATATTTTTTAATGCCATCCAATCTCCACTCAAATATCCAAAATTCATTTCAAACTATTCAAAATATCCTAAAATTTCTACAAAATCCAAAAACTCCACAAAAATTCCAAGAAAAGCCCAAATTTTATATATTTTAAAAAATGAAATAAATCCATCAAAAACTTAAAGCAAAAATCATCCGCCCTCCGCAACAGTCTGCCGGGGTGGACAAATTCAAATAAACTCTAGCTCACAAAGAGCCAAATGCCTAGTCGAAAATAATACTAGGATCCATTCTCAAACAATCTCTTGCTAGTAAGGATGTGGTATGTGTCCTATAACCGGCAGTTTCACCGCCAAATGGCACTGCAGGTAAACGGTTATGACCCGGGGTCCTCTGAACCAAGTGGTTTTGCCGCTAAGTGGCACCACAGATAGCGGTTATGGCCAGAGCCAATACGCTCCTTAATGGCGTTAAATCCTTGAGATATGTATCAATAGGATATGATCGATAGGGCATAAAGCCCTCTGTCAGCTAAGGTGGATTCAAATTTG
Source organism: Dendrobium huoshanense (assembly GCA_016618105.1). NCBI lineage: Eukaryota > Viridiplantae > Streptophyta > Magnoliopsida > Asparagales > Orchidaceae > Dendrobium > Dendrobium huoshanense. The sequence continues at coordinate 27,274,145 of CM028354.1, read as the reverse complement.
TCCCCTTAGACAAACATTCAACCCCGGTCTACAAGGTCCCCTTGGGCGAAGCAACCCATGGCTGCCGACAAGGATCCTTCTGTCAGGTTGGGTCGACTACCTCCTCTGACTAAGTAGACCAGGGACCACGATGGCCCGGGACGACGGAACCATGGGATCTTGATCGGGTCTATCATCCATTCCCCTACCATCCGCTTTAAGTGCAAGATGGTGCAATTTTCTATTTTAAATATCAAATATACCCAAATCCAAATCCAGTTTCCAAATTCTCAAACTTTCAAACATTTCCAAAAATCAAAATTCATTGCTGCTACTATATGCCAGATAGCACGTATCTCTATACGTATCTTATTGACGACTAGCCATAATCGAAAATTCTCTCTCGTGATCGAGAGAGGTAATTAACTATAGGGGCTTGCGCCTATAGGAAACCAGAACTCAGATCATAAAGTCCTCACAAAATGAGGGCGAAATCTCTGGGTAGTGTCTTATCTACAAACCCATCTGCCTTCCAAAATTTACCCTGGAACTTAGTTCGTTAAAACTCCCTCGCCGAATAAGAAAAGTGAGTGGAGGCCGAGGCCGAATTTTCGGAGCCCGCAGATTTCTGGCGACTCCGCTGGGATCTGGTTTCTCTTTCCATCTTTGGCTAGTCACTTATATGCTATAGTAGCAGCAAAAATAATGATGATATTGAGCTCTGTACGGTGAACATCAGGATGTGACATTTGGTTCTTATGTTCAAAGATCCATCACCGAAAGGTCCCGATAGAGCTAAAAACTACTATCTTTTATGATAGTAGAGCGAAGAAAGAATAAAGTTCTATACGGTGAACATCAGGATGTGACATTTGGTCCTTATGTCTAAAGATCCATCACTGAAAGGTCCCGATAGAGCTAAAAACTACTATCTATTATGATGGTAGAGCAAAGAAAAAAGAAAGCTCTGTACGGTGAATATCAGGATGTGACATTTGGTCCTTATGTCCAAAGATCCATCACTGAAAGGTCCCGATAGAACTAAAAACTACCATATATTATGATGGTAGAGCAAAGAAAAAAGAAAGCTATGTGCGGTGAATATCAGGATGTGACATTTGGTTTTTATGTCTAAGGATCAATCACTGAAAGGTCCCGATAGAGCTAAAAACTACTATCTTTTATGATGGTAGAGCGAAGAAAAAGAAAGCTCTGTACGGTGAATATCAGGATGTGACATTTGATTCTTATGTCCAAAGATCCATTACTAAAAGGCCCCGATATAAGGAAAAACAACCATCTATTTTGATGATAGGACAAAGAAAGAATCAGGATATGTACGGTGAGCACTGGAGTGTGACACTTGGAAGCATATCCAAGAATCCACTACCGAGAGGTCCCGATATAAGTGAAAATAAATATAGAGACTCATATCTCTAGAAAAAAAATATGTACGAAAAATGGTGTGACATCTAGTGTGTACTCCTAGAGATTCACCATTAAAGAAATTTATCAAAACTGGGTTGCAACAAGAACCCCTAATGAAAATATTATTGATGGTCGACGCACTTGACGAACTTATGTTACAAACTCAACAAAATCTAAAAATCTAACAAGGAAGAATGGAAAAATTCTTCAATCGTATATTGCGTCCTCGAATATTTCAAGAAGGAGAATTGGTCCTGGTGCTGAGAAGACCAATCATTCCACATCAAAAAAAATCGGTGGCAAATTCGTATCCAATTAGGAAGGCCCATTCGTCTTCGAGAAGGTGTACCAAGGAGGAGCATATCAGTTGATCGATCTGAATGGTCAGAGGCCTATGCCACCTATCAATGTCTGACATTTAAAGAAGTATCATGCATGAAAATTTCATGGCTAATGTACTTTATAATGATCGAGGTTTTATGTGCATAGTTATCAATGCATACTTACATTTACTTTTTGAAATTCTCTTGTATAGCAAGAATGCATTTCAAAATCCTCCATCAGACTGAGGGTATTTAAATATTTATTCAGGTCGACATCAAGCTGTGTGCCGAGATCCCCAAATAAATATTTAAAATTTTAAAATACAAAGCCTATCCAAAATCTCCCTATGAGACATGGGGCATTTAAATATTTATTCGGGTCGACATCGCGCCGTATGCCGAGATCTCCGAATAAATATTTTAAAATTATCAATACAAATATTCTTTCTTGTTAAAGAATATAATAAAATCTTTTTCAAAGTGTATGTGGGTGATTTTTCTAATACTTTGTGACTTCATTCCTTCGAGGGTACCAATATTTCAAAAGTTAAGAAAGAGACTTTTTCTGATTATGTACTTCAACAAATCGAGCCAGAGTAGTTCGAAGTCTTCTAACAGCCTGAAGCTTAAGGTTCGGATGGGTGTAAAAGGTCGGATCCAACACGCCCAAATATGGCCGGATCGCTGGCAGCACCGTCTACTCAATAAGCCATAAGAAAGGCCGTAGTAGCGGAACCCCCACTTCGTCAACCCGTCAGTAGGGACTGTAAGAAGAACGAAGGCCAATTTGACTCGACGAGTTCTAGTAGTCGTAGTCCATAAGACTCCTAATTGACCGGAGAATCAAAGTTTCTGTAGAAAGAATGAGTCGCGAGCAATTACAAATGCTCATAGAATTCAAATCTGCTCCCACAATGGATGACTTCTTGCCACCGATCTTATGTAAACTTAAGGGTTTAGGTCACCGGCATCTATCATCAAGCCCGCTAAAGCTAGAAGCAGAGGGCATAATGTATGCAAATTTTCTGACAAGTCAGTACAGACAAATCAGATAATCCTTCATCAAGTTCGCTACCCAGAGCACTAGGCAGAAGGAATCAAAATCTCAGGAGTCAAGCTAAAGCTACGAAAAGAAGCATCCTGGATGACATCTACAAATGTTCATAAATATTGGGGGCATTTTAAATATTCATTTGGGGTCGACATTGCGCTGAATGCCGAGATCCCCAAATGAATATTTAAAATTTCAAAATATCAAATTTATTTTATTTTAAAATGTCCCTGCGAGATAGGGGCATTTTAAATATTTATTCGGGTCGACATCGCCTACGTGCCGAGATCCCCGAATAAATATTTAAAATTATCAATTCAAATATTATTTTGTGCTAAATAATACAAATACTTGTTTTTCAAAGTACATGCAGGTGATCTCTCAAAAGATTGAGATAACACATTCTACAACAAACCAAGACTCAAAAGTCAAGAAAGAGACTTTTGTGGCTACACACTTATACAAAATTGAGCTGAAGAAGCTTGAAGCCTTCTAACATCCTGAAGCTTAAGGTTTGAATGGGTGTAAAAGATCGGATCCAACACGCCCAAATATGACCGGATCGCTGGCAGCTCTGTCTACTCAACAAGCCATAAGAAAGGCCGTAGTAGCGGAACCCCCCACTTCGTCAACCCGTCAGTAATGACTGTAGGAAGTAAGAAGGAAAATTTGACTCGACAAGTTCAAGTGATCGTAGTCTACAAAATTTTCCTAAATGACTGGAGAATCAAAAGTTTCAGTGGAAGGAAAAGTCTCAAGCAACTACCAAATGTTCGTAGGCTCCAAAATCTAAAACCATAAAGGATAACTCCAAATCTGTCAACTTCAGAAAAATCAGCATTGGGGAGCGCAATTCTCATAGCTCAAGTCCGAAGCCTGAATAGGTGTAAGAGGTCGGATCCAATAAGCCCAAATATGGCCGGATCGCTGGCAGCTCTATCTACTCAACAAGCCATAAGAAAGGCTGCAGTAGAGGAACCCCTATTTCAACAACCAGAGGACAAAGAGCTATCAAATTCTAGCTCTCCCAATCTGATGAACTCAAGTGATTCAGACTAAAGTCTTCTCAAGTGGTTAAGGATCAAGATACTACCTACGTTCGATACTATCAACTAAATCCAGAATCTGCAAATCCTTCAACAAATCCGTAAAGCACAAAGTGAGGATCGAATGAATTTTTCTTCAACAAGTCCGTCAAAGCACAAAGCAATGGACCGAAGAAATTATCCCAAAGTTCACACAAAGCTCAAGGCTGAACTAAGTGGATTCCGTCATCAATAAGTCCGTTATGCACAAAGCTCTGGACCGATGACTTCTCGCCATCGACCTAATACAAACCTATGGGTTTAGGTCACTGGCACCTACTCCTTCATCAAGCCCGCTAAAGCTAGAAGCATAGGACCGAAGGTATAAAATCACCTGACAAGTCAGAAAAGACAAATCAGGCAATTCTCCATCAATGTCCGCAGCACGAAGCACAAGACAGAAGAACCTAAATCTTGTGACTCAGTCTAAAACTATAAAAAGGAGCATCCCGAATAATATCTATAAATGTCCCTAAAGACTGGGGGCATTTTAAATATTTATTTGGGTCGACATCGTGCTATATGCCGAGATCTCCAAATAAATATTTAAAATACTATGAGCACGAGTCAGAGTACAACCACAGAAGTCTCAAGAGCAGTAAAAAAAGAGCTCGTCAACAACTGAATTTATAAAATAACTTTATTTTATTAAGTTCAGAATTTCATATACAAATCTGTGGACTACATCTTTTTACAAGATTACATCAGCTGAAAGAAAAGAAAAAGTACAATGTCCTTCACAGAGGACTAAAATCTTTCTCCTAAACTACGCCTGAAGAGGAAGCCGACAGCTTTATTCCGCTCCTTCTAAGGACCAGGTATTCTGCACTTCTGGGACCTACACGAAGTAACAAAAAGTGTCAAAAAGAAAGAAAAAAATATCATGCAGATATATACAAGACTACAAAAAAAAGAACAAAGTTGTACCTGAAACAGAGGTCTCCTGAGGTGGCTAGCGAACAAGTATCCCGCTCCTCTCGAAACCTGTGCAGAGCAAAAAAAAAGGGGTGTTAGAAAGCAGCTAAAGAAAGAAAAGAACAGTACGAACAAAGTAAAAACGTACCAAATCTGAGGTCTCATGAAGCAGTAAACTGGCTGAAGCTCGGATCATCTTCTTGTAGTAGCCTGCACAAAATACAAAACAGTGTCAGTACGAGCACAAAATCAAAACTAAAAAAAAGAGAGAAGGGAAGAAAGCATACCCGAGTCTAAGAATAACTGTAGAAAGCCTGAAGGAGCAAGAATCCTGTAAACAAAAGAGAAAGACGTGGGTATTCATGAATAAGCTAGAAACTAAAGTGACTGTGGTACCGAAAGAATAACAGAAAGGGTAGTGATATGTACTATCGTCAATCTACAGAGTGATGCTCTAAGAACCAAAGTATGAAATACTCGATCACTATCCTAGAGGATCCCTACTCAATTAAAAATGATGTATTAACCATCTATACATCCAAGAGATCTATGAAGAAAGAAAGTTTTAGTGTGACATCCAAGTGAATTTTTGGAGATCCACTAAATGAAAATCTTAGTGTGACATCCAAACAAATTTTTAGAGATCCACTAAATAAAAATCTTAGTGTGACATCCAAGCAAATTTTTGGAGATATACTAAATGAAATCCTTAGTGTGACATCTAGAATAAATATCTAGAGATCCACAGGGTCAATCAGCGTACAACAAACGTGATTCGCTCTAGACGCGTACCACATTTGTTGGGGGGAATTTGTTAACCTCAATATAATATCCAAGAGGGAATGAAATGAATGTATACCTTATGTAACCCAAGGGATCCACGAATTCAGCCAGAAATCCCGTCAAAATCACTGTACACACGGCGCCGTTCGCGTCTATACCCGCAAATCCGGCTAAATCGGCGTCGTTGCAGTCGTATCTCGCGTATGAAGCCAGCCTCGATCGCACCCCTTGACGCCTTTAAAAGCCGATCGAACGAAGCTCTTTAGGAGCTCTGTCCGATTCCACACAGCAAAAACGACATCTTCCTCTCCCACGGCTGCTCCCGATCCATCTCCCCCACACCTCCACTCCAGCAGGCCGACGACTCCCCAAACTTCACCTTCCGACCTGCTCGATCCGCAGAGAGAGAGAGAGAGAGAGAGAGAGAGAGAGAGAGAGAGAGAGAGAGAGAGAGAGAGAGAGAGAGAGAGAGAGAGAGAGAGAGAGAGAGAGAGAGAGAGAGAGAGAGAGAGAGAGAGAGAGAGAGAGAGAGAGAGAGAGAGAGAGAGAGAGAGAGAGAGAGAGAGAGAGAGAGAGAGAGAGAGAGAGAGAGAGAGAGAGAGAGAGAGAGAGAGAGAGAGAGAGAGAGAGAGAGAGAGAGAGAGAGAGAGAGAGAGAGAGAGAGAGAGAGAGAGAGAGAGAGAGAGAGAGAGTTGCCTCTTACCTAAGATCTCCTGTAGCCAAAACCTCCTCCCTGTCCGATCTCCCTTACTCGAAGCTGCCTCCTACCTCTGCCCGACTTTGCTCATTCGATCGCATTCCCTTCTCTGTTGGATCGAAAGACAACAGGAGCTTGTGGCTGTGAAGGTAACTTTCTACCTTTCGGGTGTTTCTTCGGCCGAATCCCATAAATCCACCGAACTTAGGGATTTAGTAAATACGGGATTTAAGCCGTAAATCCCTAATCCTATTCATTATTAATTTTATTATAATAATTATTAATTATATTTAATAGTTATTTAATTATTATAAAAATTAATTATCTAATTATAATTAGTTAGTAATTATTAATTAATTATTAATTATAATTAATCATTGATTAATTATAATTATAATTAGTTTATTAATTATAGTTAATTGTTAATTAATAATTAATTATAAATAATAATTATTTAATTATTATTATTATAATTAATATAAGTTATAATAAAGAATAATAATGAATTGTATGTGCCCGTCCCTTACCTCGACGTCCGAGCCTACACCGCCGATCCACCGGCTCCGAAGGTATAACCCCTAAACTCAGGCTTCCATCCTCGACGTGTACGACGGACCGGTAGACCACCTAAGCACGCCTTTGGTGAGCGTGGTAGGAGGGAATCCAGTCCGACGCCTACGACGAGGCGGACAGTCGCCTCCCCTCCCGCTCTCTTACCTCGTCATGCGTGGCGAGTCAGTGGTCCACCTATGTACGCTTTTCTTAGCGTGGTGGGAAGGGCAACTGGCGCGACACCTACGATAGGGTAAACGAGCGACCTTCGCCCTCTTATCTCGACTAACGTGTCGGGCCGGCGGTCTACCTATGCACACCTTTATTGAGCGTGGTAGGAGGGGCAACCGGTACGACACCTGTGTTGAGGTAAGCGAGCGACCCTCGCCCTCCTGTCTCGACATGCGTGTCGGACCAGAAAACCACCTAAGTGCGCCTTTAGTGAGCGTGGTAGGAGGGAAACCGGTTTGACGTACACGGCGAGGCCAGGCGAGCCTGGTGTACCCTTCTCTTTGCGCGGCCGGAATGATTTATAAGTACCCCCGGACGGGGGGAAAGCAACTGCTCTTCTTCTTGTAACATGTACCATCAAAGACCCCATGCACGCCTTTATTGGCCGTGGTGGGAAGAAAAATCACGGCCGAGGTGTCCTCAAAAGAGGGCACCTACCATGCACGCCTTTATTGGCCGTGGTGGGAAGGCCCAGTTTTCTCGTAGTTTTTCCCCTAAACGGGGGAGACGCCGGGAGGCTGCCAAAATTTCGGGTGAAATATTACTACACTTGGACCTGTTTTGAACTCAAAAGAATAAAATATTTGGACCAAATGAGAAAGAGCAGTGGACTTATGAACCTGATTGAACATGTGCAGAGGATCAGAACCAAAATTCAAATGATTTCTAAAAGGCCAAACTCAAATAAAATGAAATCAAATTTGAACCAAACTCAAGCCAATTTGAACATGAAAAGATGACATATAAAGAATCCAGAGGAGTTTGAACAAAAAGAAAGTGAACATTCAAATGAACCTGCAAATACTCGAGAAGATTTCGAACAATTATTTGAACAAAACCCAGACTGTAGGGGACTTGAATAAAATTGGTCATATACGAGGAAACTCAAACTATAAGACCTCAACCCATATATACAAAAATGTGGTGGACTTTTACAACAGTCTCTACGAGATCGAGAGCATCGTATCTGTGGGAATAACGAATGACTACAGAATATACGGGTGTCCCTCCTACATATACTGTTGAAATCTCCTACGACAGTTTCTATAAATGCATGTTGATTGAGATGGCGATGCGGAAGACCAATGATGGAGGACCCATTTCTACAAACAAGTGCAACCCAACAACAACCACCCGAGATTGGTGAAAGGGTGAAAAAGATGCGGGAATAATAGGTCTGTTGTAAATACATTCAGGAGGTCGTAGCAGATATAATGGTCCTCCGCCAGCGAATGCAAGTCACTTGTGGATAAAAACAGTGGGCATATCGTAGGCACTATCAAACCACTGTGGACACAAGTACATCTCCTACGACGATTTCTACAAACACCTGTTGATTAAGAAGGCGACGTTGGAGATCAATCATCAAAGAGCCGCCCCTTGCAAGCAAGTGCAATCATCAAACCACCTGAGATTGATGAAAGGTGGACAAACGAGGGTCTCCTAGAACATTCCTAGGAGTTCGTAGCAAACACAACAGATCCTTACAAACAAATACGAGCCACTTGTGGATAACAACAGTGGACATATCGTAGGCACTATCAAACCACTATGGACACAAGTACATCTCCTACGACGATTTCTACAAACGCCTGTTGATTGAGATGGCAATATTGGAGACCAGCAATCAAAGACCCATCATCTACAAAAGAGTACAATCAAGAACCACCTGAGATTGGTGAAAGATGGTTTCAATGCAAAAGTAAGGGTTCTCCTACGAATACTCCTAGGAGCTCGTAGCTGATACAACGATCCTCCGCCAGCAAACACAAGACACTTGTGGATAACAACTGTGGGTAATTCGTAAGCACATCGAACTACGGTGGACACAAGTATAAGTGTCACATATGAAAATAGTGATCAAGATCTTCTCGATCCTGTATTCAGGAAGGGGAACAACTCTGACATCCACAAATATCAGAAATATCAAGTCTACTACGTTAAAGAACTTAAAAAGAGTCCATTTCAAAATAATGTTCATAGACTTCAAGAAGAACCTTCCCCGATGAATGAGAAAAGGGGAGAAAATATCAATATGAGAAGACTCCTCGTAACACCAAGAATCCCACGCCACCGGATCTACAACCTCCGTACAAGCAGATAGATGGCGTCTATTCCAAGAATACCCCCGTACGTGCACTGTAATTTGTATACACATAGGTACACTAAGGGGGAAAATATAATCCAAACCCGCATGGGCCCCGACGAGCGTGTTATTGGTACACACGTGACGTCTAGGGATGCTGCGCGGGTTGACAAGTGAATTCATGTTCGAAACCGATCCTTCTATACGGGTCAATAGAAGTCGACAGGGTTCGAACCATTAAGCAAATATAAAGTTGTGATGACCAGTATATTTACTTTAAAACATTCATATTAGGCCTACAACAATATGAATTCATTAATAAATGCACGAAGCCTACGAAACCCGATCCTCTGTCGACAGCCCGACAGAGTCGATAAAGTTCAATCCATAAAAAGAAACAACCCCCATAACACCCCGATGATAACGGTATTGATTGCTTATCTCAACCGGAGGGGTTTACAAATATTTTTTAATGCCATCCAAGCTCCACTCAAATATCCAAAATCTATTTCAAACTATTCAAAATATCCTAAAATTTCTACAAAATCCAAAAACTCCACAAAATTTCCAAGAAAAGCCCAAATTCTATATATTTAAAAAAATGAAATAAATCCATCAAAAAATTAAAACAAAAATCATCCGCCCTCCGCAGCAGTCTACCGGGGTGGACAAATTCAAATAAACTCTAGCTCACAAAGAGCCAAATGCCTAGTCAAAAATATTACTAGGATCCATTCTCAAACAATCTCTTGCTAGTAAGTACGTGGTACGTGTCCTCTAACCGGCAGTTTCGCCGCCAAATGGCACTGCAGGTAAACGGTTATGACGCGGGGCCCTCTGAACCGAGTGGTTTTGCCGCCAAATGGCACCACAGATAGCGGTTATGGCCAGAGCCAATATGCTCCTTAATGGCGTTAAATCCTTGAGATATGCATCAATAGGATATGATCGAAAGGGCATAAAGCCCTCTGTCAGCTAAGGTGGATTCAAATTTGTCCCCTTAGACAAACATTCAACCCCGGTCTACAAGATCCCCTTGGACGAAGCAACCCATGGCTGCCGACAAGGATCCTTCTGTCAGGTTGGGTCGACTACCTCCTCTGACTAAGTAGACCAGGGACCACGATGGCCCGGGACGACGGAACCATGGGATCTTGATCGGGTCTATCATCCATTCCCCTACCATCCGTTTTAAGTGCAAGATGGTGCAATTTCCTATTTTAAATATCAAATATACCCAAATCCAAATCCAGTTTCCAAATTCTCAAACTTTCAAACATTTTCAAAAATCAAAATTCATTGCTGCTACTATATGCCAGATAACACGTATCTCTATACGTATCTGATTGACGACTAGCCTTAATCGAAAGTTCTCTCTCGTGATCGAGAGAGGTAATTAACTATAGGGGCTTGCGCCTATAGGAAACCAGAACTCAGATCATAAAGTCCTAGCAAAATGAGGGCGAAATCTCTGGGTAGTGTCATATCTACAAACCCATCTGCCTTCCAAAATTTACCCTGGAACTTAGTTCGTTAAAACTCCCTCGCCGAATAAGAAAAGTGAGTGGAGGCCTAGGCCGAATTTTTGGAGCCCACAAAAAGCAAAAGCATGTTATAACCTCATTAGTCATTATTTTTATTATTATTCATAATTGGGTTGGTTAATCAAATGATATAAATTAAATGTAGAGAGGTAAGTTATATATATATATATATATATATATACATTTCAAGACGATTTTCTTAACAAGAAAATTATATTAGAGATAAAAGATAGAGAAATTGCTATACCCAAATAATTTTAAAAGCCTTTATCCATTAACCTAATGAATATGAAAGAGATAAACATTATTTCTATTACAATATGAAAGATATTAATTAGGGCATATAGTACGAACTAAATCATACCATATGATTTTATTTTTTATAAATCGTACCATATGATCAATATACATTAAGTATCTTTCTTAACCTCTAGCGTGTTTGGAAGGATCAAAACACTTGGATTTTATCTGTAGCAAAGAACAAAAATAGAGAGAAAAAAAAAATGGACAGATTTTCTTCTTCTTCACATTAAAAACTGTTTTACATCTATTAACCAAACTATAGATATATAGCCTAAACAGAAAAACAGAGAGGAGATGGTTTTTCGGTACAGAGCAAATAATTGCTTCATAGTTATTGCTCTTAAAACTAAATAATAACTGCTTAATAACTGCTATACAGTTAAAACACTTAAACATAAAATTAACACAAAATGACAAAGATTAGACTAACATTGCCTCCCCTAATCTTGTCATTCAAACTTGCAGCTTTTTAGACCAATATTTTTGATCATCTCTATAAACTTCACTCTTCCCAAAGACTTGGTGAATATATCAGCCAACTGCTCTTCTGTTCTGTTATACTCCACTTCAATTTGTTTCTTCTCAATACAACTTCTGATGAAATGATAGCGTATCAATATGCTTAGACCTTCCATGGTACACCGGATTCTTGTTCATAGCAATCGTAGTTTTGTTATCTACCATCAACTTCACTGTCTTCTCTGCTTCCCCTTTCAATTCACTTAGTAAGCGACTAAGCCATATTCCTTGGTGAGCTACAGAAGTGATAGCTACATATTCTGCTTCACAAGATGATAAGCCACTATCTTTTGTTTTGTGAAGCCCAACTAATCACATGCGGACCCCAAAAGTAGACCATCCCAGTAGTGCTCTTCCTGTCATCTATATCTCCTACTGTTGACCCCTGCCACAAGATCCTTGCCTACAAATGATCTCATTAGTAAAAGCTATGCTAAGGAGTTCATTATGTAGTGGTTTAGGAAGCCATCAAATGAGTCTTTGGACTACTTGGTACATAAACATTCCTCTTCTGTCTATAGTTGACCATGATGGTATAGGAAAGACAACTCTTGCAACATGTTTATGAAGATGAAATGACAAAGGAATTTGATCTTAAAATGTGAGTTTGTGTTGTCAACGACTTTGATGTGAAGAAAAGTCATTAAAGATATGTTCGAATCTCTTAAGAAGGAGAGACCTCGTTTGGAGACGCTTAAGGCACGTCAAGATAGCCTTTGGGCTGAAATCATATCCAAAAAAAAAAAAAAGTTCTTGCTTGTGCTGGATGACATTTTGGGAAAATGATGAGAAGCAGGATAAATGTAAATGGGAGGTCCTCGTCCCTTTGACTTATGAGAGCTTGGAAAGTAAAATTTTGGTAACAACTCGGACGAACTCAATTGCACTGATATTTGCAGAGGTATTTAAAAAAAAAAAGAAGAATAAAAAAATAATTAAATTAGTGGGCCTCGAAGAAGATCAATGTTTGCAACTCATTGACTCTCATGTATTTGCTGATGAAGAGAATCCTAATGATTATAGAGGATTAAGATCCATTGATGGAAAGGTAGTTAAAAAAAAAAGAGCTTCTTGAATCTCCATTGGCTGCAAAGGCCTCGACGATGCTCAAACAAAGTCCGACTGACAAACGGACAGCTCCATTGCATCCGGAACATCGTCGACATTAGGAATATATATTTTATTTAATTAAATTGGATCGTTAGAGGTGGCGTCGCAAATTTTAAAGGGGCGATCCGTATATGATTCAAAGGCCTGCGTTACGACGGAAACGAGCCCTCGAAAATGCTCATACAACATCCAATTGACAAACGGACAGCGCCATGGCGTTTGGAACGTCGTCGAAATTCAAAAAATATATTTTATTTGATAAATTTGGATCATCTGAGATGGTGGTGAATTTTTAGGTGATGCAAATATGATATAAAGGCCTGCGCTACGACGGAAATGAGGCCTCGAAAATGCCCAGATGACGTCCGATTGACAAACGAATAGCACCATTGCGTCCGGAACGTTGTCGACATTCAGGATATATATTTTATTTAATAAATTTAGATCATTCGAGATGGTGGTGAATTTTTAAGCGATGCAAATATGATATAAAGGCCTGCGTTACGACGGAAACGAGGCCTCGAAGACGCTCGGACGACATCCGATCGACAAACGGACAACACCATTGCGTCCAGAACATCGTCTCCATTAAGAATCTATATTTTATTCGATCAAATTGAATCGTTTGATATGGTGTCGCAAATTTTGAAGGCGATCCAAATGTGTTGCGAAGACACGCATTAAGAAGGGAATTAGCCTCGTCAGTGGCAAAATGACGTCCGATTACAAAATGGATGGTGCCATTGCATCCGGAACGTCGCTGGCATCAATAATATATATTTAATTAAAAGTCATTGTTGGAGAAATAGTTAAAAATCTTTTGAGATCTCCATTGACAATTAAAGTCATCGGTGTGTTTTGGAGGACAACTTGGATGAAAGACATTGGAGGGTAACTCTAGAAAACAATTTATTGGGTCAGAATTCTATTAATTTCATCTTAAGACCAAGCTATAAAGTTTCGTCAAGGAATATACAAAATTATTTTGCATTTTGTTATATAATTCCCCTGAGATCATCGGTTCGATACAGAAGATATGGTACGAATGTGGGTTGAATCAAGTTTCATGCCTAAAAATGATGCCTAAGTTTATTCGTCACAATTTCTTATCAAGAGGCATGAATAACTCTACAAAATGCATTACATGCAATTGCTACGGGATATGATTTTTCTAGAAGGCATAGAATTGGAAAGCCAAAATATCTTCAACAACTATATGGATTTCGTGTTAAATATGAGAATGGCTTTAGATTATAGAGCTAGAGCATATGATTGAGCTTCGCCAGTTAAGAATCAAACTTCTTTAGAATGTGAAGGATGCCGAGGAGGCTTGCAGTACCAAGTTATGAGCCGAGAAAGGAAAATTTGAGTTCGCCAAGAACGTGCTCGACAACCTCCAACTCCCTAAATGTCTAGGGAATTTAAGTGAAAAGAAATACATGGGTGCAAGGTCTACGATATGGATGAACATTGCTAATCTGAGCCGTAATTTAGAGAAAACTAAACTAACAAGTTTTTTGGAGCATGAATTTTTTTTTCATATTTTTAGACCGAAAAATGAAATAGTTCGAAGGAAAATATAATGGGAATGATGAATGTCGTGTCTTTCCATTGCTGGAGGGATTATATTTTCCAATTGAAGGCGTCAAAGGATTGGTTCGAGGCAGGGATAACTACCAAAGATGGATGCTTATTCCCTTGTTAAATTAAATTGGAGTTACTTTATTGTGCACGATCAAGAGACAATTTAGATTTTATCCCTCTTGAGACGGAAATGATCTTTGACTACTCAAACATTTCATCGCTTAATCTAGCTAATGGAATGGTAAGGCTTACGGCACTAAGATACATGATAATTATGAGGAGCTCCAATCCGATCTCTCTTGGAAAAGATTGATAAATGGAGGTAAAAAAAAAAAAAAAAGCCATCTCATGCTCATAACCGACCAAATTTAACTCAAATAGCCTACTAACGCCTCCTTTCCTTCACAGCCTAAGCATCCAATTCAACCTTCTCCACTTATTTTTTTCAGCCCACTTCCAAAAGCCCATAACGTTTCTTCTACTTCCAATAAAAAAAAAATCATACCAGCCCACTACATTTTACTCTAATAACGACAGAATCTAAAAATAAAAAAAAATTAATTACCATTTACATGTCAAATGAAACTGAAAATCGCATTTAATGCAGCATACCTCGTTCAATCGAAGCCTGCCAAATCATGTGCTAAATCTCTGCAAATATCCCCAAAATCCCGCAATGTCAGTGGCGACCTCGTATGAATACAACTCCTCTTTGTTAAAATGAATAGATAGGAGGACCTTTGAGCTCTCTGTTACATTCGCTCACGAGAAATCACCCAGCACCTCTGATCCAATCCTTTTCCTGCATCTCCAGCCAAATCTCTTATCTCCACGTACTGTTGAAGCCTCCCTCACCGTCCCTCTCTTCCCCTTTTTCGTTTCCACGCACAGCTCCACCTGACCAAAGCTTCTCTCTAAGTCACGAGATCGACCGAACTTCTCCACTTCACAAATTTTGTCCTCCTCCCCTTCCCGCACAAGACCTGCACTTTGTAAAGAGACGAAGCTAGCTAAGCGAAGGTCTAAAGCTTTCTTCTTTCTCTTATACAGCAAAAGTCGCGATAGACTCTGCTTCCCTTGGCTTTTCTTGCACGTGATAGCAAGTTTTGCTTTCATGGCTGCACACTTTTTTTATTATTATTTTTTTTATTCCTTTTATTATTTTGGCTTATATCAGTGGAATTCCAGGTGGTAGAATGTGGGTAAGAGGCAGGTTTCTTTCGGCTTACGGCTACAGTAGCATCCTTGTCTTTTTCCCTAACTCAAATCTGTTTAAACCACTTTCATACAACAAATCAGTTTTTTTTTTTAGAGAATATCTGCTGATTTCTCTATATTCCATCCATGTGAATCCATTTGCATACTCAAAAGGAAAAAGACAAAAGCCATCATGAGATTCCATAATTAATTTTTATAGTCAAATTGAAGTGTTGCCATTGACTGCCTATAAAATATATATATATATATTCATATAAATTCTACTTTATGATACTCTCTTAGTTTTTATTTATACATATATGTATAATATTTTAAAGTAACTATAATAATAAATAATAAGTTTTACTTTATCAATAGTGTCCTTTATTGCTATAAGCATTAATGTCAAAGTTCTTTTTAATTAATGGTGATATCTATATTTATTTTTGTATATACACATACCCGTGAGCACATTTACACATATACTCGAGACATGCTTGTGTACATAGCAAATGTATTAATATCTTTTCTTTTCGTGATCTTTTCTTTTGTCACTTTCTGTAATTAGTTTTATTAACTAGTGTGAGCATGTTTATTGAACAATTGCTTATTTTAGTTCTAAAAAAAAAAGAAATAAAAAAAAGGAGAAAAAGAGAGAAATGGTCTTTCAAAAAAAAAAAGAGAAGAAGGCTTTCCAAAAAAAAAAAAAAAAAGGTGCACTTCTCTCCCTTTTCTCGTGCCAACGTCGTTGACCTCGCGCAGGTATAATAATTCCTAAACCTTAAAACTCCGAGAACTCGTTTCAACACATTCGTCGAGACAAAACGACCACCTATGCATGCTTTTCTTAGCGTGGTGGGAAGGGATCCCGGTGCGATGCGCACGACGAAGCGGGCATACCCATAAGTACCCGTTTGCGGGGAAATAACTGCCTTGCTTACAAAATATTTTCAAAAAAAAAATAAAAAAAAATACTTTTTTTTTTACAAACAAAACAATACCCATGCACGCTTTTCTTAGCGTGGTGGGGGATCAAAAAATTAAACGGCCGCGGTGTCCTCGAAAGAGGGCATCTACCATGCACGCTTTTCTTAGCGTGGTGGGAAAGACCCAGTTTTCCGTAGTTTTCCCATAAACGGGGGAGATGCCGGAAGGCTGCCGAAATTTCGGGTGAAATATTGCTACACTTAGACTTGATTGCACTCGGATGACATGCAAGAATGACGAAGGACTTGTACTTGGACTTTTGAGCAAGATCTAAATGACTTAATACAGCAATTGAACCCAAATAAAAAAAATGTGCAAATGATAAAGAACTTGAACTTGCAAGGACAGCAGGGGACTCGAATGAAGGGAAGAGGCTCTTCTTAGCCTAAACTGCATTTGGACTAGAACTTTGACATTGAGCTTAAATAATTTAATGGACTTGTATTTGGACACGAAGCAAAATATACTTGAATCTAATGAGTTCAAACTTGGACTTAATTTGAACATCAAGTGAATATGATTTGAACTAGTTGGATTCAAACTCAAGATGAACAATGACTTGTTTCGAACTTGACTTGAGTAGTTGAACTCAAATAAGGACTTGGATTTGCAACAATAGAACATAATTTAAGCTTGGACTCAAACTTGCACTTGTGAACTTTGAACTCAAGCTCAAATGGACATTGAATTAATGATTTAAGTTAAAAGTCCCACATCTAAAGTGGGAGCTATGAATGTTAGTAAATGAATTTGATCATTTGGAGACTTTTATTTAAAAAAGGGATGAGT
The DNA here is from genome assembly GCA_016618105.1 of Dendrobium huoshanense. Lineage (NCBI taxonomy): Eukaryota > Viridiplantae > Streptophyta > Magnoliopsida > Asparagales > Orchidaceae > Dendrobium > Dendrobium huoshanense. Next base: position 27,256,982 of record CM028354.1, on the reverse strand, counting down.
TGTTGATTCATTCATAAGGAATAATGCAAGCTCTTAATGAGTTTGATAACTCATTAATGAGCACATACAAAGAATGTGTAATGATTATGATCATTCACATGCAAACATATGCTGAAGACTTATGGTAGAAAGAATAATGTACCTACAAGTGAGGATGCGAACCTATTACACATACAACAAATCATTCACAAGAAGATATAGGAATCTTATGAATATTTGTGGATGATTGTGGAAGACAATGAAGATCAATGAACCCACAATGAACTATTGCGAGCAAATACACCAAGCTATAAAAGAGCTTCACTGAATACAATGATTTATTCATGGATGATAGTAGTTGTGTGTGGTGATATACTCATGACTGAAGCACTAGAAAGCGCACGAACAAATGTGGCATTCCACCTTCAAGCAAAACACAATACATCAATGAAATAAATAAGTCTATATGGTTCATTATGGGAATCTTCCATAAATGCAATATCCAAACTACAAGTGGAAGGGAAGACTCCTGATGATTATTAGGAATATGCCAAGAATACATTGAAGTCTCTCAAACTCGCCCACAATCAATCATGCAAGCAAATACAGTTCTCTCCCCACAAGTAGAAAGCTTCAATGATGCTGTCAAAGACCTATATATCATCTACACTAAATGCTACATACGAAAAAATGTAGAGGAACAGTAGCAAATGCAAAAGCCTGCGATTGGTTCTAGAAGACTTATATGTAAAGAGAGCTGACCACAAATAAAGGGACCATGTCTATAACAACTACAATGAATACAAACATTTACGAACGAGGTTGGAGATTAGTTAGTTCACTATGACTCGCCTACAAAAATTAACAAATAGTGCACGACAGTCTACCTGTACGAAGCAGCGAACAACTTAATTCAGAAGCTGCTACGCCACGCCACCGGATCCGCAACACTCGTACTAGAGGATAGAAGGCGTGTACAAGTTCTTAAATACAACGTTGTGTACTCAAAAGGATATTTATCTGCACAACTACAAATACTTCAATACCCCTACACGTGCACTATAAATTGTATACACATAGGTACACTAAAAGGGGTAAAAATAATTATAAAACCCGCATGGGCCCCGGCGAGCGTGTTATTGGTACACACGTGACGTATAGGGATGCTGCGCGGGTTGACAAGTGAATTCAAGTTCGAACCCGATCCTTTCATATGGATCAATAGGAGTCAATAAGGTTCGAACCAACAAACAAATATGTGGCCGTGGCGACCAGAATATTTGTTTTTAATACATTCGTATTAGGCCTTCAAAGCCTGAAATTAAGAGAATTCACTCTCAAGGATACGAAGCCTACGAGAAACCCGATCCTCTGTCGACAGCTCGACAGAGTCGACAAGGTTCAAGCCTTAAAAAGAAATGACCCCAAACACCCCGATGAGGGCCGTGTTGAATGCAGATCTCAACCGGAGGGGTTCACAAATATTTTCAAATGTCTTCCAAATATCTATAATAATCCAAAAATCCCCAAAATCCAAGGCTCCACCCAAAATTCCAGAAAATCCCAAAAATCCCAAAAATATTTAAAATTGAAATAAACTCATTAATCACTTAAAACAAAATTCATCCACCATCCGCAACAGTTTGTCGAGGTGGACAAATTAAAATAAACTCTAGCTCACAAAGAGCCAAATGCCTAGTCGAAAATATCACTAGGATCCATTCTCAAACAATCTCTTGCCAGTAAGGACGTGGTACGTGTCCTCTAACCGGCAATTTCGCCGCCAAATGACACTGCAGGTAAACGGTTATGACCCGGGGCCCTCTGAACCGAGTGGTTTTGCCGCAAAATGGCACCACAAATACCAGTTATGGCCAGAGCCAATACGTTCCTTAATGACATTAAATCCTTGAGATATGAATCAATAGGATATGATCGATAGGGTACAAAGCCCTTTGTTAGCTAAGGTGGATTCAAATTTGTCCCCTTAGACAAACATCCACCCCCAGTCTACAAGGTTCCCTTGGACGAAGCAACCCATGGCTGCCGACAAGGATCCTTCTGTCAGGTTGGGTCGACTACCTCCTTTGACTAAGTAGACCAGGGACCACGATGGCCCGGGACGACGGAACCATGGGATCTTGATCGGGTCTATCATTCATTCCCCCACCATCCGATTTAAGTGCTAGGTGATGAAATTTCCTATTTTAAATATTAAATATTTCCAAATATTCAAACATTCCCAAATCCAAACCCAAATTTCAAATCCAAATTCTACCAATATCCAATCTTTCCAATCTCAAATTCATTGCTGCTACTATATGCCAGATAACACGTATTATATACGTATCTGATTGACGACTAGCCTTAATCGAAAGTTCTCTCTCGTGATCAGGAGGGGTAATTAACTATAGGGGCTTGCGCCTATAGGAAACTAGAACTCAGATCATAAAGTCCTCGCAAAATGAGGGCGAAATCTCTGGGTAGTGTCTTATCTACAAACCCATCTGCCTTCCAAAATTTACCCCGGAACTTAGTTCGTTAAAACTCCCTTGCCGAATAAGAAAAGCGAGTGGAGGCCAAGGTCGAATTTTTGGAGTCCACACCTACGTGATCACTATCACTAAAGCCAATTAGTCCTCCATCTGCTTTCCTCTTTGGATACACCAAACCATATTCTGTTGTCCCTTTCACATACCTCAAAATTCTCTTAACAGCAGCAAGGTGCTCAGAATTAGGAGTCTCCGTGAATCTACTCTTAATTCTAACAGAATACATAATATATGGCCGTGTATGAGTCAAGTATCTCAAGCTACCAACAATACTCCTATATTGAGTTGAGTCTACCAAAGAATGTGTTCCTGATTTGGTAAGCTTGATTCTAGCTTCTATAGGAGTTTGCACTGGATTGCAATATGTCATCCCCATATCTTCAAGGATCTTTAATGCATAAGATTTCTGACATAATCTTATCTCATCATTAGTCTGTATCACTTCAATGCTCAAATAAAAGCTCAACAAGCCAAGATCACTCATATCAAATTTTACCTTCATTTGAGCCTTGAATTCTTCAATGCACTGTACATCAGAACCTGTCACAATCAAGTCATCAACATAGACTCCCACAAGTAGACTTGATTCTTCAGTATGCTTCATGTAAACGACATGCTCCTGAGAATTTTTTCTAAAACCAAGGGATATTAAACACTCATCTAATTTTGTGTTCCAAGCCCTTGGTGTCTGTCTCAAACCATACAAAGCCTTCTTCAATCTCAAGACTTTGCTTTCATGCTCCTCTTTCACAAAACCTTCAGGCTGTTTGACATACACCTCCTTCTCTAATTCACTTTTCAAAAATGCTGATTTCACATCCAAATGATGTCTCTTCCAATCCTCTTGATCTGCTAAGGCAATCAAAACTCTAATGGTCTCCATTCTGGCAACTGGAGCAAAAACTTCTTCAAAATCCACACTAGGTCTCTGAGCATACCCCTTTGCAACAAGTCTAGCTTTATGCCTCACAATCTCACATTGTGTGTTCTTCTTAATTTTGTACACCCATTGAGCCCTATTGCCTTACCAGCAGGTAGATCAGCCAATTCCCATGTTTGATTCTTCTGAATAGCAGCAACTTCTTCATCCATTGCCTTCTTCCACACATCTTCTTTAATTGCATCACTATAACACATTGGTTCTTCTACAGCTGTCAAACATACACCAACCTCCTCTTCCAACTCATTAGTTTCATCATAGATATCTTGCAACCGTCTATATCTATGGGGTTCTGATGAACTACATCTAAATTTGGTGATATTTCTCTAGTAACAGGAGGTTCAGAGGTCACATACCTTGAAGGAATACTAGTAGATATACAAGGAGTTGTTGCTTCTTTCTCTTCAATTAGTAAAAATGAGTGTGCTTCTTCTTCTAGCCTGAAAGTCACATAACTGCCTTGTTTTCTGTCATCTGTTGTATTGCATTTCTCATCCCATTTCCACTCTTTTTCTTCATCAAAAATTATATCCTTGCTGATATGAATCTTCTTCTCATTTGGATCATAAACACTATAAGCCTTAGTGCCAGGCTCATATCCAAACAACACCATAGGATGACTTCTATCTTCAAGCTTCTTCATGCGTGGTCCTACTGCTTTCACATAAGCTATACAACCAAAAGTCCTAAAACACTGTACATTTGGCTTGCAGTTCATCCATGCTTCATAGGGAGTCATACCTTGAACACTATGAGTTGATGCTCTATTCAAGATATGGACTGAGGTCTTCACAGCTTCACCCCAAAATATGCAAGGTACACTCTTACTCTTGAGTAAGCATCTAGCCATAGACATAACAGGTTGGTTTCTCCTCTCTACAACACCATTTTGCTGTGGTGTGTAGGGTGCAGTAAGAAACTCTTTATGCCATTTTCTTCACAAAGCTTTTTAAATTCAAAAGACTGAAACTCTCCTCCTCTATCAGTCCTCAAAGCTTTAATCTTCATCTCAGATTCATTCTTCACCATAATTTTGAATTTTGAAAAAATAGAATGTGCTTCACTTTTTGATTTTAATAAATACACCCACATGTATCTACTAAAATCATCTACTAACAATAAAAAGTACCTGAAATCACTAGGAGTAGTAGGGATGATTGGGCCACATATGTCTCCATGCAATAACTGTAAAGGCTTCTCAGCTCTGAACTTGGTTTCTCTTGGAAATGGAAATCTATGTTGCTTGCCAACTGTACAACCATCACAAATCTGCACATGGTGATCAATTTCAAGAATGCCATGGGCTAGCTTTGCTCTCTGCATCTCCTTCAAAATCTGAAAGTTGAGGTGGCCAAATCTTGCATGCCACAACCATGCATCATTCTTCAAACTAGCACTCAAACAAATAGGCCTTCTAATCTTCAGGTTGAGTAAATATAGCCTGTTGCTATTCTTCTGAACTTCTGCCAATTTGATCCCTTGTTTATCAAATAAAAATAGTTGCTCACCTTGCATAACAGCCTTGCACCCTTGTTCTGTTAGTTGTCCAAGATTAATAATGTTATTACACAACATAGGAATGTAATAAACATCACTTAGCCTTTTGTGTTCGCCTGTTTTGCACTGCAACAGCACGGTCCCCTTTCCTTGGATCTTAACCAAAGACCCATCACCAAGTTTCACCTTCCCATACACTCCTTCATTAAGATCAATAAATTTCTCTTGGTCACCTATCATGTGGTTACTAGCCCCAGACTATAGATACCACATATCCTCTATAGCAACCTTCTCTTCACCTTTGGCCTTCAACAAAACTAGCTCTTTATGCAGTAACATGTTCTCTTTCACTTCAATTTCTGCCAAAAATAGAGTGGGATCCTCATCAGCTTTAACTTCAACAACCAAAGCTTTATCCTCCTTCTTCTTGGACCTACAATCAACATCAAAGTGCCCATACTTTTGACAATTGTAGCATCTCACCTTGGATATGTCAAATTTTCTTTCTTGTTGATTTTCATCACCACGACGTACTTCTCCACATCCTTCATTTCTTCCACGACCGCACCCAAGGCCATTCCCACGGCCACGACCACGACCTCGTCCTCGCCATGAGTGACTTCCACTCTCATCTTTGGACTTCCACTCACTTTTTGTTAGAAGTACTTGTTCGTCACCACGTGCTTCGATGTCCTTCAGGCGTTCTTCATGAACCCGTAATGATCCAATCACTTCTTCAAGCGTCATGATCTCCAAGTCTCCAAATTGCTCAATAGTTGAAGCAATTTGAAGGAATTTCCCAGGTACGGCCCGCAGAAGCTTCTCCACAGCTTCAGACTCCTCAATTTTCTCTCCAAGAGAACGTCTCTGATTCACAATTCTTGAAAGCTTTCCAGCAAAGTCTTCGACGACGGCAACTCCATCTCTCATTCGGAGGGCTTCAAACTCCCTCTTAAGACTTTGGATCTTCGCCTTCTTAACACGGTCTGCACCCATGTTAATTGTGCGGAGGGCTTGCCATGCCTCCTTAGCTATTCCCTTCACATTGAGTTGAAGAAGAGTCTCATCACTAATTGCTTGACAAATCATCGCAAAAGCTGATTTTTCCTTCCTCCGATCGTCAGTCCCTTCCTCGACGACCCCCACAATCCTTGCGCTTCCATGAGAATCTCCATCTTCATGGCCCACACCGCATAATTCATCTTCGTTAGTAATGGGAGTTGCATGGACATTGAGTTATCTCTGGTCGTCGTCGATTTCGACGTCGTTGTATCTCCGACGACGTCGTCGACTATGGACTTCTCTCCATTCTTTATTGGTGACGGCATTTGCTTCGGCATTTGGCTCAGATACCAAATGCTTGGAAAGATCAAAACACTTGGATTTTATCTGTAGCAAAGAACAAAAACAGAGAGAAAAAAAAAAAACGGACATATTTTCTTCTTCTTCACCTTAAAAACTATTTTACATATATTAACCAAACTATAGATATATAGCCTAAACAGAAAAACAAAGAGGAGATGGTTTTTCGGTACAGAGCAAATAACTACTTCATAGTTATTACTCTTAAAACTAAATAATAACTGCTTAATAACTGCTATACAGTTAAAACACTTAAACATAAAATTAACACAAAATGACAAAGATTAGACTAACATAGCGGCTAGGATTTTTATAGAACAAAAGATATCGTATAATACAAATCAAAGTCGTATAGTACTAACCAAAGCCCAGAGGCCAGCTGCCCCGCTTGCTCGTCGGAAGTTGTTGACATTGGTGCCGAAGGATATGTACACGACGGAGCAAGGCGGGTGCCCGTCCAGCCACTCCAAGCACTCGTCGCGACTGATATCTGTGTTGTTATGCATCTGCATAACAGATTTATATGAAGGCGATAGTTAAGAGCTAGAAAAAAAATATATATTTGATATTTAACAACTGACGATCATTTGGCAATTGGCAAAGAGATCATTACCGGCACAGGATTGAGCGGTCCGATGGCGAATAACGGCTTGCTGAGAAAATCCTCCCGCAGGGCAAGAATATCGAGATACTCGCTCTCCACCACCCGACAGGTGTTGATGATAAAGCCGGAGGTCGTGACGACATCTCTTCTCCTCCGCTTGATAAACCTTATGAACTCCGGCGATGATAACTCTTCAAAGCCTGTTCCCTGCTTTATCAGTTGCTCTGCTTCGCAGTAGAAGGCGGCGGAAGGACTACAGAGGACGTAGGACTCAGCGTTGGGAATCGCAGCGGCTTCAAAGCCATCTAACGACATGAGGTGGTCGTGGATTACGACGAGGCGGCGGGAGGAGTTGGAGAGGGAGAGTAAGAGAGTGGAGAGGGGGGAGCTGATGAGATCGGTGGCGTCGAAGAGGGGTTGGAGGTGGGTGGGGAAGGAGTAGGGGGAGTGGGGATTGGGTGGAGGGGAAGGGATGGGAGGAAGTGGGAGGTCGTGGAAATAGATGGAGGATAGTGAGGATAGGGGCCAGCCTTGGAGGCGGTGTTTGGCTTGGCGATTGTGAGAGGCGGTGGAGGCGAAGTGGACGGTCAGCCCGGAGCGTGTGGAGAGGAGGAGGGAGAAGTGAAGGAGTTGGTTAAGGTGGCCGTGGGCTGGGAAGGGAACTATGACAACTGTTACTTCGTCAGCGTTGGACATTTCGCGGGCGAATGAAGACGAAAGCTTTCATGTGTTGTCAAGACATTTATAGATCTTGAACGTTGGTGAATGGTCGGCACGTCAGCTTGACCGCCGTCTGAATTTTCTTCTGAAATTTTTTTGGGAAAATTTTAAGACTAAGCATGATTATAAATTATATTAAGAGCTTAAGCATGTTTAAAAAAAAATTTAAAAATAGGCAAAGTCGCCCGTCAAACGGGCGACTTATGCTTTGACTAGAATAGTCAAGATCCAACGTGGTGATGATGTGGGGAGATCGAAGTTCGTTTAACGGGCGACTTTATGCTAATACTTTAATACCCAAAATCCTTCCCGATCTCATTTCCTTCACTTTCCCCTTCTGCAGCCGTCGCCATTGGGAAATTTGGAGTCGCCGATCTCGCCATCAAGTGTTTAGGTAAGGTTTTATTTTTAATATTTGTGGTTTATTATGTTTAGTATTTGAGGTGTTGTAGAAATTTGGTTAAAAAATGATCTTATTTGAGTCTTTTTAGTTTATTTCTCAATTTTTTTTGGTAGATCTATTACTTTGTCTAATTTTGCAAGAGTTAGTTGTAATATTGTTTGACAGAACTAGAGATAAGTTGATATAGAACATATATTTTGTTAAAAATTGGTAGATATAATGAATAAGTATTTGTATATTGCTATAAATTGAAAAGCAATATTTTTGTTAATATATAATAATTGTTGATTTAATTTATAATTCTTTAAAAAAAATTTATAAGAGCTAAATTGTAATGTAGTCTTTTCGTATAATTAAAATTCAATGAATTTTAATTATATTTTAGTAGTATTTAGAATAATTAAAATATTAAGTATTTTGTAATTTGTTCATTTTGCATAGTGATACGTACGAGTACATCAATAATGAGTGGACGTGGTGCGACCTTTATGCTTATGTATGGAGGTGAATTAAAAGTGGACACCAATTTCACGCCAAGCTATTTTGGGGGTAGGAGTCGACCCCTACATGTGCCAAGAAATTGCAACTTAGAACAGCTTAAATTTAGGATACTTAGAGCACTGAAGTACGATCCTTCAAAATATTCTGTAAAGTTAGTATATCGGGTGCCTGTTGGAAATGAGTATGTCGCTTCGGAAGTTGAGGATGATGAAGTTTGTGAAGTTCTGTTATGCCAAGCTGCAACAGAATTGCTTATAATGTACGTTGATGTCAAAGAGATTGAGGTGTTAGGAGATAATACTAACCCTCCAAATTTACAAAGATACGAAACTTCATGCCCAGCAGAAAGGGATGATGTGGTCGCTGGTCCTTCAAGGGTAGAACCAGTAGAAGAGTTACTTGACTAGTAAGTTCCCAATATATGGTCGCTGGTCCTTCGGATCATTGCCATTAGTAGAAGTGATTGTATGTGTGTATTTGATCTATTATATGGTTGATGTAACTTAAACATTTGTTGAACTCCTGCTATGAACAACTACTACTTTTGTGATAATTTTGCATTACTTGTTGAATTTTTTTTAGATGGTAAAAATTGGTAAGAAACTATATATTTTTTAAAATGATATATAGTGCTTTTGTTTATTAAACATAGCTAAAATTAAAATATTAAAACGAATTCTGAGGCAATATGTCAAGATTTTAATTTAGGCTTCATTTGGGATTGCTTTCTTACTAATTTATAAAGCAAATTTTTAATTAATTTTTTTTAACAAAGAAATTTTGAACAAAGAAATTGTTTTCTATAACAACTTTTAGGTTTGATTAAGAACTTGTTTTCTATAACAACTTTAGGCTACTTGAATGCGGTTTGGAGTCGTTGGTCAAATGCGAGGAGGTAGCATGGTCAACGCCGAGCTTTTGCAGGCTTTTCTTCTTGAAGACTCGGCATATGACCCATCCTTCCTCTTGGGCAAGCTGGTTTTCGGCCACCATGTTCGGACCCTGTATCAGAAAAAATAATTACTTGGATTAATCCTTGTGACCATAGTCTCTCAAAGATAAGAATTATTATTAAGAAATTATATTTATATGTCATTATAAATGAACCTTATTTTGAGATAGTTTCTTTTTTTCTCTTAAAGTATCCTCTTTTTTAATAGGAAAAATATGTTCTCTAAAATTCATTAAATTTGTTTCTTAAAAACAAATGGGGCTTTCTTAAAGTTCTAGACACAATCAAAATGCAAATTTTTTATCAATTAGCCTTTAATTTGTTATATTATATTATAGTATAATTACTATAAATATCTCTCAGTCCTACTTCTAACCATTAATTAAAAACTAATCATTTCATTGTGAATATGAATATATGAACATAGATTAATGAGTGAAGAATAAAGTTTCTTCTTGGATGACTTTCTTACCACTTCTTAAAATAGTTTTGTAGTTATTAAAACAATTTTATAATACAAAATTTTTAATTTTTATACTAAAAATAGTTTTAAGAAGTAGTAAAAAAGCCGTTCCTAACAAAGTCTAAATCATCTTTCCAACCTCAAATGATTAAGATTTTATTTGAGATAATTTTTTAATATTTTGTAAAGTTATTGTAAACGAAAGTAATTTAAAAACAGTTATAAAAAGAAGCTTTTTAGTATAATTTTTTAAAAAATAATAAAAATATAAAATATAAAGTAAAGAAGTAAGAAAATGATTGTAAATGAAACCTGAATATTTAAATGACAGTACATATGTTAGCAGATTATCATACAATAAAAGGAGCCATACAAAGAAATTGTTTTCTATAACAACTTTAAGGTTTGATTTGGGACAATTTTCTTATACTAAAGAAATTTTATACTACAAAAATTTTTAAACTAGATTTACAAAGCAGTAAAAAACCAAGGTATATAGTAGCATTTTTATAGTTATATATATTTTTATAGTAGCATTACAAAGCAGTAAAAAACCAAGCTCATATTGAAACTAAATAATTCATAACATAAGCATATTGAAACTAAATAATTCGTAACATAAGCATGAAATACATAAACAGCTGAACTAGCGTCGCCTACGTGGCCTCTGTGGCAATGCATCAGTGCCTGGAGTGTAATGCTGAGGCGGTCGTCGTGGCCTTTGACGTAGCATGTGTTGTTCCTCCTCAGGTGCTTCTTCCTCAGCTATGTCATCTGTATGAATCGAGCTCGGTACGAAATCTGGGCTGAGGTATGCTTCCAAATCTGTTGGCACCTGCCTGCTGAAGAGGTCCGTAGAGGGCCCTTGATCAGGATAAGAGGACGGTCCAGCATATCCACTGTACTGGTGAGGAGGTTCCTGGGTCATGGAGAATGGTGCATCATGCTCACCTCTATCCTCAAAATATCCTTGATCTTCAATATACATCTGCCTACGCAAACAACGACAAAGCTCTGCAATTGTGTTTATGTCCCTCTGTTGTGGTGTATCATCAATACCATTGAAGTGTTGCTGCAATGCTTGTTCAGTACCCAGGAAAAAATCCCTCTGAATTAACCAAAAAGATATGTTACCAGAAGAAGGAAATTATTTCAAAAAATTATAGCATATTAAATTTGAACTTACCAAAAGGCGCTCTGAGGGAGCTCTAGGATAGGCCGTTGTTGGAGCCTCAACAGGTGCCTTTAACATGTAAAGTGTTGCCCATGACTTGTACCAGTGTATGTACTGATGAATTGAGTAGGTGTTATGATGGTCCAGTAAATCTCCTGTAACAATGAATCCACGCCTACTCTCCCATACTGCAATATGTGCTTGGTGGTACAACATCCAATCCATGTCAGGTTTCCCACGACCATCTACCCGTTTGAAGCTTGGATCCATTGGTTGGATGTCAGTTCGTGGGCATAAGCCAAATTGCCGTAGGACTCTATCCGGCAAGTGCCACTCAACCCTCTTCCAACTGATCAGAGGCACTCGTGCAGTCCAAATGTCCGCCCCTGACAAACAAATCTGTGCAACCTGTGCTTGAATATCGGGCGTATATGGTTGCCAAATTACCTATTTTTGTAAAAATTAGATTAGTAAATGTGAAATAAAGAGTTAATTTTTCAATTCAGATGTTTAAGGAGAT